>CM077260.1:23006164-23606164 GCA_039654775.1 Spinibarbus caldwelli
CATAGGAAAAGTGACAATGTCTTACATTTCATGAGCAAACCATTCTTTTGCTATACTGGAAAATATAATGTGATGTATTAAACTACATTTCCATGTATGGAAAAATCGTGCTTATTTTTTCATACTCTCTGAATGGACCATGTCTGGCTATGATACATAAATACAAATAAAAATATATAGCAGTGAAGAAAAAACTGCACTACATTTTTATATCTCTAAACTCTTACATGGGTTTACATAAAAATAAACACATATTCATAAACTTTTATCTCACTTTTTATGAATGAAAATTGTATCACATTATCAAATTTTATCACATATACTGTAGGTATATGTTATCAATTATATTACTCTATATAAAATTACATACATTACGGTATATAAGTAAATATGCTGTCATTTTTCAATATATTAAAAAAGTGGCAATTCTGATGTGATATATATATGTAACAAATATATTGTTACATATTAACACAACACAATATATTTTTCTGTGTATTATTAATTATTGTACTGTACATTAATTTTATGTATTGATCATTACTGTATAAGGAAATACATTTTCTTTGCATAAGGGTCGAGTCAGTGAATTAATTTTTTGATCCGGTTCACAAAATCTGTCTAAATGATTCTATCATGAACTGGACTGATCCAGTTCTTCTGTTCTTCCAGCAATATGAACAATGTAAGTGTGAGTAAATAATGACAGAATTCCCTTTTTGGGTGAACAATCTCTCTTTAATATGTTTTTTCACAGTTAATCTTTTTTTTTCTCCACAAGAGGAATCTGGTGAGCGAGCAGGTCAGACTCTGGCGTGTGAGTCATGGGTGTCTAAATATTGGTTGTCCAGTAACGATTTTATTCTTAGCCTGTTTTATTCTGAGATAATGATGTTAGAGAAGCACCAGCATCAACACATGTCTGTTGGGCTTTGAATATTGTATCGGACGGTGGGGGGCTTTTGAGTCAAAAAGGTTGAGATGCACAGATTTAGAGTCCATTGAGTCCAATTTCACATTTAAAATAATAATAAAAAAAATTCTACCATTTGTCCTGGTTCCGATCCCCGCCAGCCAGAAGAATTCCCATCTGTTTTGTGTTGGTTTACTTTGGGGAACTTCCTCTTCCTGTCTAGTATTTCATTGTGACAGACCATGTGGCCAAAGGAATAGGTCATGAATACACTTTGGCTGGAGACTAGTGAGATGATCTTAAATCTAAATCTGATCAGTTTCACATTATCATCTACGGGACACATTTTTTTAACAATAATGTGAGAAAATTTCCCATATTTAAGCTCAGATTCAGCATTGACAGCTGGTCACACTGGACACTTCATTCTGTATTCTGCATTTCTCAAGTTCAAGGCAGCGCACAAAGTCAAACATACTACTGAAAATGCCTGGGTCATTATGTTTATTAACAACAAATTGGGAGAAATATTATGTAATTTAATGAAAAACCATGTGATTGGTGCTCTATGAGTGACGTGACACTTCTTGTCCAGTACGAGAGCCCTTTCTCATGAGCAGTAGGAGCTGTCACACTGACTGCGACCCAA
Organism: Spinibarbus caldwelli; assembly: GCA_039654775.1. Lineage (NCBI taxonomy): Eukaryota > Metazoa > Chordata > Actinopteri > Cypriniformes > Cyprinidae > Spinibarbus > Spinibarbus caldwelli. The sequence goes on from CM077260.1 coordinate 23,007,727, forward strand.
ATTTTCTGACACTGCAAGAACTTTGTCAGAGGCTGAGAGTCATCGCAAAGACCATTAATTCGCCATCTGTGAACATGACACTAGGCGATCAAATGTCCTAGACAACAGAAATCCTTTAGGATCCCAGAAATTTGCAAAATTGTGGCCAAAACCATACAGTGTGCACCGGGTTTTACATTGCAAGCCATATCTAGACACCCCAGTATCATAGAGATTTGTTCACAGGCAAGCACCACTCTCATTTTCTTTAAAACTTGTTAAAAAATCTATTTGGAGTGGCTGACTTTTTTAGTCGAAGATGTGGTTACTGCAGTGTAACAGTGAATTCTGTCTGAAAACATTGTCATGAACCAGTTAGATTTTATTCTATTTATATATTTTAATTCAGAGTTTTATTTGTTTATTGTTCATTTATATTTTAAAATACCAGTGTTGTTACTGTTAACAAACTATTAAACAATTAAAGTTGGCTAAAATAAAATATTATTAAATAATATTATATATGAAATAAAATTACAAATAAATATATAATATAAATATTATATGGAAAAACTTATATAAAATTAAAAAATATATAAAAAATATAACAAAAATTAGAAACGTTGCCTTGACAAATAGCTGAAATAAATTTATGTTGAATTAACTATAATTAAAGCGAAATAGAAATAAAAAGCTGCATTTTCTTAACTAATGAAACATTACAAAAGCACAAAACAAAAAGACTAAAACTTAAAATAAAACTTCAAAGTAAAATGAAAATGAAAACTGAAAATATAAAAATAAAAGCAAATTCAAAATCTTGATTCTATAATAGTATATAAATAATAATAGCAGCATTTATATTATTTATTGTTTATTTATATTAGTATTTCTATGTATTTAATAGGGATGCACTGAAATGAAAATTCTTGGCCGAAGCCGAAGCCAAACAAAATGAAACACTGTGCCGAAGGCCGAATACCGAATATGGTTTTTCGCGTTTTTTCCCCCATGTATTTTGACAATTGTTTTTTACCATTGCATAAATTAAACATCCAAAATGTGCTTTTTTGTCTTACTTTTCAAAGAAAAAATTAACAAAAACTGAACACTTTGAGCAGCAAATCAGCATGTTAGAATGACGATTTATTCGGTCTTTTCACTTGTTCAGCCGAACAACGAAATTTTTTTTTTGCTATTTTTGGCCGAATAATTTCCGTTGCCGAACATTTGGTACATCCCTAGTATTAAGTAATAAAAACTAAAATATCACTGCAAAATACAAATTTATTCTTTAAATGTCTTTGTTTTTGGGAAGATGAATTATAGCAAGGAAACAGAGATAATTTAATGCAGGGAAAAAAAGCAAAAAAAGACAAAAGTAAAGCATGAGAAAGCTCATGTTAGATCACCTGCCGCTTTTTTACTTCCTGAGGGAATAAAGTCATACTTCTCTTTCTTTCTCTCACTTTCGGTGTCTTTCAGTCTCTCTGCTCTTTGCATCCATCTTCTGAACCTATGAGTTGGTGTCCTCTCTCTGAAACCAATTAGCACACAAAATTCACGAGGCCCAAACAAACACGCTCGCACATACACAATAGAATCTCTTGTTTCCTCCAGCCAACACCCTCCCTCAGGGCTCTCCTCTTTGAAATCTTTCTCCTCGCTCTCAAACACAACAGACATCAGCTGCTGTGTGACAGAGTGTGTGAGCTGGCAAAACTGAATTACATTTCTCAGTTCAGACCTTTTATTAATTACAAATCATGTTAGCAGCTTAAATTAATTATGTGGGAAATGATTTCCACAATGCACTGACCACAGCACTCAGAAATGCCTGCTTGTATTCACTGGGGAAGAATTGCTAGTTTCTTGCCTTTTTTCAGTCTTTCTGTTTGCAATTTGCTGCCTTTGAGTTCATATTTACCAGATGGTGTCATGTTTGGTTGGCGTGGATTATATAAGAAGTCAAATTGCCAGTGTTGTTATTGTTAACTAAAACTAAAACAAACTATTAAAATCATTTTTTTTTATTGATTGAGATAAAGCTGAAATAAAATAAAATATAAATATTAGATGGAAACAGTTTCCTTGGAAAATAACTAAAATAAGATTATGTTGAATTAACTATAACTAAAGCTAAATAAAAATATCTAAAAAAAACCCTAATAATTAAAAGCAAATTGAACACATTAAATACTACAATAGTATACAAATTATAATATTTATATTATTTATTTATATTATGTATATGCATTTAAGTAATAAAAACTAAAATAACACTGCCAAATACACATATATTTCTAAAATGTCCAGGTTTAGGCTATTTTTGGCTTGCATTAGTCACCTGATTTATTGTTTTGATAGTCTATAGAATTTTATTTGATTTGTTTATGACATAGTATATAGTTAATAAGTACATATTGCTAAGTACTCCACAGCATATATTACTGGGAAATAATTAACCCTCTGGTGCTGCTCGCGTGGAAGTCAAAAATGATGAACATTTTTTCAGTTTCAATTTCCGTGAAATGAATGTACTATATTTCAATTTGATTATGTTTTTTATTTTATATTTTGTATTTTTAAGGGAAAAAATTATACTAAATTAAATCTTATGGTACTATATATATATATATATATATATATATATATATATATATATATATATATATATATATATATATTTGTTTTTAAATTATAGAAGTTTATTATTATGAAAAATACACAAAATAATATTACAATTTTTTATGAAATATATATATTCCAAAACATGTTGTTCTGTGTGAAAAGCAAAGCCATAATTCTAAACAAGTTGTGTTCCAAATTTGAGGTTGATATCTTAAAAAATTAGCTTTCAGTAAGATTTTGTTTGGGCACACCAAATGTTTCCACTAGATGAAATTTGCTTCCCATTCATTTCCAGTCCAGCCATTTTTTGTCTGTAAGCAGAACAAGTGTGACTATTTTTGCAGGACCAATTAACAAACCTTACAAAGTTTTGTACCATTCCAATAAAGTAAAAATTTCTAAAATACAAAACATATTTTTTTCAGTCAAAAATGACAAAATAGATAACCATTTCAAAAAGAAGTATGCGACATCAGGTCATGTGACCTGCTGTAGCAGTTGGTCATCTGGGTATCAGAATTCATATTTGCGTACTTTGCACAGTGTCTGCTTTGTATTGTGCAAAAATAGTATTGCAGTCTGCATCTATGCAGTACTAGAGTTTTCCAGAGCAGGGGATGCTGGGAGGTGTAGTCTGCAGTGTGCTTTCAGTCTGAGGTGAATGTGATACTCTCTTCTGTGCTTCTGTAATGAATAATTACTGTCTCCAGCACAACATTGACCGCTTGCTAACAAGGCCAATGATACGTCCGCCCAGAATCCACTGTGGATATGAGGAATGTTTCAGCTGCTGATACTAGATGATTTACGTTTTGTTCATGCCTCAGTGTTGGATCATTTCATCCAAAAGTTGTTGGACCCTCTCAGTTTATATAGATAGAGTCAGTGGGGAAAGCTAATGTGAACCTGAGCTCCACTGCAGTTAGAGGGGGATTATGGGATGAGTGTGGTGCCATGGCAACTGTACACATTTAGAAACGCCTAACTTTGAGACCGTAAGGAAATACTTCAGTTACTGAATGCACAAATGTAAATGATCCAATATGACTAATGGCTTGTTCATAAAGTGTTTTCAAAGGTATTCAAAAAAAAAGTTAATGTAATCTTCATGTAATTCTCATTTTTTCTGTTCTGTGTTGATGTGCCCAGCAGAACATGAGGAAATAAACTCAACTTCTGAATAAATATACCGTGATGGTGTCAAGGTGAAACACTCGCTCTTCCTCCTAAAACCCACTCTGGCCTCTTTCAGTTGTTTTGGTCAACATTTTCACCACACAGGCTTATCTAGTGACCAGCAGGCTGGGGTTTCTCTGACTCTGCACTTTGCTATCATGGAAGTTGTTTTATTTTGTGCCATATGCAGGATAAGAGATTCCAGAGAGGTGTTACACTCCGCTTGCTCCACCCATTCATACAGTCTTGTATGGAGAAACGTTCAAGTAAAGCTACAAGTTAGTTTAAAATTCAGTACTTAATTTAGTTGCACCATTTGTCCTTGATTGAAAGCGCTCCATAATTTAATTGAGGTTTATGATATTAAAATTTGTTGTGTTTTAATTTCATTATTGTGGACAAAGTAGCATAGATTTTTGGATATTGGCCAAAATGTGAAAATTGACTTATCAAGGCCCGTTTTGCCTTTTGTATATACAGTGGGTACGGAAAGTATACAGACCCCCTTAAATTTTTCACTCTGTTATATTGCAGCCATTTGCTAAAATCATTTAAGTTCATTTTTTCCTCAATGTACACACAGCACATTGACATTTTTGCAGATTTATTAAAGAAAAACTGAAATATCACATGGTCCTAAGTATTCAGACCCTTTGCTCAGTATTTAGTAGAAGCACCCTTTTGATCTAATACAGCCATGAGTCTTTTTGGGAAAGATGCAGCAAGTTTTTCACACCTGGATTTGGGGATCCTCTGCCATTCCTCCTTGCAGATCCTCTCCAGTTCTGTCAGGTTGGATGGTAAACGTTGGTGGACAGCCATTTTTAGGTCTCTCCAGAGATGCTCAATTGGGTTTAAGTCAGGGCTCTGGCTGGGCCATTCAAGAACAGTCACAGAGTTGTTGTGAAGCCACTCCTTCGTTATTTTAGCTGTGTGCTTAGGGTCATTGTCTTGTTGGAAGGTAAACCTTCGGCCCAGTCTGAGGTCCTGAGCACTCTGGAGAAGGTTTTCGTCCAGGATATCCCTGTACTTGGCCGCATTCATCTTTCCCTCGATTGCAACAAGTCGTCCTGTCCCTGGAGCTGAAAAACACCCCCACAGCATGATGCTGCCACCACCATGCTTCACTGTTGGGACTGTATTGGACAGGTGATGAGCAGTGCCTGGTTTTCTCCACACATCGCTTAGAATTAAGGCCAAAAAGTTCTATCTTGGTCTCATCAGACCAGAGAATCTTATTTCTCACCATCTTGGAGTCCTTCATGCGGGCTTTCATGTGTCTTGCACTGAGGAGAGGCTTCCGTCTGGCCACTCTGCCATAAAGCCCCGACTGGTGGAGGGCTGCAGTGATGGTTGACTTTCTACAACTTTCTCCCATCTCCCGACTGCATCTCTGGAGCTCAGCCACAGTGATCTTTGGGTTCTTCTTTACCTCTCTCACCAAGGCTCTTTTCCCCTGATAGCTCAGTTTGGCCGGACGGCCAGCTCTAGGAAGGGTTCTGGTCGTCCCAAACGTCTTCCATTTAAGGATTATGGAGGCCACTGTGCTCTTAGGAACCTTAAGTGCAGCAGAAATTTTTTTTGTAACCTTGGCCAGATCTGTGCCTTGCCACAATTCTGTCTCTGAGCTCTTCAGGCAGTTCCTTTGACCTCATGATTCTCATTTGCTCTGACATGCACTGTGAGCTGTAAGGTCTTATATAGACAGGTGTGTGGCTTTCCTAATCAAGTCCAATCAGTATAATCAAACACAGCTGGACTCAAATGAAGGTGTAGAACCATCTCAAGGATGATCAGAAGAAATGGACAGCACCTGAGTTAAATATATGAGTGTCACAGCAAAGGGTCTGAATACTTAGGACCATGTGATATTTCAGGTTTTCTTTTTTAATAAATCTGCAAAAATGTCAACAATTCTGTGTTTTTCTGTCAGTATGGGGTGCTGTGTGTACATTAATGAGGGAAAAAAATGAACTTAAATGATTTTAGCAAATGGCTGCAATATAACAAAGAGTGAAAAATTTAAGGGGGCCTGAATACTTTCCGTACCCACTGTATATGTATATATATATATATATATATATATATATATATATATATATATATATATATGCATGTATGTATATATGTGTATATTAGGGCTGGGTATCAATTCAGATGTCCCGATTCGCAAGCTCTCGATTCGATTCTCGATTTTTCGATTACATTCAGTGAATATAGTTGTAATACAAATGCTATTGATATTTCTAAAAAAAATGAACAGTAAACATCAGTTTACAAATGGTGAATTGATAAAAATTAATTAAAAGCCACAGGCCTGTATTTTAAACCTATTCTTTTATAGGGTCCTTTTTTTAAACAATAATAGGGCCCAATAAAATGTCCTTCTTAATTTTTCTGGTAATCAGATGAAGGCATAAAACATTAATTTAATTTATCCTAATCAAATGAAAATTAAACCCTTTTATTTTTTGGCAAACAACATAAGTTTACTGTTAAAATTAAAAAAAGAAAACAAATGTGATTATTCCTTTAAAAATAAAGCTTTATTAATAGTTATTAGTAGTAGTAGTACTCGTTACATTGAGTCTTAAGACTGCTAAATAGTAATATATTTCTGACACAGTTTCTTCACGTTAAACACCAAACTTTTATTTTGACGGGTTGCCGTGATGAACATGCAGCTGCTGTGTATGTGATATGATGGTAGTTTTCTCAAATTAAACGGTAAAATGTTAATGAATTGACTCTCAGTAGAGCAGCTGGAGATGATATTCATGTGTTCATATCGTCATATAGAGAGATGGCAGAAGATGAAAACACCGCAAACATTGCTTTGTTCTTGGTTCTTGTCAACAGTATCTCCGCCATGATAAGCACTGAATGAATGTCAGAGGTTGACATCTAGTGGAGAAGACTAATAAGATTCACATTAATCAGATCTTGTTTTAAATGTTTGCTGAAATAAATACCGTTAAAGATCGATTCGCGGCTTTTGAGAATAGATATCGAATCGACGTCATTTAAAAAAAACGATTAATCGAAAAATCTTTTTTTTTTGCCCAGCCGTAGTGTATATATACATTTTATTTTAGTTATAGTTAATGTTATAGATTTCTATTATCTGCCATATATGTTATTGGCTATAACATGAAAATAATTATCAGCTTGTTGAATATTTAATATTTTAGCTGATACTGGACATTAATTTGCCATTTGCCATTGGACATTTATTTTATAATTATTTATTTTTTATTTTTTACAAAATGATATAGATTGTTATTTGGCAGTTATATGAAAATTTGTTGAATTTTTTTAATAGTACAGATTGTTTATTTTCTCCAGTTAATGGGCAGTTATTGGCCATAACTGTCACGCCCAATGACTGTTTGTGTGTGTTTTCTGTCTCTATGTGCTCCCCTTGACTTAGTTCATCCTCATGTATGCCCTTATTTGGTTATGTTCCTGTTCCTGTCCTTATTGGTTCATTATTAGTTCATTTGTGTCCAGCTGTGTTTGTTTAATTATCTCGTTTAGTCTTCTATTACTTAAGCCCTGTGTTTTCCATGGTCTTGCGTCTGGTATTATACGTTGATGTTGTGTTCCTGTGTGTCTCTCTGCCTGCTTTGTGTATCCCTGTTTTGGGTCATTATTTTGAGTTTATCCACGTTTCCTTGTTTCACCACAGTAGGCCACCGTGACAATAACATGGAAAAAAAATAACCGCTTACTGAATATTTATTATCTGATGGTACGCAAATGAATTTTTCATTTAAATACTTATTTTTACAAAATGATATAGAATTTTATTTGTCAGCCATTGATTGGGTGTTGGCTGTTACATGAAAAATTTGTTTGATTCTTTTATTAGTATGTGTGTGTATGTATGTGTGTATATATCACCTAAATAATTAACAGCTTGTACATATTAATGCAACCCTAAAAATTTAGTATTGTGTAAGTTGTAACTGTGTAGCTTGTTTGATTTTTGAAACCCAGAAGACATTTGACTTCATGCGGAAATATGGAAACATGTAGGCTAAGTGAAAATAGTGTTTGCACCATAGGATAGAAGATTGTTGATTAGTACTTTTTGGAGAGCTTAATAACTATTCTTTAGCATCATAAAATGAAACTAATTAACCGTTGGACATATTTGTGCAACCCTAAAAATGTAGTAGCATGTAAGAAACTTTGTGCCCATTTGTGATGCATCTATAGATAAAACTTCATGATCCTTAAATGTAAACTATGTTTTGTTTTATCCCTTGTGAAATAATAATGCTGGTTTTAGTGTGTTTGTTTCGTTGTATCTGATTAAAGAAAGGTTTAATCGTGGTGGCTGAGCTCGTTAGGCTGAAATATATGGAATATGAGGGTGGGACAGTGGGATTGTTGTTGTCTCGCGCTCTGGCAGAAGAATAAAGAATATGAATGGTGCGCATTGTTGCTGTTGCTTGTGTTTGTGAGGGGGTGGCGGTTGAGGGCCCAGGTTTTTTTTTTGAATGAAGACAAAGCATGTGGTTCACTGAAACCACATTATCCATGAGGAATTAAAGACGGCATCCTGAATCCATATGACCATTATTTTGAGTGTTAATTTCAGACGAAGTTAGCAAAGTAACGGCAGATACCAAAGGTGGACAAAATAACAGAAAAATTTAGCAGATATTAAAGTCCTGGTTTTGATTTATAAGTTAAATACCATAGAAAATAATGTCAACTCGTATAGGAAACGATGTCAATTGCTTTTTGTGAGCGCAGCTACATAGGAATTCATTGTTCAAAAATGTGGGAACTCCGTAATAAAGTGAACGATCACTCTTACCTACAAATACCTAAAACTCTTTGTGAAAAACATGTAGGAGGAAAACCTGGAAGAACTAGGTCTACGTCTTCATGTTCTCCAGGACTTCTCAAATATATTCAGCGATTGATTGTTTTTGCAGATTGTTTGATTGTTGAGGTCTGGAAGGCATTTGACTTCATGCTGAAATGTGAGAACATGAAGTGAATAGTGTTTGCATCATAGGTTATAGGCCTAATTTTATATTATATAGTACTTTGGAGTGCTTAATGACTGTTTTTCATCAACAGTACTCATTCACAATGACAATTTAATTATGACCAACTTACACTATACGTGAGGTGACTTTAAGACCATGAGAATTTTGTAGACTTTGTAAATAAAACAAGTTGTAAGACTATTAAAAGTACCTGTTACTTGCCGTTTCTTTATTAATTGTGAAATTTACTTGTAGGTTCTGACAGAAAATTGCCATTATACTAAGTGATTTTCAGTGTACCATTATGCATAATGAACCTCACCACCATATTTTCCAGTTGGTAACAGACATTGCGGATGAAATTAATCCTTTGTCTTTTTCTAATTGTATCTGAAATCCTAAATCTAGCAGAAGGGAAAAGATGACTCATCAGCCCGAATTACTCTTTTCCAGTGCTCAAGTGTCAAGGTTTTGCGGCCTTCATACTGGGTTATGCATCTCTATGCGTTGTCATTGGATACACATTGTTTCTGAATAGCAGTCCTGTCATAAATTCCAGCTTTGACATGCAGGTTTGGTTGATGCTGGGTCACAGAGGTGCTGATTCAATTCTCTGCTGATTTCTGAGGCTGGGCATTCAGCAATCATCCTATTGAAAGTCTGTCAATCCCTGATGCTGGTTACCAGTTTGTCGGTGTTCACGTTAAGCCATGTTTTGCGTGTATTTGTTCCCCTTTACTAAATAATTTAGCATTTTCTGTGAGTGATCCTTCTGCAATGTGGACATCAACTATTGGGTCTCTCTCAAACCGTTGGTTGTTGTTTTGGAAAGTCACACAAGAAAATGTCAATTGTCAGACCTCTTTTATAGCTGTTAGCATTAATCAACCTAATGTGACTCACCTTTGCAGCTGCATTGGTAATTGAGATTTAATTACTTCAGGAATAAACTCTTTTTCCTGCAGCGTTGCTGTTCGTTTGTCGATTCCCTGTATGTTCAAAACGAGTTAAAGAGATAGTTCACCCAAAAATGAATGATTTACTGACTCTCAGTTCATTCAAACCTGCATGCTATCCTTTCTTATGTAAAACACTAAAAGAGATGTTTAGCAGAATGTTCATGCTGCTCTTTTCCATACAATGTGAGCATTTGTAATTAAAAAGTATATCATTTTTATATTTTTTTCTAAAAATGACTGATTCTTTCACTAAAGAAGACCCTTATTTGTCGACTGGGGTCGTGTAGATTACTTTGAAGCTGCCTAAATATGCATTTTGGTCCGTCAAAATGGTCTACGTTGAACCACTTGCATTATATGGTGAAAAATACTTTAAAAACTATTTCTTAAATGTTTCTTGTCTCATTACACTATTGTGCCTGGTCACAACATAAACTGAAAAAGCACCGGAACAGTTAAAATATTCAAATTATGAATATTATTAAAGTAAACAAAGTAAATATTTCAGTAAAGTAAATATTTCATCCTGTTCACCTCATATAGTGATTGTGTTTAAGGTAGAACCAGAAAGGCCTGTTAGGCTAGTTAAGTTGGTTAGCTAAAGGCTTTCATATAGTTTGTTTTAGTGTACATGTCTGCGTGAGTGCTGGGTGTCTGTGTTTGATCCCATGAAGGCTTGACTTAGATGTGAGTGTCAGTTATTTCCGTAATCTTGCTGAACATTTAGACGATAAGAGACTAGTTGTGGTGGAGTCTCATCACTTAGTTCAGTTTGACACTGAGAGATAAGATAAACTAAAAAAAAAAAAGAAATATAGGGAGATGCCTTGATCGTCTATTGTATTTTCAATAGACACGCATGAATTCAAACATTAAACCTCCAGATGCTCCTACAGAGTCATCGCCCGAAACAGGAAGCAGCTCAGACTTGTTTCAGAAACAGTGTCCTATCAGTCATTGCCCTGAGAGGAAATGACTTACACGTTTACTTGCAACTTTCCCATCTTTCATAGTTTTTTTTCTTTCTTTTTTCTTTTTAGTGGTACAATCAAATTTTCTTTGAGAATGTTTTATATACACAATCATTTAAAGGTTTGAGATCAGTGAGGTATTTTTTTTTCTTTTGGCGAGTCTCTCATGCACACCAATGCTGCATTGAGTTGATGAGAAATACATTGAAAACAGTAATATTATGAAATATTATTACAATTTAAAGTAACTATTTTCTTTCATTTTAATATATTTTATAATGCAATTTATTTCTGATGCAAAGCTGAATTTTTAGCGTTATTACTCCAGTCTTCAGTGTCACATGATCCTTCAGAAATCATTCTGTGTGAAAACATTTTAGTGAAAACCTTTTTTTTAATTTTTAAAAGAAAAGCATTTATTTGAGACAGATTTTTATAACAATGTAGAAGATTTCACTACTGTCACTTTTGATTTATTTAATCCATCTGTGCTTAATAAAAGTCTTTTTGTTTTTTTTTCTAAAGTTAAATCAATCATCCTAATCATTTTTAAAAACTTTTTTGATGTTACTCATTTTATGTTACTAATATCATGTATTATTCATTCCTGAATATCATTTTGTCATTTTTACGTTTTTGGGGAGTCACACCACAGGACACGTGAACTAAACTTTCATTGTCATAAAAGGGTCAAATTACCTGAAATTTTAGACTGCTTGACACAGTTATGGGGGTCTGCAAGGGTTCACGCTATAATAAATGTAACTGTTTCATGTTTTTTTTTTTTTTTTTTTTTCTCCTTTCATTACATGACTTAGATTTGTCAAACAAAAAAAATTATATTTTAATTCAGAAAAAATGTGCTTAATATAGAGGTGTATTCTAGTCACTGTACTGAATATACAAATTGCATTTTGATGTATTTTTGAATAAATCAATAGATCCAGAGAAAAATTGAGCATCATGTCGTTAACTCTTATGTGATGCTTATCATGGCCTTGTGCATATAAAATTTCAGATGAATGTACAGTATAAAGCATTTCTTGACAGAATAGCAATGAACTGTATCTGCTTGGTAAAGACTCTTGCTTTGAACACGTTTGTCGAATGAGAGGAACTTATTATCTTGTTATTTGTGACACTGATACTCTGATGAAAACAGTGAGATATTGCCAGTTAGCAAACTGCATTTCAGCTCAGTGCTGATTTCATAAAATTATTCTCAGCAATGCACATGTGCTTCATTTTACAGCTTTTTCTGGCCAAGAACCACCCACTTAAACAGTAACAGACCATCTGACCAGCATGTAAAGTGACCAAACACAATTCATTTTTCTTTTATAAATCTAAATCTAAAATGGATGAATTCACAATAATAATATCCCTTTAAAAGTGCAGATACAAACCTGCCAATCAGATCAGAGCTTGAGATTTTGGCAAGTGTTGCGGTCATTGAACAGACTGTGGGCTGAGAGTAGTTCATATTCATCCTGACGATGGGCTCTCAGGTCATGTGAGTCTTTGGAAGGACGTTGTGGAATTTGGGCTGGAGTCGCTGAAAGAAAGTCACAGTCGTGACAGCGCATAGACAGCATGCCAACCTCACGCCTGCATTACAGATGCGTGATGACACCATGCCCCTGATTTAAGGATCAGTTTAGCAGTTCAGTTAGCTTTTTGGGGGGATTTGGGAAATTTGGATTTCTCAATAACCCTCGGCCAGCTTTGACGAATGAATTACTGCAGCAGAAGGTCTCAAAGGCATTAGCTCAGTGTTAAATATTCTCGCCGCTCGACTGCAGAGGTAGCACATAGCCACTAACCTCTCACATGAGTAGAAGATCACAGTTCAGGTAGACAATAGCTCAGTTACCAAACCGGTCTATCGCCTTATATCACTACACTCAGTAAAAAAGCAATTCTTGAGGAAACCTTGAAAATTCAACACAATCTGAGATGCTGAATTCAGACTATTATCTTAAAAATGTCCTAAGTAACACCTAAGTAATGTCCTTTGTTTGGTCAGTTTGAATTTGTTTCTTCACTGAATGTAAAATGCCTCATTGCAACTACAGATTTCTTGTTCAGCAAATTTCAATAACACTGTAAAAAATAATTATGGAGTACGTTTTACAAGAAAATACTATTGCAGTCTTTCTTCTTTAAAATGTCACATTTAATTGTGACATTTTACTTGTTGATTCTTTTTAAGTATTTGTGAGTTTACTAGCAATTTCTGTCAGACTTGTGTTGTGTTTCCACGTGCTCCCCGTGTTTCCTCATGTCCATATTTGGTTTTTTCTGTTCCTGTCCTCATTGTGTTAATTTGAATCCACCTGTTTTTGATGAATTATCTCGTTTACTCCCTGCATTTAAGCCCTGTGTTTCCCTGAGTCTCACATCCACTATTAATGGTCATTATATGTCATTTTGGTTTCCTATGTGTCTGTTCCTGCCTGCCTGTGTTCCCTGCCTTTTTGATTTATTAAAGACTGTTCGTTTGAAGCATCCTCTGCGTCTCCTCGTGCCACGGGAATCGTGACAAAACAGCAGACCCAAAAGAAAGTGAGCGGCGCCTTTTTTCCCCGTGTTTGTTTTCCGTTTTTTGAAGGTTTTTTTTGGTTTTCCCTGTTTGTTTCTCCCCGCAGCCATGGAGATGGCCGCCACATGATTCCTTGCCCTAGCCCGCAAAGATCTCCCCTTCTACGAGTATGCCGGGGAATTCTACAGGCTTGCCGTGGCGATGGCGTGGGATGACGCCACCCTAAATTCTCTGTTCTGGCTCGGGGCTAACTACCATCGCCCCGTGGACCTCCCAGACACCACTGGACTAAGTTGGAAAGAAGGGGTCTTCAGATGTCTGAGGAGTGTCTGGGCCCGAACGAGAACCAGCCCGCCATCGAGTCCGCCGGTCGTCCCCTAGTCAAGTCCGCCGGCTGCGGCTCTCTACAGCCCGCCGGCCACTTCGAAGTCAAGTTCGCGGGGCACCGCTCCCTCAAGCCCGCCGGCTGCGGCTCCCTCAAGCCCGCCGGTCGCAGCTCTCTCCAGCCTGCTGGTCGCTGCTTTCTCCAGCCTGCCAGCCTTCCGAGGCCAAACCTGCCGGTCACCCGCCGGCTCACTCCAGCCCCAGAGCTCGCTCCAGTGTCGGCTCCAGCCCCAGAGCTCGCTCCAGTGTCGGCTCCAGCCCCAGAGCTCGCTCCAGTGTCGGCTCCAGCCCTTGAGTACGCTCCAGTGCCAGCTCCTTGAAAGCACTTTGCTGTGCTGGCTCCTCAAGAGCGCCTTCCAGTGTCAACTCCACGTAAGCGCATCCCAGTTCCCGAGTCCAGCCCACAGAGGGCTCCAGTTCCCGAGTTTAGCCCACGGAGGGCTCCAGTTCCCGAGTTTAGCCCACGGAGGGCTCCTGTTCCCGAATTAAGCCCAGTGAGGGCTCCTGATCCCCAGTTTAGCCCACGGAGGGCCCCAATTCCCGAGGTTAGCCCATGGAGGGCTCCTGTTCTCGAGTTAAGCCCAGTGAGGGCTCCTGATCCCCAGTTAAGCCAAGTGAGGGCTCCTAATCCCCAGTTAAGCCCAGAAAGGGCCCCTGATCCCCAGTTAAGCCCAGGAAGGGCTCCTGATCCCCCGTTAAGCCCAGGGAGGGCTCCTGATTCCCCGTTAAGCCCAGGGAGGGTTCCTGATCCTCCGTCGAGCCCAGAAAGGGCTCCAGATCTCTAGTTCAGCCCAGAGAGGGCTCCAGTCCCCGAGTTCAGCCCTGTAAGTTTCACCCAAGTATTTTTTTTTGGGGGGTGGGGGAGTAGTATGGCTCCGTTTGTAGATGCGGGGACTGGGACCGCCGCCTCGGAGGCAGATCCTGATCCGCCATGGCCCCCTGAGTCCCCTGATCCGCCATGGCCCCCTGAGTCCCCTGGTCCACCGTGGCTCCCCGAGCTCCCTGCTCCGCCGTGGGTCCCGGAATGGGTGCCGCCCTGGGGGGTTTCCGTCCTGGAACCCAGTCCCTAGAGGCTTCCAAAGTGCCCACCCCCCCTCCCTGCTGGATGTTGTACAGCGCGGGACGTGCCTTCTGGGAGGGGGGAGTTATATCAGACTTGTGTTGTGTTTCCACGTGCTCCCCGTGTTTCCTCATGTCCATATTTGGTTTTTCCTGTTCCTGTCCTCATTTTGAATCCAGCTGTGTTTGATTAATTATCTCGTTTACTCCCTGCATTTAAGCCCTGTGTTTCCCTGAGTCTCACGTCCGCTGTTAATCATCATTATGTCATTTTGGTTTCCTATGTGTCTGTTCCTGCCTGCCTGTGTTCCCTACCTTTTTGATTTATTAAAGACTGTTCGTTTGAAGCATCCTCTGCGTCTCCTCGTGCCACGGGAATTGTGACAATTTCTGAGTGAAAAATGTTTGAAAGTAAATCCTACTTTTTTTTTTTTTTTTGTAGTAACACAAATTGATCTAACATTTTGGTAGCCTTATATATTTAGTTTTATTGCACACTTAATATGCTATCTTTGTTTCTGTAGGTGCAATCACCTTACAAAGCAAAGATATCTGGGAAATAGTTATAGAAACCTGTACACAGATCTCAACACTTGAGACACAAACTTCAAGAATGGCGACGGTCAACAAATGTAAAAACATGAGACATCAACAAATAACTAAGAATAATGACAAAACAACAAACAAACAAAATTCTCTTGACAAGTTGGGACAACATTTAGGGAATTTGTTGATTGGTTTTTATGTATTTATTTATTTAAAAAATGCAAGTAATTCACAATTATTAGTATTTGTGACTGAAAATGTCCTGTAAACTGAAAAGTAAGCTTGCTTTTTTACAGTGTATAACAAGAAATAACAGCTGGATGCTGACCAGTTTATCATTTTTGATGATAGTTTATACTATGTAAATTGATCTAATGCCACATTAAGCTCTTGTTCAAAGTCATACATCATTTAAGAACGGTACAGTATGTACCTTTTCAGATGCCATCTGTCTTTTTAAGGTTGTCATCATGTTTCTGTCACTGTCCCACCGTTCTCTCGTAATCTATTTCTGTCCCTCTCACTTTATACTCATACTGTAAGTCCCATCCAGATATTCAAGGCTTCAGTTTTCTGCACGTGGGAATGTACTTTTTGTCAAAGCCCAGCAGTTTCATGTTTACACAGGTTTCATTTCCGAAGCGAGGCGTATTGTCCCATCCCACCCCCTTTAGTGGCATCACAGAGGACGCAAATGCTGGACATAATCTGCAATGATCATAATGGCTTTATATAATATCTGGAGCAGCCACAGGTACATAAACACAGACCAGCGCAGAGAAAAGAGGACGAGTGGGTCTGCAAACACAAATGAGCAAAAAAAAAATCACGAATACCCGGAAGTGGTGAATTAATGAATGAACAGTGAAAGTAAAAGCAAACACAAAGCAAAATCATACTTTTATACATCAGATTTGTTTGGGATCTGCCTGGTTTGTGTCTTCATATTGTCTAACACTGAAAAAATACAAAGAACATTCTGAGAAAAAAAAAAAAAAAATTAAAGCAATTATTCTACTGTTCATCTCTGAAATTAGGGTTTCTGTAGGTCTTAAAATAGTTTTTCTTCACCCTTTCACAAATTACAGCCTTAAAAGGTGTTAAATCAGAGCTGAAAGTCTTAAATTCATAAAGTTGTGGCATTAATGTTGCATGCACTGCAAAAAAATGAATGCTATCCTCAGTATTTTTTGTCTTTTTTTCCCCCATTACAAATATATAAACATCCTTAAATCAAGACACATTTACTTGATAGGCAAAATTAAGATATGACATTGTTTTCTGAGAAATTGAACAAAAGTGAGTTTGTATTTAAATTAAAAACAAATATCTACCTATATATATATATATATATATATATATATATATATATATATTTCCCCCATTGAAGTAAGTTTATTTTTCTGATCCATTTGGCAGGTATTTGTTCATGTTATCATCACAAATTCACCTCATTTTGATACATTTTTTTTTAGAAAACAATATCATGTAATTTTGCTGCTTAATTTATGAATTTTTAGACATTTTCACTAAAAAACAAGACATATATTTCCATATTCTTTACTTGGTCTTAAAAGGTCTTTAAAAAGTCAAGTTTCATAAAACCTCCAGAAACCCTGGGAATTGATTTGGGATGGGGGCTGTCAAATCTAAAAATACACCTTCATAAAAGTAGTCCAAGTGACTTATGCCTTGAATGTTTAAACCTATAGTTTTCTCATGGTTTGCATGCTCACAGGAATGACCTTAGTAACACATAATGAGTTCATCCACCTATAAAAGTTATTCCAGATCATCTGAAAAGACAATTTTGACAACATTACAGCTCAAATAACAAACCTTGCACTGAACAACAGAGCTGCACATTTTCATAATTACATTGTGTCGGCCCATAGACTTCCAGTGTAAGAAGATGATTTTTTTGTTGGATTTTATTAGCTCTTATATTACATTCTTTGGTAATGGACATTATGCCACAGATGCTGTTCATAGAGTTTAAGTGGTTTTACACCCGGAACATTCCTTAGATGCTCTCTGTCTCACCACTCTGAGCAATAAACACTGCCATGTACTTTCAGAGTGAGCTGTAATCATAATATAATTTTTATGACAATTTCTACACGTCACTTGTTGACTTTTACTGGAAAAAATTGGCAGACACAAAAAGGATCTCTAAAAGGATTGTCTTTTAAGGGAAGAGATGTTCTCAGTGTCAGCGAATATGTCACTTTTGAAGCCGGTGTGTGAGAACACGCTGCGAGAGAGTCAGGAAAATATATTTATTTGATGATTTGTGAGTGAAAGACAAAGAAAAAGAGACGGAGGAGAAGATTGACAGAGAGTAAAGGAGTTAACGGTGTCTCTCTCTCTATGTCCCAGCGCTTGTGATGGTTATTACTAATAAATCTTGAGTGTGAAGGAAAGAGGTGTCAAGTTCCGCAAACAGAACGGCCAAGTGTTTGTGTGTGTGTGTGTGTGTGTGTGTGTGTGTGTAAACCCACAGACCTCATCCTCTGGTGAAGAGCGAGCAATTAGGACCTGCCTGTGATATGAACACACAGCTGATAACACCACAATCAATATTCAGTCAAAAGAATCAGCACTTTTTTTTTTTATGTCAAACAAATATATTTTGTTTGATTTTAAAATGTTCTTAAATCTATTATGGCTTGCTGATTGTGAAGATATTTTTATTTTTTATTATTATTAATTATTATTATTCAGATAATAATTATTGCCTAAGATAGGTAATGCATTTTTATTACAGTGGCTTTACAAATCATTGTATTAGGGATGAATTCTTTAATAATAATTTATTAAACAGATTATTTACATATTATGGCTGATAAATACATAAATAGCCAATGTTAAAATTCTGTACTATTGTACAGAATAAATAAACATTCTCTTCTAATGTCTAAATAAATCAAAATAAAATACTAAAAACTCAATCATTTTAAATGCTACAAGTGAATTTAAGTATAACAGCATTATAATGTACAGTATGAAAAATGGATATTCATTCGAATTTGCAAAATATTACAAAACAGTGTCATTAAATTATTAATTTTTATAAATTATTATAACTAAAAATGAGTAAAACTATGAAATATCCAATATTTACCAGTGTTAGTATTATATTAGAATTATAGTATTTATTAATATTTTGAATTAGCTTTTTTATGTATTTTCAGTTTTAATTATTTTCATTTATATATGTGTGTGTATACGTATGTATATATGTATCATAAGGATTGTATCTTTCTTTCTATCTATCTATCTATCTATCTATCTATCTATCTATCTATCTATCTATCTATCTATCTATCTATTTTTTAGAATCCCTTATCAAATTCAAAGTTGTTAAAACGCTTTAAAATGTTTCTCAATCCCCTGTTTTACCTTTTGATTTACTCTGTTTTGCTCTGTTTGACCCTGTTTTACATTTAGGTGTTATTTGTTTAAACTGACTGCTCTATAGCTGTAACACTATTGTTGATGTCAACAGTCAAAACACTAAGAACGTCCATTTGCACGTGCACACTGACTCACACATGCACACACACACACACACACACACACACACACACACACACACACACACAAACCAGGCCTGGTTTTGCTTGAACAGAAACTCTAATGTAAACAGAGCTCACAGCCATCTGCCTAATGTCAATGTGGCCAGCAGGCTCGGCCTCACACACACACACACACACACACACACACACACTGCGCTACAGCATTGCCTCTCACCTGTCCCTTTGCTTTCACATTTCGTATTCTGTGTGCAGGAGCAAATGGTTTTGTTTGTCAAATCTATTGTTTTATGTCATGTAGAGCAGCACACAGTACAACATTGTCTCTGCTATCACTTCAGATCAATTCTCTGTAGTTTTCAGAACAGCACAGACATAAACTATCCAGTCAGCTATGAAAGGCTATTAGATTAATATGACGGCTAATAAACCTGCCTGTTTGTAAAGTGGCATTGAGAAATTATTTTATAGCTCATAGCTTACTCTTAATATCAAATGGTCATGGTTGATCTGGGCATTGATTGGTCGATGAGAGTGGAAGAAGGCTTATTGACTGATTACTTTTCCACCATTATTAGCTCTTAATTTAACGGCGATTGACCTCAGACTGTGCTCACGCTCCTAAAATACAGTGTTATGGACTAAACATCTCCAAACTGAGTCCCTTTGTAGTTACGTTACATTGCATCTGTTATTGTTTCATTTCAGCTGACAGGCATGTTTGTTATTATTTTTGTGTAAGACTAGGTGATATATTGAATATTTACAATGTATTTAATACCAGTTTTATCATGAAAACATTTAATTTAATTTAATTTTTTTTTTTTTTTTTTATATTTTTAATTTTATTTTATTATTTCTTAGGTTTGCTCCTGTTTCAAATGATTACCATGATTATTTTTTATTTTATTATTTTATTACACTGAACTAATGTTCAAGTTTGGAGATTAAATAAAATCATCAAATTGATCAAAAGTGACAGTAAAAAAACATTTATAATGTTACAAAAGTTTTACATTTCAAGTAAATCCTTGTATTTTGATCTTTCTATTCCTTATAGATAATAAGAAACCAAATCACCATATTCAAATAATTTCTGAGTGATCATGTGACACTGAAGACTGGAGTAATGGCTGCAGAAAATTCAGCTTTACATCACAGGAATAAATTCCTTTTTACAATATATTCAAATAGAAAACAGTTATTTTAATTTGTAATAATATTTCACATTATTACTGTTCTTACTGTATTCTTAATCAAATAAATGCAGCCTTGGTAAATATAAGAGATGTTTTTCAAGAAATACACAGACCTGAATATTTCTGAACATGCCTTCATTATTAGCCTTGCTTATTATCTTAATCTAATGTAGATCTTATCTTAAGTAGATTTTGCTGCATTTCACATATATTTTATATTTTACTCTAATTATAGATTTTTATACCTTTTTTAATTTAACTTCTTGTGTTAAACATTTAAAATTTTAAGATTACAAACAAACAAACAAAAAACAATTTTTGAAGCCATTTCAGTATATATTAAGACATTTTTCAAATAAAATATTGTTACATAGTTGAAAAAGTAACAAAATATAATTTTTTAAACATATTGCCCAGCCCTTCATGCAATAAAATATCTGAACTGTATGGAATCTGCTTTAGCAATATTAATTTTACCTTTTTACCTACTATTTTGGTTATATTTTCTCAATCAAATATTGTAATGAGCTTCGCATAGCCACGAATGTCTTCTCAACAGCCACATAATGTCTCCTCTGGTAATTATTTAGCATATATTTTAAGATAGGCTTTTTAGGAAATAGGCCAACAAATGTTTCATAGTGATTGTGCAGTGTTTCAGCCGAGTGTAATGGTGTGAACCGTGTGACCTGAAGTAACCCCCATCAATCTCCCATTACTCCCTCCTCTTGTCTCGTTCACCCAAAGGAAGTTACAGTGTTGGCTCTGCTTCAGGCTCCATTTTTAGCTCCGTTCTGGCTCCCCTATTGTAAACTTCTCTACAGGAAGTAGCCTCTCCAGGTCAGAGGTTGGCTTTTTTTCCCATACTGCAGTCGAGTAAAGCCCTAGAGTACGACAGATGTCCCAGGATTCCAGAGCGCTGAGCTAAAGCTGTTTTTGTTGAAAGGTTCAACTAGTAAGACATTGAATGAGTCTGCTTTTCTTTTTTCTGTTCCTCTCAGCTGAGTGCAAACGTGCTGATCTTCCTGTGCACCAACATCATTGGGATCTGCACCCACTACCCAGCAGAGGTCTCTCAAAGACAAGCCTTTCAGGAGACGCGAGGCTACATCCAGGCCCGACTGCACCTGCAAAGAGAAAACCAGCAGCAGGTCAGTTCAGTGTTGAGGCCATGACATTCACTGGCACAGTTTACTAGCTACACCACTGTTCAAAATTGTTTATGTATTTTTTTTTAATTAGTATTTTTATTCAGCAAAGGTGCATTAAATTGATCAAAAGTGACAGTAAAGACATTTATATTACAAAAGATTTCTCTGTTTCGAACAAAAAAAAAATTTGTTTTCCAAAAATTCCAACAAATTCTGAATGTATATTCATTCATTGTAGGGGTCTCACGTAGGGGTGTGCGATATTGACAAAAAATAATATCTTGATATTTTCTGGGATTTTATCGATAACGATAATTAGACAATATTATGCTGAGTGTGTTATTGTGCTGGTACCTTAAGGACTGTCGTGGACAGCTGACTCCTAAAGTTTTTGATATTCTTCATATTCCGCATGGTGGTCAGTTCACACTGATAGAAATGAATCTTTTCTAATAAGTTTAAACTGATTTTTACATTTTATGGGCATTTTTACCTTTATGAAGCCTTTTTTTATCTTTTGAGTCAAATTCTTACATTTAATCAGTGAATTAGAATAATAAGACTTTTGGGCTGTTACCAAGAAAGATGAAATCAGTATCAACAAAATTTATCTTTGCAATGCAGATAAAACACAGAAGCTGCATCTGAAGTGGCATTTAGATGCATATACACACTGTTTAATGGAATACATGAATGCATTTAACCTGAAATTACAAATGCATAAATCATGTTTTGATATATTAAACATAAAACGTTAAATACCGATATTTGAAATTATTTAAATAATAAAAGATACTTTGAATGTGAAATTAAAACCGCCAGTAGGTGGCAGCAAGTCACTGTAAATAAGTGAGTCATTGCGATTGAACCGAATCATTTAAACGGTTGATTCATTCAGGAACGAAATGCCGTTATGTTGCTCAGAGACACAAAACAGTGCTGTGGCTGTGTTTGGAGTGATTTTTGTTGTCGAAATAAATCAAAAACAGGAAATATGGTGTCTAAAACGTAAGTCTCTTAATTAAAATCTTGTTTATTGAACTGTTGTAAAAAAATCAATATCACATTTGTAATCATGGTAATCTTTGGAGCGTTATTTTTTGTTACTCTTCGTGTGAAATTGATTAACTAGGCTATATGTAGTGGTAGAAATAGCCTAGGCCTATATAAATTTTCTGCCCCCATGTCTTTAATTTTGTGATCATTCTAAATGTAGTGGTGCAATGAAAGAACACACTCTACGCACGCGCACTAGTCTAGACTTCACGTAATGTATGCGTGCACTCTAAGGGTGTGTTTTGAATGGTTTTTGCATGTCAAATCGCACATCGTTAAAACAACAATTACGATATTATCACAGACGATATATATCGCACACGCCTAGGGATGCAACGATACCATTTTTTTTAAATCATTGTAGAATTTCTATACTTCTCTGTGTTGACCTGAAGTGTCACTCTTTTGTGTGTTAAACACAATCTACTACATATAGACAACTTCATTTTAATGAAAAATAACAAGTGAAAAAATATATAATCATAATCTATGACAAAAATACTATTAGAAACTAGGTTAGTGAATAATTCAGCAGCAAAAGATACTCTATAAAAATCACGGGTGCACAATAATTTGATAAAATCTAGTGAAGCATTTTTATTTACAAATAAAAGTGAATAAGTGTATGACTAAATCTGGTAAAATGTTACACATTGTTCTTTTTATTGTTGTAAAATATATTCATGAAAAAACAAGTAAATACATTTATATATAAATATATACTATAAAATTAAAAGACATTTCTTTTAAATGTATAGCACAGTAATGAAGACATATATGATAGATAGGACAGAACAAGAAAGACTATTAATTATCTTTCATTGTGCAAAAAAGTATTATAATACAAAAGGCTCCAATACAAAGCGGCACAAAGCGCTTATGTGCATCCTGTGCGCAGAATGATGCGCTTGATACAACACGGAGTCACAGCGCGCAGCGCTCCGCATAGAGAAGTTCAAAGCACAAAGGAAAGAGATATCGATGCGTGGTGTATTAAATCTGTGCGTTTTACCGAACGCGGCACGTAGTTTGAATGCTGAATGAAGATGACAGACAGCCGCAGCGGAAAGAAGAGTTTATGTGAACTTGAATTTAACGACTTAAATATTCATCTGTACCTCACATTGAACTATGGAACCACTTCAGAACACTTGAAATATAGTGCACGAAAACTTTATGGTGCTTTATAATGTTTTTGTGCCTTTCATGGGGCTCAACAATAACACAGAATAGTATACGCACAATGTCGGATTTGGATCGGTCTTGTCTGACCGATACCCGTTCCGCAGAAAATGACAGTATCGGAGCTGATACCGATACTGAATATCGGATCGATGCATCCCTACACACCCCTAGTCTCACAATATACTGTATTTATGATCATTGTGATGCACATATCATGATACTACTGTAAATAATCCTTCTGGTGGACACTCCAACAAAGTAGGTGACAGTATTGCTGAAAATAACAGAACAGAAAAAACAGTGCAGTATGTAGCTACTAATGCTGCACAAAATCATGTTGAAGGAGATAGGAGATGACAGATGTAAAAAGTACCCCAAAATATTTAAAAAGTGTATATATATATATATATATATATATATATATATATATATATATATATATATATATATTAGTGCTGTCAATCGATTTAAAAAAATGAACTAATTAATTGCACATTTTTTTCTGAAATTATCCCACCTAACATTAAAGCTTTTAAATATGTTTTTATATTGCAATAATTTCACATTCAATCTTCAAATTGATGTAGAAACAACGGAAAGGCAGTGGGCCCTATCATACACCCGGCGCAAGGCGCGGCGCAAGTGTTTTTGCTAGTTTCAGCCCGACGCAGTTCTCATTTTCCCGTCCTGCGCCGCGTTGTTTAAATAGCAAATGCATTTGCGCCCATGGGCATGCTGGTCCAAAAAAGAGGTGTGTTCAGGCGGATTGTTGGCGCGTTGCTATTTTGAGGAACTGAAAATAGACTGCGCCATAGACCAACTCGAACCTGATCTAAAGTCTAAAGTCAATGGCGCAATATTTTTTTTGTTATTTAAAGAGAGCGTTAGTAGAAAATCCGCCTCTGGGTGGGTCCACAACGCGCGTTCACTTTGCTTATTACATACAGGGACGCGCAGCAGCACACAAACATGCCAAATATTAAAAATTAAAGGATTACAGTGTAAAATAATATTATTGTGTAGGCTACATAAATATAAAAATGTCATACATGTCATAATGGATAGTCATTGCGTGTATCAGAATTAGCCTACCTATTTGCTCGCGCATGAGCAGATCCGTTTGCTCTCTGGAGATGCGTTCAGTCTGTGTGCCTTAAAATTCCGCCATTTAAATAGCGAATCCACCATGGCGCGAGCACAACTTGCTTTTAAAGGGAATGGGAGATGAGACTCTGATTGGTTTATTGCACGTTATGCCCAAAAACACACCCATTACTCATTAAGAGAATAGGGACAACTCTTTTAGACCACGCGCCGGGAGCGCCGACCGTTTTTCCCATCGTTATACTAGCAAAAGTGGATTCAGAAACACCCTAAGTGCACCTGCGCCATGCGCTTTAGACCATGTGCTTAGATCGTTAAAATAGGGTCAAGTATATTTTTAATATTTGTTTAATGGCGTATTTTTTATGACTGATACCAATACTACTGATGTCTCAAGGAAATAGTTTTTTTTTTTTTCCTAAAATTTAACTATAGCCATTCAACATTACAGTATAATTGAGAGCTATCAAGTTTAACATTTATTAGACTTTAAAAAATAACATAACAATCTTCACATAAACCCTTTATAATAAATGTCATATTTACCTGTGCCCTTCAGCAACTAGGAAATATGTAGAAATTGAATAAAGTTATCAAACACTAAATTCTAAATTAAATATAGATGAATCCTTAAAGCTACAAAATTGATTGATTTCCTCTCTTTTGTTCTTTGATTTACAGACATGACAGCAGCTGGGTTATTAGGTTATTTGGCTGCTATTACTTTAAGAGCTGCTGCTGCTGAACGTGCCACGGATCTGACACGCATGCTTGTGGTTTCATTCGAGTTTTAATATGAAATGATACAGGCTACAGCTGTAATCGTGCTGCTGTATTTGTGCGTGCAACTGAAGAGCACGTGCCACGAGCACAGTGTAACCCTAGCTCCGCCCCTGTGTTAACGGTATTAAATATTTTTAACATCGTTAAACTGGAAAAATTAATCGCCTGCGTTAGCATGCTAATTTTGACAGCACTAATATATATATATATATAGAGAGAGAGAGAGAGGAATGATATCCCTTTTTCCAGCTGATGAACACTTATAGTAAAATGAACAATATTTTGTGTTGTTGTGGATGCCAGTATAGTTATGGTTATAGTTATTATTATTAGTGTGAACAGTCCTTTACGCTTACTGTCTCGTCTGTGTTTTCTGTATGTTTTCATGTTTTGAGTTCATGTCTTTTATGATGTCATGTCTTTTATTTTGAAGGTTAGTCTTATTCTTTCTGTTTCCTGTCCCTCATGTTCCTGTTTTCTGTCTTAATTGTTTTCAGGTGTTCCTTGTTAACTCATTAGCCCATGTGTATTTATAGCCCTCATGTTTCCCTTGTCTCTTGTTGAGCTTTGATCAGTGTAACCCTCTGTTTGTGAGCTCTGTTATGGTTTCTGGTCAAGTTTGTTGAAGTGAAGTTCAAGTCATCATTTGGTTCTGTTTATTTTTTATTTGTTTGATGCTTTTCGAAATAAACTGCTCTTGGGTTCAACTCTGCTCTCCTTCAGTGGACTCAGCGTTACACTTACAAACTCTCTTTGGCCGAAAAAAAGAAAACACTAAATAAACAATGTTAAAGATGAATTGGTAACACTTTACAATAAGGTGCTATTTATTAACGTCAGTTAAGAATTTATTAATCTTTGTTAATGTTACTTTTATCAGTTACTAATACATTAAAATCAAAAGTTGTATCTGCTAATATTATTTAATGAACCTGAGGTAACATGAACTAACAATGGACAGTTTTTATTTTAAGTAACTTTAATAAAGACTCATATGTACTTTAACACATTTATTGCTCATTGTTAGTTTATTTTATTTACTAATATTTTTATTTCTATAGATCAGGGGTGCCCAATTCTGCTCCTGGCAATCGACTGTACTGCAAAGTTCCGCTCCAACTCTAATCAAACACACCTGTCTTTAATTTTCAAGCGATCCTGAAGACCTTAATTAGTTGCTTCAGGTGAGTTTGATTAGAGTTGGAGCTGAACTTTGCAGTACAGTCGATCGCCAGGAGCAGGATTGGGCACCCCTGCTATAGATATTGCAATTATGTTGTTATCATTAATTCTTTTGGCCATGATAAATATGTAGTTAACACCTGATATTGTGACAGTCATAATTAAATTAAATATCATGAAAATTTTGTGATTCCCAATCAACAAAATTCCACCTTTGACACTCAGAGAACTGTTGAATTTCATAAAATCTTGTCTCATGAGATTATATGAAATTCTATGATAAATTTCATCCCATTCTATGAAAATTAAACGGCTACTGTGCATATTTTCAACACTTTGTCAGCTGAATGTTTGACACCATACAGATGGTTCTTTCACAAAATCTGCTCTGAATCTAATGAAGGTTCAGTTCATTTTGTCTAAATGCCATTCTATTCTATGTATATAAATCTAATAGAGATGTAATAAAACAAACACTGTTGTCAGTGGACAAGCCAACAAAATATATGCACTGGGATGCTGATGTTTAACAACGAACAATTTCATAAAGATAGGATGTTTGATCTTCAGTGAGAAGAAGTGCATGGCAATCTTTCTTTCTTTCTCTCTCACACACATTCCCTCTCTTCTCTCCTCTCTACAATTTTCAGGAACGCCTGTTGCTATCTGTTTTGCCAAGACATGTCGCCATGGAAATGAAGGCTGACATCAACGCTAAAAAAGAAGACATGATGTTTCACAAGATCTACATCCAGAAACACGACAATGTCAGGTGAGCATTGCTGTTATGCGTCAAACTCTGCCACATTAACCATGACTGGATTAGATCATGAAAAGCAATCTAATCAAGTGATCTAAGAATATTTAGGATATTATTGGTTTTATAGTATTTTTCACACCCTCATGGCCTTATTTACATAAGCACAAAAGACAAGTTTCACTACATTTTCATGTGTGATTATGAATTATTCTTAACCGACTAACCATTATTTTATTTAGAAAGTAAATAGCCAGTTTTGACATCTATAAACTTAATATGGAATAATAATTTCTCAATTTTTTCTCTTTTTTTCTTTTGAAGCACATTTACAACCTGCCGACCCTTTGACTATTAGCGTTAGCCTTTAGCTAAAGTTGTTCACGTGCTTTTTATCATCTCCTGTGGCCGTGTGGCCCTTTCTTTGTTTATTTGTCACTCTTTACATTGATCTCTACTGCATCTTTCACTCTTTTCTTCTTTGCTTTAGCTCTGGGAGCTCGTAATAGGAGCAGTGGGTCTTTTCTTTTGAAATGTGGTCAGCTAATTATGGCGAGGGAGGGAATAGTTAATTATCAGTCACTAGACTAGCGCTAACCCCAGAAGATACTGAAATGAAGCCGCGATTCAATTAAAGCTCTCCACAGCGCCTGCTCTGACACAGCCTCAGAGTGAATTTCCTCTCAGCTCAAGGGATTCACACATTCATACTGTATACTTTTCTACCTAGTTGTTATGGTATTGACCTCTGTGATTCCAAACATTAAAATTAAAGCTTTTTTAATCTGTCTTAATTCATTGCGTTTTATTGGCATGACATTTTAGTTAACAGACTGATGGAATATTGTAAAAGACAAAGCAACAATTCATACAGTTTAAATCTCTTTCTCTCTCTGTGTGTGTGTGTCTTTGTTAGTATTTTGTTTGCAGACATCGAGGGTTTCACTAGTCTGGCGTCGCAGTGCACTGCTCAGGAGCTGGTCATGACTCTAAACGAGCTGTTTGCCCGCTTTGACAAGCTGGCTTCGGTGAGCACATCTGTTAACACATGCTTAAAAGATGCTGGATTATTGTTGCAGCGTTGTCTGTTTACTATGGTGACAACATGAAGTCTATGTTAAATAAATTGTTGAGATTGCAAGATATTAGTTCAACGTTACGAATACAGTTTTTATGTTTTCATTCAAATACAACATGATTAAATATATATAAAACATGAAATACAGTACTGTTTTGTGAACATGACTTTAGTAACATCAGGATTCTTTCTATTCATCAGAGAATCCAAAAAAAAAAAGTATTATGGTTTCCACAAAAATATTAGGCATCACAACTGTTTTCGTCATTGATAATAATGAGAAATGTTTCTTGAGCAGCAAATCAGCATATTAGAGTGATTTCTGAAGGATCATGTGACACTGAAGACTGGAGTAATGATGCTGAAAATTTAGATTTACTGTACATCACAGGAATAAACTACATAAAATATATTAAGATTTTGTAATAATAATTCACAATATTACTGTTGTACTGTATTTTAATCAGATAAATGCAACGTTGGATTCCTTTCAAAAACATTACAATTATTATTTTGTACTGTTTTTTTGATGTCCCCATAATGTTATCAAGATTTTTACAAAAAAATAAATAAATAAAAAACATAATTCATAAGCAATAGGCTATTTTCTGTCCTGTTTTTGACCTCCCTCATCAGAACGCTCTGTTTGAATATGTGTGGCGGATTGTAGACTCAGAAGTAAACACCCACTGCTATGATTGGCTAATAGTTGTGTATGTTTGACAGCATACATTCCTCATAGATGGACGCTGCTGTGATTTAGGTTAAAAACGCATAAATTATCAGTACATATCAAACGATCTGTAAGAAGAGACAAAGCAATAGTGATCACGTAATCAAAACAGTTACTCACACTTGTGTTGCGACATTACTGTCGGATCCAATATAGTCGGCACAGCATCATCTTTTAGTTTCAATCTTTCTGAAAATCCCATGTCGAATTGTGCCTTTTTTTGTAAATGAATCTGCGGAAAAATTAAGTGAACAAAGGACAAAGTTCTTACTGACACGGTCTGGATCTTAAAAATCATTATATCATTATATTATATCATTAAAAATAAAATTCGTTCACTCTTTCCTAATGTTGGGATCAGAAGGAAGGCAATGCAAAGACAGCTTTACCACAGCTTGGCACTGCACAGCATCTTCTTGTCTTCAGAGCCATTTTTATCATTTGGTTTCTGCGTAGACCTACGCGCTCATCTCTCTCGTAAACACTACATGCGCAAATCGGTGGGAGGTGCTACACAGGCAGTGATGTAGAAGCAGACGTTGATGATCATCTGCTTATCCACACTATTACATCATAGAGACGTACATTCCACAACCTGTGGTTTTGGCAGACTGCCTTCAATAAAAGATGTTTTTAGACTAATGAGAAAGTTTTGAGTTATGAAACTTACAAGATGTTTTTATAGTACAATGACTTCTTGTCAAAGATCAAGGGAATTTGGTTTCTCAGTTCATGACCACTTTAAATATAACTATAAAAATGAATTAATAATAGTAATAATATTTTTATTGCAATTTTAGTTTTTTTTAAATACAATAAAAAGTGTGATAATACTATTATATTTTATAATACTATTATATATACACTTAAAAATACAATGGTAATATTAACATTTTCTTTCCTTTTTTTTTTTTTTTTTTACTTTGTTTTATATGAATTTTCATCATTTTCAAACCTATAATGAACAAACATTTTTTTTGGCTGGTTGCTGGCAAGTAAGTCTAATAGACTTGCTGCCGGGGTTAGCACTGCTGTGTGATGCGCGTCAGTGAACCAAATGTCAGTTTTGCATTTTGCTCTGAAACCGGCAGCACATAGCCTAAATTTATGCTTTCAGCTTGATTGGAAATCTTATACAGTATTACAGTTAGTGAATCTAAAAAAAACTCTTTTTATTGATGCTATTCAATCAGAGAGATACAAAAAATGAAAAGCCAATGTAATAGTTTCAGTCTGTTAACAGAGGTCGAAAATAAATTAGTCAAAAACGTCCTTAATCTCTGAGTCAAACACAAAATACAATTATGAATGCTAGCACCAAGAACAGTTAGTGAATCTAAAACAGTGATTGTGCATTAACAGCTGTCAGCCATGTTGGTATGCAAATGAGTGGTCTGAACTTCTTCACACAGCGCATTTTTTATTTTGGTTGCGCATATTCACCTGTGCACCACTTATGTGCACCCCTGGATATGACCCCTTCAAGCATTATTAGTAAAGGTTCATTTAAAAGCTAGCAAATCCATGGCAATACATTGCAAACTATCAACATTTATTAAAATAACAATGCAATATATACATGGTGCTGTTGCAGTCAGTGGTGGGCTTTTTGTTTGGGGTTCACCAGTGGGGACCTCATAATCCCTGAAGGTTGGGAGTCTCAGCTCCAGGCTGTGGGAATGAGGCTTCCCATAGGGCATCCTCAGCATGGGCTCTACCACAGCGCAGAAGCTGTTTTTTGATAGCCCACTGTGGTGCAGCCGAGGATAAAAACGGTCCTGTGTCCTCTAGAAGATCTGATGGGAGCACTGAAGGGTTCTGGATGAAATGTTGAATGACAGCAGCATTTCTAATGTAGCATTCCTCCAACCATTGACTCATTCGCTGGTGATTAGTTTAAAAACACTTATTCATTCAGGAACGAAACACCACTACTTAATATTGCTCTGCTTTGACTTCTTTTAAGACCTGTTACTCGCTGTAATGTACGTCCTTTGTCAGATTCATTGTCACATATTTCGGTCTGATGAATTTTTATCAGTATTGACACTCGTTTACACATGGTGTCAGATGTACACACAAAAATCACACACTCTGTCTGTATCACACACTAAGCAGAATGACTACCCTCTTTTTACACCTCAGCGTGAAGCTGCCATCTCCTCAGCTTCAATTTTCTAATTAACTTCTGTTCCCTTTTGTGTGTGTGTGTGCAGGAGAACCACTGCTTACGGATCAAGATCCTGGGGGATTGTTACTACTGTGTGTCAGGGTTACCTGAGCCCAGAGCGGACCACGCTCACTGCTGCGTGGAAATGGGGGTGGACATGATTGAAGCCATTTCGTAAGTCTCACTTAGACAGTTCATCTGAACATCGACCTTTGTGAGATTTATTTCATATGAACAGTTGTGAGGTTAAATTATCTAATTTTTGATAGTGATCTGTGAATTTAATGTTGGATATTAAATGTTTTATGTCTATTTGTTTATGAGGGATTTGTGAAGAAAACACTTATAGATTTGTATGATAACAAAGATTATTTCTATATTAAAGTTTAAAGTTAAAGTGAGACACTGAAATTTGGGGCAAATGGCCAGTGTTTTTTATTATTTAATGTAATTGTTCATATTATTGTATTACAGTTATTGTTTAATAATAACTCTTTATAATTATTTAATAATTCCATGAATTAGATGTAAATTCATAGACTTATACAGGTGCATCTCAGTAAATTAGAATGTCGTGGAAAAGTTCATTTATTTCAGTAATTCAACTCAAATTGTGAAACTCGTGTATTAAATAAATTCATTGCACACAGACTGAAGTAGTTTAAGTCTTTGGTTCTTTTAATTGTGATGATTTTGGCTCACATTTAACAAAAACCCACCAAACCCACCAGTAAATAACTGAAAATCAGAAATAAGTTTCTAAAACTGAAATAAAATAAAATGTAATTTAAAATAAACAAAAATGACAAAAGCACACAAAAATGCTAAAACAAACTAAATGTAAAATAAAATAAATCTGCTAATAAAAGCTAATACAGACTATTAATATGTAAAAATAATACTAAAAATAATTTTACTAATGTGTAAAAATAACTCTGACTGCAGCATGTGATTTATTAATAACATGTTTGTGGTTGTGTCGCAGATTGGTGCGAGAGGTCACAGGGGTCAATGTAAACATGCGGGTCGGGATCCACAGTGGTCGTGTGCACTGTGGAGTTCTTGGATTGAGAAAGTGGCAATTCGACGTGTGGTCCAACGACGTCACGCTGGCCAACCACATGGAGGCTGGAGGCAAAGCCGGGTGAGAGTGTGTACACATAGCTATACATAATGCTGGAGAGACTGTTTAGTAACCATAAAATTCATGTAACATCATTACTGAAACTAATTTTTTTCCTCAGGAGGATCCATATCACTAAAGCTACTCTACAGTACCTGAATGGAGACTATGAGGTGGAACCAGGTTTTGGAGGGGAGAGAAACGCCTACCTGAAAGAGAACAGCATTGAGACCTTCCTAGTCTTGGGCTGCAGTCAAAAGCGGGTTAGACAAGTCATTTTGTGCTGAGTTCATGTTACAACATTTTTATAACTATAACTGTTCTCTCTCTCTCTCTCTCTCTCTCTCTATATATATATATATATATATATATATATATATATATGAGTCATGGCCAAAAATATCGGCACCCTTGGTAAATATGATCAAAGAAGGCTCTGAAAATAAACCTGCATTATTAATCCTTTTATTTAAAAAAATTCACAAAAATCTAACCTTTCATTGAATAATAAGAATTTAAAATGGGGGGAATATGATTATGAAATGTTTTTCTCAAATACGCATTGGACACAATTATTGGTACCCCTAGAAATTCTTATGAGTAAAATATCTCTGAAGTATATTCCCATTCATATTCACAATTTTGAGCACTGCAGGGTGATTATGAACATGAAATTATCCAGCCATGGCTTGCTGTTTCACAGAAATATAAATAGGAGGGAAAACAAAGTCCAAATTCCCTTAATCATCCATCACAATGAGAAAAACCAAAGAATATATTTCTGATGTGCAGCAAAAGATAATTGAGCTTCACAAATTAGTGAAGTGGCTTTAAGAAAAGAGCTAGAGCAGTGAAAATTCCAATTTCCACCATCAGGGAAATAATTAAGAATTTCCAATCAACATAAAATGTTACGAAACTGCCTGGAAGAGGACGTGTGTCTATATCGTCCTAATGCACGGTGAGAAGGAGAGTTTGAGTGGCTAAAGACTCTCC
Organism: Spinibarbus caldwelli; assembly: GCA_039654775.1. NCBI lineage: Eukaryota > Metazoa > Chordata > Actinopteri > Cypriniformes > Cyprinidae > Spinibarbus > Spinibarbus caldwelli. The sequence goes on from CM077260.1 coordinate 23,041,033, forward strand.
AAGGACCACAGCTGGAGAATTTAAGAAAATAGTTGAGTCTCGGGGTCAGAAAACCTTAAAAAAAATTGTCAAACAGCACCTACATCACCACATGTTGTTTGGGAGGGTTTCAAGAAAAATTCTTCTAGCTCATCCAAAAACAAACTCCAGCATATTCAGTTATCAGACACGACAGTTATCAGGTCCTGGACATCTTGTTTAGACACATGGCATCACTGATTCTATCAAATACCAACAGATAAAAAATCATTAAGTGACTGACTCTGTTAGAAATCTTATAATGGGCCATGTTTGGATCTTCCAACCGTACAATAATCCAAACACAAACGTCAAAAACAACACAAAAATGGGTCACTGAGCACAAAACCAAGCTTCTTCTATGGCCATTCCAGTCCTCTGACCTGAACCCTGTAGAAAATGAGTGAGGTGAACTGAAGAGAAGAAGCACCGTCATGGAGCTGGGAATCTAAAGGTTCTGGAGTGATTCTGGATGAAGGAATGGTCTCTGATCTCTTGTCAGGTGTTCTCTAACCTTATCAGGCATTATAGCAGAAAATTTAGTGCTGTTAAACTGGCAAATGGAGGTTTCAAAAAGTATTGAATAAAAGGGTGCCGTTAATTGTGGCCAATGTGTATTAGAGAAAAACATTTATTTCATAATGATATTTCCCCCCATTTTAAATTATTATTATCCAATGAAAGGTTAGATTTTTGTGAATTTTTTAAATAAAAGATCAAAAGGATTAACAATGCAGATTAATTTTCACAGCCTTCTTTGATCATATTTACCAAGGGAGCCGATATTTTTGGCCATGACTGTATTTTTTTATTTATATATATATATATATATATATATATATATATATATATATATATATATATATATATATATATATATATATATATTTATTTATTTTTTTTTTTTAAAGTGTCATATTTAAAACAAGACTGGTCAAGAAAACAAGACTGTAGGAAATTATTAAATATAATGAGATTATGCCAAGTCAAAATTACTGTGCTGCTCTAAAACAATGTAATTTATCACAAAATCTCAAATTAAATTTATATATTTTTATATAGTACTGTACATTATAATGATTTGTGATGCATAAATTAATTTGTAACATTTAAAACAATGGATTTTAGTCTTTGTTTTTTAAATAACTTTTTTTTTTTTGATCAATTTAGACATTTAATAATTATCTGGCATAACATGAAAACCATTTTAAAATGTTTTTATCTAATATTTAGCCTTATTTAGTCTTTTTAAAATCTATTTAGACTAAAAATCAAATTTTAATATTGGATGTTATTTGTTAGATGTCATTTATCGGTCATCTATTCTAGCATAATATGAAAATCATTTTACTGTTTTTATTTACTCTTTAGCCTTTATTCTTTAATTTTTCTTATGTTTTTAGACTGAAAATAGAATTTTAATATTGGCTGTTTATTGGTTATCTGCCATTTATCAGTTATATGTCATAACATAACATGAAAATTATATCAGTGCATCCCTAATTTTAATGCTTCTCTTTTATTCAAGATCCTTGAGCACAAAACTTTTCCTTTGCCCTTGACTGTTTCAGAAAGAGGAGAAGGCCATGATGGCTAAGATGCAGCGCACGCGGACGAACTCTAACGAGGGTCTGGTACCCCGATGGGTGCCTGACAGATCCTTCTCCAGGACTAAAGACTCCAAAGTCTTCAGACAGATGGTGAGACCCCCACATTACCTGTCGGTCAATCTGTCACCCACTCCCTATGACACTCGCCTGACCTCTCTCTCCTGTTCCTTCAGCTGATTTCTGCCTTTACATTGTTGTTTCAGTCCTCCTAGATTACTCTCAGAACTTTCTAATCTTCTTTGGCTCACATTTGTTTCTTCTCTTCTCTCAGGGCATTGATGAAACATCCAGCAAAGACAAGTGAGTGTTTTTTCTTAGCTTTTAGAGAATAAATGCAGTGGGGAAAAAAGGAATGCAAAAGGTACAACTAAAAATGTGCTTTTCTAACTGTTCTTCTCACAAACGCAGCCGTAGTGCTCAGGAGGCGCTGAACCCCGAGGATGAGGTGGATGAATTTTTGGGCCGTGCCATTGACGCTCGCAGTATCGACCAGCTCCGCAAAGACCACGTGAAGAAGTTCCTCCTCACCTTCCAAACCTCCAGCCTGGAGAAGAAGGTCAGACTCGAAGACACTGGCTGAGTTCCAGCTTCCCGTCCAGATCTCCCCTCCCTTTCCAGTTTAATTTAGTAGTGCCGATCGTCTAGCAGACTAACAGGATGGATGAGATCATGAGAGATCAAATGTCCTCCAATTTCCTGTTTGGTATTTAAGAAGAAAAGAAGTAGATTGAATTCTTCTGAGTTGTTCAGAGCAATTTTTAACATGTCATTAAGTTAACAGGATCTTCTGGGTGGTTGTTGGTCGTTAACAATCATCAATAACTAACGCAGCATTCATATTTGGCGAAGATTGGTAAATCAACATATTTTAATTATATTTTATATTTTGGTCTTGTTTCTAGTACGCTAAGAAAGTAGATGATCGTTTCGGCGGTTATGTGGCCTGTACACTGCTGGTCTTCTGCTTCATCTCTTTTATCCAGATCGTCGTATTCCCTCAGTGAGTGATAAACACACACACACACACACACACACACACACTCGTACTTAAAGGGATAGTTCACTCCAAAATGAAAATTCTGTCATCATTTACTCGTCCTCAAGTTGTGCCAAATCTGTTCTGAGTTGACAGAAGCCATTGATTTCCATTGTGTATATTTTTCCATATTATTGAAGTCAATGGCTATCAACTCTTTGGTCACCAAAATTCTTCAAAATATTGTCTTTTGTGTTCAACAGAAGAAAGAAACTCATACATGTTTGGAATAACTTGAGTGTGAGTAAATGGTGACACAATTTTCATTTTTGGGTGAACTGTCCCTTTAAATCGGGACATTCCTTAGCCTTGTTTTTCTTTACAGCTAGTTATAAATACTATAACCTAACCCTAACCCACACACTAAAGATGGCGGTCATGTTTACTGTTGCTCTGCAAAATTTTGCGAGTGAAATCCAGTCATTCCAATAGAAATCGTTCCAATAGTTTTGTGTGATGGCAAAAAAGATTTCATTTGTGTTCTAGATTCACATATTTGCCTTGCTGACCAACAGAAAGCTGCTTGGTTATGAAGTGACTTTACTGTGAGCATTGCTTCATGCATATGCTATAGACAATGGACATTAGACCTGTTTGTACCATGCTAATGCGACTGCACCTTAATCCTAACTGAAATCTATCTGCATTATTACAATTGGAATTGTAATAATGCAGATAGATTTCAAAACGTTATTTTTTATATTGTTTTTTTTTTTTTTTTTTTTTTTTTGATGAGGCCATCCCGAAAATAAGGTTTTGTCAGGTTTAGCTCACTTCTGTACAAATTTGTCCCTAATATATAGCTAAGTACATACACAGACACACACCCCCACACACTTAACATGAATCTGAAACCTCCTGTGTGTTTTGCAGTACTCTGGTCATGCTGGGAATATACATCAGTATCTTCATCATTCTTGCCAACATCCTCTTCATCTGTGCCATTTACTCCTGTGTGAAGGTAAGCTACGTCTAATTATGCTGTTTTTCATTCTTTTGCATTTTCTCTTGTACAAACGTGCACAATTGGGCTTTCTTTCGCTCTGTCTTGCAGCTCTTCCCTGCTGCTATGCAGACTGTGTCCAAGAAGATTGTTCAGTCTCGCACCAACAGCACACTGGTGGGAGTTTTCACCATCATCCTCGTCTTCATCTCTGCCTTTGTCAATATGGTATGCAGAGCTGCCAAATCACTTCTCACACAACATTAGTGTGTCTAACACTTTAGCTAACAATCTTATTTCTTCCAAAGAGATTGTATGGTCACAAATGTTACTTAAAATGCCAATTCTGTCATCATTTACTGAACCGTAGGCCAATCCAAACGTGTATGACTTTCTTTCGTCTACAGAACACAACATTTGCCAAAATGTCCAGAGTGTTGTAATCTGTACAATAAAAACAAATGACGACCAGGGTTGTCAAACTCCAAAAATGGTAGAAAAGCATTAGAAAAGTGCAGAGTGTTTATTTTGAGGCGAACTATCCATTTAAAGGAATAGTTAAACCAAAAATGACAATTAGCTGACAATATACTCACACTTTAAGATGTAGATGAGTTTGTTTCTTCATCAGAATAGATTTGGAGGAATTTAGCATTGCATCACTTGCTCACCAATGGATCCTCTGCAGTGAATGGGTGCCATCAGAATGAGAGTCCAAACAGCTGATAAAAACATCACAATAATCCACAAGTAATCCACACCACTCCAGTCTGTCAATTAACACACTGTGAAGCGAAAAGCTGTGTGTTTGTAAGAAACAAATCCATCATTAAAATGTTTTGACTTTAAACCATCACTTCTATGCAAAATACAAGTCCATATTTCATAATATCAAAACATCGAAACCCACCAATGTATTTGCATAGAACTGATTTAGACTGTTTTCACTTGTAAATGGTGCTTGATCTTTGCATATTTCTCTCCTGTTTCAGCCGAGATGACTTTTTCACTGAAGAAAGCAATAATAATGTTAAAGGACTTGTTTTTAGCTGAAAACAACGGTTATAGTTAAAATGCTTTCATGATAGTGCTTGTTTCTTACAAACGCAGAGTTTTTTTTTTTTAAGTTTAAAACAATTAATTAACAAGATGTTAATTGGACTGGAGTGGTGTGGATTATGGTGATGTTTTTATCAGCTGTTTGGACTCTCATTCTGACGGCACCCATTCACTGCAGAGGATCCATTGGTGAGCAAGTGATGTAGCGATAAATTTCTCCAAATCTGTTCTGATATGTAGAAGAAAATCTGATTATGTATTTTGGAGCCTGAGTGTATGTTTTGTGTTTCCTGCAGTTTTCCTGTGATACACAGAAGCTTGTGGACTGTGTAGCAGAGCAGTTTAACTGGTCGTCAGAGATGGTGACTCCCTGTGTGATTCACAACTTGTCTCGCTCTGCAGCCGACGGCCTGAATATCTGTCCCAGCAACACTCCCTCCTGCCCCTTCCCTGAGGTAAAACATGTTTATAGTCACACTAAGATTAAAACAGTGTTGCAAATAAAACCGGATTCAGGTTTTATCCCTTATGTCTCTTTCAGTATTTCAGCTACAGTGTGCTGCTGACCCTGTTGGCCTGCTCAGTGTTCCTGCAGATCAGTAGTATAGGGAAGCTGGCTTTAATGCTGCTCATCCAGCTCACTTACCTGCTGCTTGTGGAGTGGCCAGAGGTAGCGCTGTTTGATAACGCAGACCTCTTCGTTACTGCTAATGCTCTGTGAGTATCGCTGCTAGTACAGCTCAAACACCACAGAGTGAAGTGGCTTTGTAGCGGCTTTATGTTCAGATGATAATATCAGCCATAAAACCAGCTGATCTGTGGCCTGTCGTTTGTGATTACATTCAATAATATAATGACATTTTATTACATTAATTTAGTATTCAAGTATTAAATACTGTGGTCTGTAGTTTGCAACAATGTTAAGTATTATTTATATCTAATGAAGAGGGAACAACCACACACTCACTTAAGCATAGACTATTTATTAAACAACGTTTCGGCTATTAGCCTTTTTCAAGGTATACCTTGGTATATCCATACCTTGAAAAAGGCTACTAGCCGAAACGTTGGTTAATAAATAGTCTATGCTTAAGTGAGTGTGTAGTTGTTCCCTCTTCATTAGGTCTTAATTTTTTCCTACAGACTGCACCTCTGTAGGTGTGCGTTTGCTTTGCCTTACTCAAGTATTATTTATATATCATTATATTATGATGTATTATTTGATATTTTAAATGAGGTTTTATTTGTAAATTTTCAGTTTTCATTTAAATTGAGCAAGTTTTAGTAGTTTTTTTTATGTGCTTTTGTCTATTTTATTAGTTTAGTTTTTATAATATTACATTTTTTGTGTTTATATTACTTTAGTTTTAGTTTCAGCAATTTCAGTACTTTCAGTAATTTTAGTAATTTTAGTAGTAGTATTTTAAACTTTATCTATCTATCTATCTATCTATCTATCTATCTATCTATCTATCTATCTATCAGATTTATTTCAATTACAGAGAATTATTTTTAATCATTTTTAATAGTTTCAGTTAAAACTGGTTTGCAATATTAATTATAATATATATGAAATAATATAATAAAAAATAATATGCAAAAAAAAAAAATATATATATATATATATATATATATATATATATATATATATTTTTTTTTTTTTTTTTTTTTTTTTTTTTTTAAATATCTCTGGTTTGAATACTAATTTGAATATAGTTTGTTTATTTGTTATATAAATAAATGCTGGTTTAAAAGTTCTTGTGATGTTAACCTTTACACGGCATATTTATGTTGTGTTAAAATAAGTATTTTTGCTGTTCTTTTTTTTTAGTGTTTTCAATGAAACTCTGCAATGGTGAGACCTAAATTTGTCTCTTATGCTTCCCATTATTCCTAATTTCTAATTTATTGTTTTTATAAATGCAAAAATGTTTAATGTTCTTGATTTTCCCACAGGTACAGTCTCAATACAACTACTGAGCAGTGGTATGTTCAGTCATTCCCCCCCCCCCATGCATTCATTGTTTTTGAATTATTTTTATTGTTTACTTAAAGACACTAACTCTTTGTAGTGGCTGTGTGCTGTATTCTGTTACATTCATGCTGTGATGTAAATAATTTATCCTGTGGCTGACCTGATCTCTCTTCTTTCAGTACTTTCAGGGTGACTAAAGTGTCCCTAAAGGTCATGACCCCAGTGATCCTCACTGTTTTTGTACTAGCACTGTACCTACATGCCCAGCAAGTGGAGTCAACGGCTCGTCTAGACTTCCTTTGGAAACTTCAGGTCAGGGTTTGAGCCTACAATATTTTGGCTGACACCAGAAGTTTAACCACTGAACTACTGCTGGAGATCTTTGTTGTTGTTAGCTTGGCACACTAAGATATAAAATAATGTCAATAAACAATTTGTTTAAAAAATACTTCGAGGATTTCATCCTTTCAGAATTTAAAATATGTAATTTGTCTGTTCTTCTACAGGCCACAGAAGAAAAGGAGGAGATGGAGGAACTTCAAGCCTACAACCGCCGGCTTCTCCACAACATCCTGCCCAAAGATGTGGCCGCCCACTTTCTAGCCAGAGAGAGGAGGAATGACGAGCTGTACTACCAGTCATGTGAGTGTGTGGCTGTCATGTTCGCCTCCATCAGCAACTTTTCTGAGTTCTACGTGGAGCTGGAGGCCAACAACGAGGGAGTGGAGTGTCTGAGGCTCCTCAATGAAATCATCGCTGATTTTGATGAGGTTTGTGTTTGAAAAGAATTATTATACCATTCAGTATGACCAATATGAAAGCGTCTTTTGAACGGTCGTGTATATTTATGAAAACCTCCCCTCTATATTTCTCCTCTCTTACAGATCATCAGTGAGGAGAAATACAGGCAGCTGGAGAAAATAAAGACCATTGGCAGCACCTACATGGCTGCATCTGGCCTTAACGACTCCACCTATGACAAGGAAGGCCGCTCGCATATAACCGCCCTGGCTGACTACGCCATGCACCTCCGCGAACAGATGAAATACATCAATGAGCATTCCTTCAACAACTTCCAGATGAAGATCGGTGAGTTTCAAAACCTGCATGGTCACATAGGTGTCCAATGTTTGACGAATTTTTTTTTCTAAACGTTTGAAAAACTTTTGTCCACCAAATTAAACTCACGTGGTGCATTATTGCGTGTCAAGGTCAGTGAGTCTCTTTTTATGACAATGCGAGGTAGTTCAGGATTCATATAAACAGAACTTTCAGAATCTAAAATCCGATTGGATTCATTTAGATTGACGAAAATTACCACATTTAAACAGACCAATTAAAAATGTGGTCATTTATTTATTTATTTATTTATTTATTTATTTTCCGCCATGATAAACCTGAAAACTCAGTTTTTATCACAAGGCAAGATTAGTTTGTTGTAAAATGCCATGTGGTACAGGTACATCTCCCCACACATCTTTTTTTCTTTTTTTAATTAATTATGATCTTTGTAAAAAATAAAAAATAAAATAAAAAATTTTACCTTGAAAGTTTAAAAAAAAAAAAAAAACTTTCTGAAAATATTAAGATGTGTATGCATCTTAACTTGACTTGATAGTTACACTCAGTGTTGTTATTCTTAACTAAAACAATAAAAAATGTATATTTAGTGCTGGGCAACGATTAAATCGCATGATTTTCTGCATGATTAAAATCAAGATTGATCGCATTATGCGCAAAATTCAGTAATGAATTCAAAAGTAGTGTATTGTGCACTTTTATTTTAAAAGTACGGCTATATGAACAAAATTTTGCAAACACTTTAAACAAATAAGGTGATTTTTAACAGCAGTATTCCCTTTACATAGTAGCACTTAAAATATTTCTTGTAAATCTCAACTTAAACATTAATGTAATCAAATTAAATATAAAACCAAAGCTATTTGCCACTGCAAAAAACAAGTTATGCTCAGAGTCCAGAGCCTAGATCATAACATTATAACAGGCACCTTCCGAGTAGAGACCTGCACGATCGCGGGACCCAACGAAACAGAGTGCGGCGCGGGACAACACTTGATGGGTGATTGCAGGTGCGGGATGCGGGAGAATAAAATGATTTGCGGGACTCCTGCAAAATAGAAATATCTAAACCTAAAATATCTAAAAACATATAAATTGTTATTCATATATTGCACAAAAGCAACAAGAACATCTAATATGACATAAAAATAATTAACATGCGCAAGCATAGGCAGTTTCTATTTATAACACGTGTTTGCCGCGTTGAGCAATGTAGCCAATCACAGACATATATGTTGATTTCAGGAACGCAATGGCCAATCAGAGGTGTTTAAATTAGAATCCACTCACCGCTCAAAAGTTCTTGCGCATTGCTGAAGATTGTATGCTCATGAATCCTCTCATTATAACACACGAAGTGCAGACATAATGGAAGATTCATTGTGTATATATTCATTGTGTTATTACAGAGCTTCATGAGATTGCAATGAACTTAGATGTTAGCTTTTTAGTGATAATATGGGAGTGCTGCTCGCATTCTGCCATGCCAAACCATGCTTAGCCTAAATAATTTTATCGGGAGCATTCATGTGTCTTAGGCCTACCCCAAATGCTCTCATTGGTTGAGACGCGTGATGACGCTCATCCCAAGCCAGTTCTGATCAACGTCCCACCCCTGCTGTGGCCCTTGGTTTGTCTGTATGTTAATTCAGAGCCAGTGAGCAACGGACTTTCAAAATAATAATAATAATAATAAAAAAAAAAACTGTTAATGCGTGATAAAATAATTGTCGGATTTTAATTAATTAATGCTTTAATGCGATAATAATGCGCTAACTTGCCCAGCCCTAATATTAATATTATATGAAATATTATTGTACACAATTGTGTATTTAATAATAATAATAAGAAGAAGAAGAAGAAGAAGAAATGCATAATAAGAAATGATGCCTTGGTAACTAACTGAAATAAAATAATTAAAATAAAATTGAAATTGAAATTAAAATTAATTACAGCAATTAAATTATATAAAAATAAAAACAGTTACAATTAAATAGAAGTAAAAATGTAATAAAATAAAAAATAAATAAAAATTAAATTAAATTCGCAATATTAATAAATACTATAAGAGCATATAAATAACACTAAAATATACTGGTCACACTACATGGCGTCACATGACGTTAAATAACCCTTTTTTATTTATTTTTTTATTTTTTTTACTTTTTGAAACATGAATACTAAGGGTACATTTCTAAATTGGCATGTGCACGTGTGTGTGCAGGACTGAACATTGGGCCAGTGGTCGCAGGAGTTATTGGCGCCAGGAAGCCGCAGTATGATATCTGGGGAAACACAGTAAACGTGGCCAGTCGGATGGACAGTACAGGGGTCCCAGACCACATTCAGGTAAACTTTCATGTCTTTAGATGTCTTAGTCATAATGAGCAAGTCATTTAGAAGTGATTTTCTGATGTTTTACTGGATGCCTTGCAGGTGACCACAGACCTGCACCAGGTGTTGGCCAGTAAAGGTTACCAGCTGGAGTGTCGAGGGGTCGTAAAGGTGAAAGGCAAGGGTGAGATGACCACTTACTTCCTGAACGAAGGACCTCCCAACAGTTAGCAGCGCACTAGTTTCTTTGGATTCCCACAATTCCCCAGAGAGGAGGATTTCTCGAGGCAAGCTGAAGACAAACAAGTAGCCATCGCCATCACTTGAAGAAAAAACAAAGAAAAAAGGAAGATTATTGAAAAAAACAAAGCAGACTCCAGACTGGAAAGTCGTGGCGCTCATGGATATGGCTGTGCACCTTGAAGGACGATTGTTTTTAAGCCTCTCCCTCAGGCTGCTTGAAAGATGCAAAGTCTGTTTATTTAATAAAGGCCTTTATTTGCCGAAGAAAAACGCTGTACATAAGGCATTTTCTCCAGTTTTATTTTTGTGACTTTTTTTCCTCTATTTTTTATTTCAGGAGAATATAAATACAGGTACTCATGTTTTGTTCAGAATTCCTTATTTATTTTAATCTTGATGTTTTGTGCAAAAAGTCCTTTATGGAACAAGTGTGAAAAACACATACACATTTATACCGTACATAAACACGTACGCTCGTATATCTGTGTGTGTACGAATACAGTATCTGTATAAATTAAGAAGAGAACTATTGACCAAAGACCAAAGTATTTAATAGAAAAGAAGTTGTCAAAACGTTTGCGGAAGTTTTGAATATTATGTAATGCTCTGACGTCCTCACCCCTCGATTTTATTCCTGTTTTTTTTTTTTATGACGTTTTATCATTTAAAAAGTAAATTACACTGATTGATTGACCAGCAATGTGAGTGACTGGCAGAGCGTTGTTAACCGGATCATATGAAGGACTGAATGATTTATTTAAAGTCATGCTTTTCCTTCAGAACGACGAATTCCAGATGGAAAAGTGTTTGGAAAAGCTGTGGAACAGTAGTTTTTTTTTTTTTTTTTTGGAAGTACGACCAGGTCTGGGCCTTCAGCGCGTCCTCAAGGAAGACTTCGGTTTTATTTCGTGTGTTCCGTCAACCATTTCTTCTTTTTTCAAAGTATTTTTGGTACAAAATGAAACAAAAGGAAAAAAAAGAGTTTTTCGGAGGCATCTGGGGAAAAGCCACGGCATTGGATACCACGGTACAAGACAGTTTATCGAGATCCAATTCATTCTAGAAGGACTTTTTTAAAAACGAAAGAAATATATCTATAAATTATGACTGAATACTGTGCTTTGTAATCTCGAAGGGGCATAACTCTTTTCACTGTGAGGTTTCTATGATACAACTAGCTGCTTTCTTGCCAAACTAAACAGTTCAAAAGCATGTCTGATTGTGGTATCTTCTCTACGATTTTTGCTTGTTTGTTTGTTTGATTCCCTGAAGTTGTTTGGGCATTTTGTATCACCTCTGTATCCATTTTTTTTTTTATTATTCCTATTCTGGTTGTTCTTATATCTATTCGATTATGATTCCATTCCAGCTGAGAGGGAACAAAGACCTGAAATGAGACATTTGGTACTAACTGATCAACTGCAGTCATTGACCTATGATCAGATCGACAATATTCCCTCCGCCGCTTGTTCTGCTTCATTGTAGTGAACATCTCTTTAAGGAAAAAGCCACTTGGGAAAATACACATCTAAACCGTAAACTTCAAATACATTAGGTAAACAGTTGCTAGCCAGCTATTTAATAACATAGACTTCCCGTACACTGCATGTGTGCAGTGCGAATTGCAGTGCATTTGCCTTAATTGAACAAATTCAGCATATGATAACAGTGCCTCTTTGTATCACACGGTGTACAATGCGATTCATCCGGTGGATGCAATTAACATTTGTTAACTCGCTCACCTCTTTCAGCAACTTGGTCTTTTCCTGCTATGTGTTCTTCACTTATTGAAAACTTGCTTTGATCGTAGTTTGGTCATTGCATGTCAGTTGATCATGTTCGTACCAAAGGCAGGGCACCCTGTTGTTCTGTCCAGTACGTGCAATAAAAGCGTACAAGAATGGAGATTCAGCGTGAGGGAAGCAAACACAGTACCTGATGTACTGCGAACAAGCAGGAGTGTATTTTAGTACTACTGACTCTCACACTGCGGCCTCTGTCTAGATCAGGGCTGAACGCCTCCTGATCGTCTCTTTATTTTCGTTTATCTTTTCGTTTGTTTGATTCATTCTTGTTTTTACTTTAGTCGAAGGATTAGAAAAGGGACGAGCTTTTCAACTTTGCAAAGGAAAGTTGAGAAAAGACTCGATGAATATAGACAAACTTTTCCCCTCTAAAATAAAAAAAAAATGTCTGTTTTATTTGGTTTTTGTGATTGCTTTTTATTGTCGTTTTGTTTAAATTGCTTTTAAAATTTTATTTTGGTGTATTGTGTTTGCATCACCATAAATGACGCAAATCATTTAAAGATTTTTTGCTTCAGAATATTGATAGGTACATTGTAGATTTCATCTGTTTTATCACCATTTTGTTCATCACCAGATTTTAATTTATTTACAATTACTGATTATCACTTCTATAATCAAACCAGTATCACTTTTTTACATTTTAACAATGTGAACTGATTAATTTCTGCCTTTCAAAACTCTACATGAGAGTTGCGTGTAAATCAAGATGCCTTGCTCAGTAAATATTTTATGCATTTGTTGAGCTGTAATTCAAATACTATTGTCAAGGAAACTTAACATGATCCTAGATCATCATTTCATCCTGTTGTAGTCAGTTTTTGATACTAATGAAAGAAGAATCAGAACATTAAGTGGTCTACTAAAACTCAGGAAGAAGTTTCCGAATGGAAACTGCTTCAGGTCAAGTTTATTCACAAATGGTTCATTGTTTTATTATTACTGGACTTAGCCACCATAATGCAGGTATATGCAAAGAACAACATTTAGCACATACAGATTGGGACTAAATTTATTGCACCAAATTCTATAAATATGGCACAGTCGTAGATATGCAGTGGATAGTTACACTTGCATTAATGTGAGTTGTGTGTCTTCTACACCTCCTGTTCTGCAAAGCGAAGTGACAATGCAGTGTTATGGGACTGTGATCACCATGTGAACATACTGTCTTACAGTTTCATGAACCAGGAATCAAAACAAGCTGAAGTCTGGGCAGGTCATTGACATCTCATTCACAAACCTGAGAAAATAAGTGAAATATGCATTATTAAAGCATCATCCATTAATTGTCTGTTGACACAGATTGGCCTACACAGCTTAAGATTCTTCATACTTTGTCATTTCGCTGTTTTTTCGTGGGAAGTGACGGGTTTGAGTCCAAGGCTCCTGGTTCTTCAGGCCATCGGTGGAAACCCACCAACCATACTGCTGGTTGTCCGTCACAGGTACACGATACAGGTCTTTAGGAGCTAAAAAGAGAAACAAGATCTCAATGTCACACTGACCACCAAAAAAGCATCCAATTAATTCAGATACAAGATAAATTAAAGATTCATTCATTTAAAAAATCCATACTGGTCATGAATTAATCTGAACATATCACCTTCTCCACTTTGAGCAAACATAATTACATGAACACACACAAAACCTCTCTTTAGTATGCAACACATTCAGTATGTGAGTGTTTGATGTATTTAATATGAACTTACACCTCTGAAGGCGTCTGCTGAAGTCCTGATATCTGCTCTGGCTGCCGAGATGCAGGTCTGATGAGTCTGAAAGAGAAAAAACAAACATTGGACTCCACTACTGTAGATGTGCTAAAGACTGTACCAAAGCAGCCATACCTCGTGTACGTTTGTTTTGGGTAGATGTTACCATCCTGTCCCCAAAAGGGTTCTGATAGCCCAAATATGTGAGTCCGAAGAAAGCCATAATCAAAACTGTATTATGAGAACTAGCAAAACAATAACAGAAAGAAGGCGCTGAACCGAAAAGAGTCGAACACGAGCCTCACGCGCTGTCTTCAAACGCTGTTTAACGTGTTTCCATGGATACTTGCACTGCCCCCATCTCCCGTTTATTTATTCATCAGCACTATTATAAACCCTAAAGCAACTCGAAATCATAATATTACTTGATTCCTAAATATCCCTTCAGTCCACTTACTAATTTGCTGTTCCTTAGCACACGATTTGTTTGTGCAGGAAATAAACCGAGGGTTAAATTATTCAATGAGATGCACCTGGCATGATGGCATACTGCTTTAAGAAAGTTTAATACGAGCCATTTTCTAAATATTTTCTTTGGTGTGTATGTTTACAACTGAAAAGTGGTTACAACGCTTCGCTTTAGTGCAGGTAAGTAACAGTTATATACTTAAATTGAAGCACTACTCTTTGATCTACTCAGTCCTTTATATAAGACAGATTTATCATTCAAACTGTGTAATTCGCATCAGTCCATTGTTGTCTGCGTGTTTTATTTATTTATTTATGTATTTATGCAATTACTGATACTTTCTCATATTTAGGTAGGTCTTTTGCTGGACCCTGGACCACAAAACCAGTCATAAGGGTAATTTTTTTTTGAAATTGAGATTTATCTATCATCTGAAAAGCTGAATAAATAAGCTTCCCATTGATGTAGCTTATGGTTTGTTTGTATAGGACAATATTTTGCCGAGATACAACTAACTTATTTGAAAATCTGAAATCTGAGGGTGCAAAAATAAATAAATAAATAAATAAATTAAATAAATTAAAATAAAAAGTCAAAATATTGAGAAAATCGCCTTTAAAGTTGTCCAGATGAACTTCTTAGCAATACATATTACTAATCAAAAATTAAGTTTTGATATATTTAAGGTAGGAAATTTACAAAATATCTTAATATATATCCTAATGAATTTTGGCATAAAATAAAAATCGATAATTTTGACCCATACAAATGCTACTTATGACTGGTTTTGTGGTCCAGGGTCACATTCAAGTCTTTTAGGTTTGGCTGTGTGGTTCTTTTAGGGTTTAAAATAATAAGTTAATAAATAGTAGTTTGACTTCATTATTACTCAACATTTCTTTTTATGTGTGATAAGATGTTCTGTATCCTTGTGCACACCGGTGCTTCGAACCACGTTCATCCGCACAGAGGAGCAGAGCTGAAGCACTACCAAAACAATGCTCTTCCACTAGAAGCAGGTTTAATTTGAACTCCTCGAGGCCCAAAGGTTAGGGGAGAGCAGGGTGGGCTGAGCCAGTTTTTACTTAGTGTGTTTAAAGTGAGCATGTGATAGTAATGGGTCCAACTTAAATATATACATAAATTTCAGGATGTGGTACATCCTTGGGAATAATCCCTTTGGATCTAAAATAAACTGCTTTCAATGTATGGCTTTCAAAAAAAAGAAAAAAAAGAAAAGTAGTTTCTTGGCTCAACTTGCCCCCAGTGAGGGGTAAATTGAGCCACATGGGGTTAAACTGGGCCACTAATTATGCTTAAGTAAAACTGGACATTTTCACCTCATGCTATATCAAAGGAAGATAAATTTAATAAATATGACTTTGTAAAATCTATGTGTGAGCCTTGTGATGGACTGGCCATTCGTCCAGGGAGCTTTCCTGCCTGTGGCTCATGACACTGGGTTGACTTTGCAGGAATTTTTAACATTATTTAAAAATGTCAGAACAAAATAGTGTTCAAGTTGCAGAATTAAAAAAAACAGACTGCAACTGACCTTACAGAACTGTGCTAATTACTCAAAATCCTACTTATAAATGTTGCAGGGAAATACAACATAACTTCAATGGCCAATTTTCATAAACAAGGCCTGTTTAAAATTTTCAGAACAAAATCAAGTCCAGAACAATGAAAAAAATCAAAACAGTTTGGTCTAAAATTAATGAAATATTATTGTAGAATTACAGTAAAATGATACTTTTGGCTCAAATTACCCCACTCCTACATTTGAACAAACTTGTATCATCCAGCAGTTTAGAGCTAACATCATTCTAACACTATAGCCTCATTTTATAACTTCCTAGAGCACAAACATTTATGAGATATTTTTTTTTTTTTCTTTTCAGATTTATCTGTAATTGTTCAGACACAAGAAGCATGAGTCATTAAATGTGTGTGTATATATATATATATATATATATATATATATATATATATATATATATATATATATATATATATATATATATATATATATATATATATATATATATATATATATATATATATATATATATATATATATAATAATATAATATAATTTTTTTTTTTTTTAACTTTAAAGTTACTAATTACTCAATGGGCCTCTCTCCATCACAGGGTTAGTAAAATGTTTAACTCTTCAAATATGTGTGGTCATATCACCTATTTTGTTTATGGTTGTCTAGAAACAAGTGGTGGCTCAACTTCTACCGACTCAAATCACCTCGCTCTCCCCTACAGTTCTGCTGTGTGACAAATGAATCAAAATATTCCATGTTTCACTCATTATTCCCTCAATCAATATGAGCTCGTGTCAACTACTCAAATTGAAAACAGCAAAACTAATTTACTGATTTACTGCAGACATTTTCCGATACTACAAATGGCTGAAATTATAAAATCTCCTGTTTGGTTTATTTTCTTCTAGGATGAGCTTACGAAGTCCTCAATGTACACTACCCTTCAAACTGAGCATCTTGGGACTGACCCTTTTAATCACCATTCTATGGGTATTACTGCTGGATCTAGGAGGGTGGAGGTCTGCCAGCTACTGGTATCAAGAGCTTTCCTTAAAGCCAAGATATAGAGGCAGTGTGGATGGGAATTACAGTAGCATCTGGCATTTTCAGAAGTATACCTCTATATCACCCTTTGAAAGGGCTTTAGCATTATCTGGAGATGCCAGATGCCCCTCTGGGTTCTACAGCATGGAGGAGCTCAGGCCTCACATAGAGAGACCTCAGGAGGATCCAGAAGGACCTGGAGCTGATGGAAAGCCCTTCGTCACTGGCATCTTGACAGCTGCAGAGCTGAGGGAGAAGCAGGAGGGCCTTTCTAGAAATGGCTTTAACCAGTTTGCCAGTGACCGCATCTCCTTCCACCGCAGTCTTGGTGTCGACACGCGGCCCCTTGAGTGAGTACCACAGGAGGCAGACTGAGCAGAATTGTTCATATTTTACCTTTTGATCATGCAGCACTAGTTCACTGTTACTCTTCCAAGATGCGTTGAGCAGAAGTTCAGCAGATGTCCACGGTTACCCACTACCAGTGTGATCATTGTGTTCCACAATGAGGCATGGTCCACTCTTCTCCGCACCATCTGCAGTGTCTTATACACTTCACCGGCTGTTTTACTTAAAGAAATCATACTGGTGGATGATGCAAGTACTCAGGGTAAGTAAAAGCATATATGCATTCCATTTTTAGGTACCTTCTTTGAATAAGGTAGACCATAAAAAGAGCAAACAAATTCAATGGACTTGAAGGAAAGAGCCAAGCAATATCTAGAGACCAGAATATCATAAAGATCTGGCGATGGGATCTTTTGACTTGAGCCAGTAAGCAGCCACCCAAAAGAAATGGCTTAGTAACCACTCAGAACACCCTAGCAATGACTTAGCAACCACCCAGAACATGTCAGTGCCTCATCCCTCCACGACACACTAGCAATAGCTTAGCAACCACTCAGAGCACCCTAAAACTCAGAGCACCCAGAACATTGTAGCAACACCTTAGCAACCACCCAGAACACTCTAGCAACAGCTTAGCAACCACTCAGAACATTCTAGCAATGTCTTGGCAACCAACACCATAGTAACACTGTAGCAACCACCTAGGACAGCCTAGGAATGTTTTAGCAACCAGTCAGGACACCCTAGTAAAATCTTAGCAACCAACCAGGACACACTAGTAGTGCCTTAGCAATCACCAAGAACACCCTAGTAATGCCTTAAAAACCACTAGAGCACAATAGCAATGCCTTAGCAACAACCCAGAACACTATAGCAACACCTTAGCAACAACCCAGAACGTGATAGCAACGCAGTTGTGTTCTGTGTGGTTGCTAAGGCGTTACCAGAGTGTTCTGAGTGGTTGCTAAGGCATTACCCAGAACACAATAGCAATGCAACCACCCAGAACACCCTAGTAATGCCTTAGAAACCACCCAGAACACAATAGCAATGCCTTACACCGTGTTTACACGGGACGCAACAATTGTCGTGTCGCAGCAGCTAAAGTCTGTCTACGCTGGACGCGAAAAAGTGACCGTTAAAAATCATTTGAACTTTGTGTCAGTATGTCATAAATAGAACGAGGCAGCATTTTACTGTGGGGGATTTGTCGTGTCACTCGTGTCCAGTGTAGACACGGTGTTAGCAACAATCCAGAACATCCAGCAATCCCCTGGGAACCACTCAGCATTATGTGTTAATATGCTCAAAACACATTAGAACTTTACTTTACTTACTTTATTAAAATATTGACGTCTAGTTAAGACATTCAATCTTTGATTTGAAATCTTGCAGTTTAGGTCTTAGTTTTAGTGTATTGATTATTTGTTTTCATTTCAGATCATCTCAAAGCCCCATTAGAGCAGTATGTCCAGTCTCTTGAGATTGTGCGTGTCCTGAGGCAGCGTGAGAGGAAAGGTCTAATCGCTGCCAGACTGATGGGTGCACGAGAGGCTGGAGGAGAGGTGCTCGCCTTCCTGGACTCCCACTGTGAGTACACACTGTTGCCGTCTTTATATAGCGCAGCCCAACCCATGGCTTTTACATAAAAACTGAATTGGATGGAGGTCTCAAATCTAGTAGTGGGTCATAAAATAGTCTAGAAACTCTGAAAAATATTGTTGAATAATGCTGAACATATTTACAAGTTAACAATTTATGATTGATTCAGTTTATAAATAGAGGTCTATGTTTTGAAGTGGATGAATATTTTGGTGTGGCCTTACTCCACCTGTCCATACAGATGAGCCTTAGCTGCTCAAATCTTAGTCCTCTAAAAGGTTAATGTTATATTCATACAGCTGTGAGGATTGAGTGTTTTATTACAGTAAAAGATGGAAACAAAAGGGAGAGAATGGTAAACACTAGTCTAATCAGATTTGAAGTTATCAAGTAGGCATATTAGTCGACTTCCTAGCCCAATCAATTCATTTGTGTGTGTTTTCTCAGGCGAGTGTTTCTATGGTTGGTTGGAGCCCCTGTTGGCCCGGTTAGTTCAGGAACCTACCACAGTTGTGAGCCCAAGCATTGCTGTCATCAACAAGAATGATCTACAGTTCATTAAGCCAGTGATGTTGGCCCGCACACATACTCGTGGTAACTTTGACTGGATCCTGAGCTTTGGCTGGGAGACTATACCTGAAGAAGAAAGAGTGAAACGCAAAGATGAAACCTATCCTGTCAGGTAAATGATCTACAAATTTACACAAACAGAGACACCTTTCACATAACATTTTAATTTAAATTGCATTTATATTGCTGTTGCATATGAGACACCAGTTTTCATGTCGTTTAATTTTTCATTCAGGACACCCACTATTGCTGGTGGGCTTTTTGCCATTTACAAGCAGTTCTTTGAACATGTTGGAAATTATGATGATAAGATGGAGTTTTGGGGAGCAGAGAACATAGAAATGTCATTTAGGGTAAGACCCTCTCACAGGTTTCTATCTTTTGTGTCAATTGAGTGAACTTTTTGTAACAGAAATAGAAGATTTTGACATTTGACAACTCAGTTTATTCTAATTCTGGTACAGTTTTGTTATTGTTAACCATTAAAAATCATTTTATTTAAATCAATTCATTAAATTTAATTCATATATATATATATATATATATATATATATATGATAAGAATGACAACTAAAAAAAAAAAAAAGTTGAAGTACCAAAATTACTGAAGCTAAAACTGAAATAAATTAAAGAGAAAAAATATATACAAAAACGACAAAAGCACAGTACAAAAATTATTAAAATCCAAACTAAAATTAAAATATAAACTGAAAATATATAAATAAAAGATAATTAAAAATATTAAGAAATACATTAATGCTATATAAATAATACAAAAAACAATTGTTCACACTGTTCTGGTGTCATGCATTATGTATTGGCTCTTGCAGGTGTGGTTGTGTGGAGGTAGACTAGAAATCATTCCCTGTTCTGTGGTCGGCCACATCTTTCGCACCAAAAGTCCACATTCCTTCCCAAAAGGCATAGATGTGATTGCACGCAACCAGGTTCGCCTCGCAGAAGTCTGGATGGATGATTACAAGAAGATTTTCTACAACAGAAATAAAAAGGCTGCTGCCATTGCAGCGGAGGTAAGAGAAATATTTAAATTACAATATTTTAGAATACAGACTCCTAATTGTACAGCTCACATATTTCTCTTCTACCTCTGAGGAGCACAGAAATCATATGGGGACATCAGTGAGCGGCTGCGGCTCAAAGAAAGGCTGCATTGCAAAAATTTCTCCTGGTACCTAGAAAACATTTACACTGAGGCCTTTGTGCCCGATTTGAACCCTGTGCTGTTTGGATCGGTAATGTTGTGTTATAATTTCGGATTTATTGCAATAGCTATTACCACCATCAAAATATTTATGTTTTGTGCATATTGTGTCTGTAGTTGAAGAACATTGCCACAAACACTTGTCTTGATATTGGTGAGAAGAATCCTGGAGGGAAGTCAGTGATTTTATTCATTTGCCACAACATGGGAATAAATCAGGTACTTTATGATAACTGCTGTCATCCTCACATTATTTTTTTTATTTGGCCATTATTAATAATTTTCCAAACATTTGTTTAGTACAGTGGCCGAGAGAGCTCAACGTGCTGCAACTTCAGAAAACGCATGCAAATAGAAAAAGCACCAGCAAATCAAGAAAACATCTTCATCAATTTGACAGCAGGTGCTGCAAATGCTCACAACACAAAGAATTTTATTTGCAGCGCGTTTCTTTATTTGGTTGTGTTGTGAGCATTTGCAGTGCTTGTGTTGTCAAATTGATGAAGTTGTTTTCTTAATTTGCAGGTTTTTTGTTTTTTTTTCCTATTTGCAGTGCGTTGAGCTCTCTCAGCCACTGTAGTTTAGCTTGTTTGGCCAAAATAAACAAAAGCACACTACAAACAAACAAAAAAATAAATAAATAAAAATTAAAATAAATAAATACTATAATATTACATAAATGGCACTAAAATAATTTTAGCATCAAATATTTTATTGGCCTTTTTTTTTTTTTTTTTTTTTTTTTTTTCCCTATACTTTTTCAAACTTTTGTTTTTCTTTGTAGTATTTTGAGTACACGTCACATGAGGAGCTGAGGCATAATATTGATAAGCAGCTGTGTCTGCATGCGACGATCGAGCCTGAACCTGTGCGAGTGGAGCTGTGCAACTTTCAGGGTGAAGGAACCGTCCCAGCTCCACAGCAGACGTGGAGTTTCATTCTTGTTTCCCAACAGGTGTGGTACATATCCTAACATCCCTTTGCCTCTGGCTGCGTTATGTCACAAATAAGCAGTGTACTATTATGGCACAAAATTATCTTATAATCCCAAACTTTTGTGGGTGTTATCTTATAGAGATTTGTTATCTTACCTATTTGTGATTATTTGCAGATATATCTGGTCCACAATGCTCTGTTTAGTAAGTGTTTAATGGTGGAGTATGGCAACATCATCATGAAAAACTGCGACCCTGCCAACAATTATCAGCACTGGTCTTTCATCTGATATGAAGTCAAAAGGGGCTCGTCCTCCATCAGATTATCTGAGTCTTTTTTTTCTTTTTTTTCCCTTTTTTGAATACAAAACAGAAGTGCAAGGAATGGTTAAACAAATGTTGCATCACTGTTTTGCTCTAATGTAAGTTTGTGCAATGTATCAGGAGTTATTACTTATTTGATTTATAAATCCCAGTCAAATGAAACTGAACTGATTAAATTAAACTTGATTAAATGTACTAAAATCATTGTCAAATAATGCACACTTTTAATTAACAATTGTGTTTCTCGCATTGAACGCTGATTAGCATTTGACCTATGTATTTATTAAATGAAAGCTAATGATGAAATAAAATGTGTTTTTGTAAGCAACGTGTGCAATGACTGGATGTATTTTTGCGGTAGATTTAACAGTTCAGCTATCTCTGAGTCAGCCTACTTAAAAAATCCAATCAAGTATGTACATTAACGCAAGGTGGCGCTAATGCAATAGAATAGAATTGAGTATTTTTATGTTGTTCTGCAGTAAATGTCTAAATCATTGAGGTCGCTTTATACTAAATATATATGCGAATATGCTTAATTGTTCCAATTATTAAATAAGCATGTTATAGTATATTTTGGTGTTTTTTTTTAAATTTATATATTTAATTTTTTTATCTGCAGTGTCATGCTGACATTCTTTCAGAG
The DNA here is from genome assembly GCA_039654775.1 of Spinibarbus caldwelli. Taxonomy (NCBI): domain Eukaryota; kingdom Metazoa; phylum Chordata; class Actinopteri; order Cypriniformes; family Cyprinidae; genus Spinibarbus; species Spinibarbus caldwelli. The sequence goes on from CM077260.1 coordinate 23,063,570, forward strand.
CTCTACATTCGACTTTTATCTAACTCTCATCAGCAGGACTTAATGTTCATTAGGTATTCCGCATGCGCGCTCTCCATTGGACTGAAGAGCGTTCAGCATGTGCGCCATTGGAGCGTTCAGCTGTCAATCACCGCCGTATGTGGGCTATTACCCACAAGCCCCGCCCTCATGCAGTCTGTCCCCGCCCACACCGCTTATCCTCAGCGCAGTTGCGCGGTGACGTCACAGGCTCCAGCAGTGATGGGCAGTCGAGCGAGCGCTGGTGAGTTCCTCTCTGCACCAATAAAATCACAGAAGCCCTCGTGTCAGTTCAACAGGGAAGGAGGAAACTGTCTTAAAGAATGACACTGTAGTCGGTGTTGTTACATGTTTAGCGCTGAGCCTGTTACAGCTCTTTAGCCTTTAAATCCTGCTGTTTTTTTTGTTTGGTTAAGTAAAGAGCACTAAAAGTAAGTAGCATGTTGTCATGCATTGAGTGCGTTTGATTCTGCAGTGTATATTCTGCTGTCTACTAACTTCAGATTTTCCCTTACCAGCTTTATCTTGTAGAATTGGATGTTCAGTTTATTCCAGATATCTAAGGCATTTGTTTTGAATACGATGCACTGCGTAAAATAATTAGCAATACAGGCTGAGCCCTGTTAAATAAGGGATTGCGCTAATAACATTGATAAGTTCAGAGTGTGGGTCTGCGGAGGTTGTTTTTGTGTCACACGAGGTTTCTGTGTATCTTTTCTGTATGCCACAGAGAGAGCACACACTACAGTCCCTAAACACAGTGGTAGGACTTTATGTTTGTCATCCCAATTGTAATGTGATTTGTCAAATTACTAGACTAGTCAACACTATAGTTGGTGTTGTGTGTCTGTTCCCTAAAGAGTGCGAGGGACTCTGCATTGGCAAGGAATTATTGCATGTGAAAGAACTTTAACAAATGCATGCATATATCATATATATATATATTATTATTATTATTATTTTCTTTTATTATTTTTTTTTAGACTACTTTCTTTCCAAGTGGCATGTATGTCTTTAGAATCAGGAAATTTAGTTAACAAACTTGCTCTGTGGTTGTGTTATTTGTTGATATTGTGTTACTTGTTTAATATTCATACTAATGCCTTAGACATTGTACTTGTGCGTATGTTGGCAGCTTTAGTAAAAGCTCTTTGGAAAACACCTTTTGAATGTGAATCTACATGCATCATTTTTCAGTAGTGATAGACTAATTTATTTATTTATTTAGCCGTTTTGAGGTTGGTGATGGTTAATTAACATACACAAGTGTTATTTTGCTGTTTTTGTTGTCATTAAGTTGCATTATGTATATATCAGAATTATCGTCCATCCTGATGTCTGCTATGTTCCAAAACAACTTTATATATTAACTGCCCTGCCAACATTTTCACTGACCTATATATATTTATTTATTTATTTATTTATATATATTTTTTATTTTTTTTTAAATATAATATTTTAACTTTTATTTTAGAAATATTTTTGGCACATATAAAAATATTTTTAATTTAAAAGATTTGTTTAAATTTTCTTAAAATTTTAATAGAAATGATACAGCTGTAATATAACTCCTAAAAATCATAAACATACTTTTGATATGACTGTATGAACATGACAACTTGAGATCTGCGGTTTAATCTTTTCTGACCTCTTGACAGACAAGATGAGTTTCCCCCTCTCACGCTCTGAAGTGTTTGGGCAGCTGAGGAAAGAGCTACATGATGATGTGGAATTTCACCAGTCTGACGTTCATATCTTTATCATCATGGGGGCTTCGGTGAGTCTCAGTTGTGTGTGTGTGTGTGTGTGTGTGTGTGGTATATTGAAATCTCTCTGTCTCTTCTAATGAGGAGTTGATACAGTCTCATCTGCACCCATGAATTGTCTCTCATTTTGTACATTTTACATCTATTGACAAACCAAAAAATTGTGTGAATTCATGTATTTGGGCTACTTTTTCTTTACTGTGACTACATGTACATGCACATCAATATTATGATATGAATCTGAAATTGGCAGTGTTCTGTTAAGTACTGAATCATGTGAACACCTCAATCCAATTGCCTGATTCAGTTTAAGACAATATTCTGATTACCCAAATTCCGATTCCCACTGCTGGAATATCATAAACTTGTTGCATGTAAAAACGGTAACACTTTAGATTAGGGAACACTATTCGCTATTAACTAGTTGCTTATTAGCACGCATGTTACTAGCATATTGGCTGCTTATTAGTACTTATAAAGCACATATTAATGTTTTATTCTGCATGACCATATTCTAGATCCCTAAACCCTACCCTATATACCTAAATTTAACTACTACAGCTACCTTACTTACTATCAATAAGCAGCAAATTAGGGAAAACTCTTAGCTAATAGTGAATATGTGTTCTCTAATCTAAAGTGTTACTCAGAAAATTTACTGAAAAGAGATTATGCGCACACTCCCCACAACTTCCTAGTTTGTAAAGTGCATTAGAAACATAGGTTGTACATGGCACAGGTGCGCATACAATTTCATCACCGGATTTCATCACACTTTCCATGATTGCATATAGTTTGTGGAATTAGCATTTCCACATTCTAGAATTCTGTCGCCATTCTGTAAACTCTACCATGACGGCTCTCTCCCATCAGTCCTTGCTGCAAACTTTCATCCCCTCGCTTTTCTTCTGGTGCTCTAGTTATATATTACTGCATGTGTTTATTAATGATTGTGCCATGCTTTCCATTTCATGGTGGTGTTGTTGGGTTTGTTGGAGGTAAGAAGTGTTAATTGAAATATTGTGAAAATTAGGGATGTAACGATTCGCACAACTCACAATGTGATATGATTCACAATACCTATTTGATGATACAATTTTCCCACAGTTTTTTTTTTTTAACAAAATGAGATTTAAGAGAAATTATAAATGTGCTGTTACTATTTCTCAGACAAAGTACTGCACATTTCTTTGTGAAATTTAAATGTCTAATAACGAAACTAAATTTGAATGTTAAAACAAATCCCAAATAAATAAATACAAATAAAAGAAATATTTTCATATAAACGAACTAAGGCTTGTCTGTTCTCTTTTCATTACAAATTAGAGGTAATCACTGCTTTTTAATCACAGTTCAAACAAAGATTATTCGTACATGCAGCATGAGCAGTTTTGATTTGTTAGATTGTATAATTTTTAAATTTGAAGCAAAAACAATGGCTTTAGCTTTGTGAAACTATACCACATAAAACATCTGAACGAAACAAAAACGGCAGACAGACTGAATGAGAATGCACATTCACTCTCTGACAGCAGGTGGCGCTTATGGAACAGCGGCAATATTGTGTTTTTGTTGGTTACTGCTGTAAACAAAACAGTACTGTGCTTATAAATACTTTATTATGCATTATACAGAGGTTCCCCTCAGAGATGCATTCATATAAACTCATACCCCCAATTGTATCACGATTTGTTTATCTCAGCCGACTTGAATCAGTCGTTACATCATTACATCCCTAGTAAAAAAAATACTAAAAACTAACCAATGGCAGCATCTTGACTCTTTGAGAAAAGAAAACACACATGTGGACTGCCATACTTCAAAAAAACAAAAAAATGTGTTCAGGAATAATCTGATGCCTGTACGCATATAAGCATCAAATACCAGAATATGACAGCATCCAGAATATAGACCTTAACAGTGCGTGTACTGTAAATGTACACTCTATGAAGAACCTGTAACATCCATTTTCACTGTATAAAAGGTTCTTTATAGTGGAAAAGGGTTTTTTAGATTGTTAAAATGTTCTTCACACTAAGAAAAAATGTTCTTTTAGGAACCATTCACCTAAAGGTTCTTTGGGGAACCAAAAACTGTTCTTCTATGTCATTGTTGCAAAAAAGAAACTTTTAGAAACCTTTATTTTTAATAAATCAAAAATTGGTCCAATTTGTCCAAAATCATATTGATTTAAATCCTATCTCATTATTTCTTGTACATGGTGATTCCTTTGGTTATACACCTTATAGTTTTACAGCACAGCCTGTTAACTGCTGATCCAATAAAGGAAGGAAATCTCAGATTACTCTGAATTAATAAAATGGCCTTGATGTTTTGAACAAGGAAGTAAAGCAGAAATTATGCAACCACGAAGGGACATTACCAGCATAGGGCTTCTTTTTATCATCCAGACAGAACAGGGTGGTTGAGTAATTCAGCATTTCAGTTCACAGCCCATGAACGCTTAAAGCCTTGAAAGGTGATTGGTCATGTGTGGTGACAGAAGATCTGTGATTGGCTAGACATAGGCCTAATGAAAGGCTTATTGTATCTAGAAAGCCTTGATTAGGTTCGGCATGAAAACTTAAACTGTGATGAATTCTGACAGAACCAATGTATGAAAAAAAAAAAAAATCATACAAAATATTAAGAATGAAGTGAAAGTAAAGTTTGCATTATAGTAGTTCAGGCTTTTACACTTCTCAATAGACTGTTTATCTTCTTAACTTTTAGTTGTGAAATTTAAACCCTCTTCCTCCTTTTTTTTTTTTTTTTGGTTAGATTTTCCTTGTTCCTCTTCATTTTGTTCAGCTAGTCTGTTTTTACACAACTGCTTTGTGAAACGATCTTTGTTACTGTTGGCTTTTCCTGTTCTTATTGTTTGGCTTTTTAAATAGGTGCTAGTGAGCTGGATTATGCAATATCACTCTCTGTCAGCGCTTTTCTTTCAGTTGGTGTGAAGTCAGAGAGAGGTGAAAGAGCTGGCTTGTGTTTGGGATGAGGGTGCAGTCAGAAAGGTGGTGGAGAGAGGGATATGCATTGTCGGGTCTGGATTGTTGGTTGGCATGGTTTCCACAGGTTTATGGCATAATATTAAGTCCATTCAGAAACCATGTCAAAATGCAGATGCAACGTCGGCTCATTTGTCTAACCTTGAGCCACTTAGATTCAGTGCATCGACCCCCCCAGCCAGCCTGTCACATTACCAAATTTGTACCTAACTTCATTTTAAAGAACATTTGTGAGTATTCAGGTATGAGTAGTTGTTATTAGCTATGTAGCTTTGCAAATTACTCTCTTCATTATAATTAAAAACGCATAAGGGTAATTTCTGACAAAGAAGGAAAAAAAAAAAAATAAATAAATAAATAAAATATATATATGCTTCACTTGCATGTGGAGTCTGCGCATCAGTTGCCATTATACAATGACAAAAAAGTCCTCTTATTATTATAATAATAATAATAATAATAATAATAATAATAATAATAAAACATTTTGCACAAATCAGTCTAAGTTACAGAATAAAGCTAGGGTTTTAATGATTTGCTTGATTAAAATATGAAGCTAAAGCAGATGTGCTTTAAAAATAAAAATGTGTTTATAAATGGAATGGACAGGAATATCTCAAAATATTGTCTTGACTTGTGCAAAAATATATATTTTATTTTGTGAATGTGAATTGAATTACACATTTGTGAAATATTTATTTAAAAGTCTCTTATGCTCACAAAGGCTTCATTTATTTGATCAAAATACAGTAAATATAAAACAGTAATATTGTGAAAATATTATTACAATTTGAAATAACTGTTTTCTATTTGAATATATGTTAAAATTCCTATGATGAAAATCTGAATTTTCAGCATCATTACTCCAGTCTTCAGAAATTATTCTGAAATGATGATTTGTTGCTCCGGAAACATTTCCTATTATTATCAATGTCGAAAACAGTTGTGCTGCTTCATATTTTTGTGTATATATATATATATATATATATATATATATATATATATATATATATATATATATATATATATTTTTTTTTTTTTTTTTTTTTTCCCAAATGTTTTTTGTAACCTTATATGCTCAATTGACAGAATTTGTTGTCAGAATACCACAAAAAAAAAAAAAAAAAAATATATATATATATAAAAATCTGGCACCAAAAAATAGGCTAGTACATTGGGTTTAATTGTAAAAAATAAATAAGCTGTTTATTATCTGCTTCCACCAACAATTGTATTTAATGTTTTAGGATGGGGATGTCTGACTCTGTCATGTCTGACTTATCTGTTTGCTATTATTAGAAAATAGGCTGCTTAAGTGGTTGAAACGCAAATTCCAGGAATGCATTACTGTACATTTACTTTTTTTTTTTTTTTTTTTTGTTTGTTTTCCACAAAAGTGACTTGCATTGTATTCAACAGGTACCTTTCTATCGTTTCATGCACTTTCCTGGAAATCAGTCCCATGGCCTTAGCATCATGCTCTACAGTTTACACTGTCTTCACTGAGATACACATTCCTCAGTTATGAACAAAAAACTGGTCACTTTTTTTCTTTTGGAATGTTGTGTCACATCAGAATAAATACAAACAGTTTCTCTGGCTGCTTAGTTTTGTGTGTTTGTTTTAGTTTAATAATGCGATGCTAAAAGGTCATAGATGAATTTTTGTCAAGTCACCATTACTGAGTGCTTTTCACCATAGCAAAGCAGCATGAGCGATTTACAGATTAAATAGCGAACTGATATATTTACTAATATCACCCAATAATGCATATCTGGAGAGATGGGACTCGCCCACAATGCCATAAATCAGCCAAAACAAACAGAATAGTGCTGTCTCACCATGCACAGAGCGTTTCTCATGTGTCTGAATGGGCGTGAAGCAGATCTGCTGAGATCAATTACCTTTGCATTGAGAAGATAGAATCACATGGAGCAAGGATGAGTCGACTGTTATTTTAAGCTACATTGCATCTTGTTCTTGTGTATTTTGCATTTATTATTTAGTCATCTTTATAATGAGATGTTTTTGTCAAATTAGTCATTGTGTTCCACAGAAATTATGGCAGTTCCCTAGGTTTTGATTCCTCTTCAATCACAGTGATTCATGGGGATAGTTGACTATAATCAGACTATACTCTTTTAAAAAAAAATGACTACTTGGCTTGACTTACAGGCACCATTAAATAGTTTAACAAATGCAGATTGTTTTCCTTTGTAGATGTATTTACTATTTGCAGAATTTTGTAGGTATCCGGTAGCCTTTCAGTTTCAATCCTGAAAAACTACACAACAAAAGCAATGGTCACTTTCAAAATAAATGTACTGTATGTCAGTAACTTCCTTCTCAACCAAGTGATGGTGTAACTTGCTATTGCTAGTTTGTGGCAGGTGATATTAGAGGGGAATTATTATCCTAGAGAGAATTTGGACAAAATTTGTATATACAATTGCAAACAGCATGAATCATCAGTATTTGTATTGTGACTTTTAAATGTACATTTGCCGTTTTATTTTGTCAACTATGGGTAAAAATATAAGCACACATTTAAAAAAAAAAAAAAAAAAAGATAGAGAAACAAAGTGTGTCATCGACCAAAAATGGAAATGTGAATAAAGACAAAATTTGGCGCTTCACTGCTCCAAGCAATAAATACTTTATCATACTCCTGCTCAGTTTTCAGGGGTACAGCAAGCACAGGGGTTTTCTTATGTAATGATCTCTTTGTGAGGGACCCCTTTCATTAAAATATAAAGGCAACTATACATGTCTACAAATCCATTTATGCACAATATAAAAAACATTTATGCATGAACCATGATATTATTTGGAAATGTTGTTTCCAAAATAAAATATTTGTCTTTTTGTCATTGTACTAAATATTGTTCCACAGCAACTTTACAGAAAATATTTGGTGAGATGCTCCCTAAATGTTTTTTTTATTATTATTATTTTAAAGTAATTGGTTTGCAAATGTAAAGTGGGATAAATTCCCAATAGTGCTCTCATTGTGTAGGTTGCCACATTTTTGCAAGACTTGTTTTTGGTCGGGGCCCGTGTTCAACATTTAGCTTTTTAAGATCATCTAACTCTGATCACCGATCAGCTTTTCTCTGTGAAATTCTTTTTTGTGATTAAATTGTTTTGAAAATTTTGCACCAGTATGAAACACAGTGAACAGCTTTTATGTAATTCAGCCTATATTAATAAATTGTACCGTGATGTAACAAATGTGTTCTTTTCGTAGGGAGATCTGGCGAAAAAGAAAATCTACCCAACTTTGTGGTGAGTACTTTGATTTTGCTTTTACACATACTACTATTTACTAGTACAGTACCATTTAACAATTGGATCTGGTGAGAATTTTTAAACATTTTTTAAAATATTTTTTTTTTATGCTGACCAAGGCTGCATTTATTTAATAATATTGTAAAATAAACAATTTAATATGTATTAATATTGTATTACAATTATTACTGTTTATTTAGCTTTTTTTATTTGAATATATATTTTTTCATTTTTTTCAGGGTACTTTGAATAGAAAGTTCAAAATAAACATTTATTTGAAATCAAAATCTTTTGTAAAAATATAAAAGATTTTACTGTCAATTTAATCAATTTAGTGTGTTTCTGTTGGATAACGGAATCAATTTCTTTCAGAAAATATTGACACCTAAACCTTTGATCGGTATGAAGTATTTCTGTCTGTCTCTTGTAGGTGGTTGTTCAGAGACGGTCTTCTTCCTGAACAGACATATTTTGTGGGATTTGCACGTTCCGATCTGACCGTGGATGCCATACGCACGGCCTGCATGCCCTACATGAAGGTCACAGCTCAGAGAGTTTCTCCATGTCCATTTGTCCGTTTACTGCCCATTTACTGTGTTAAAATGTCTTCTCTTTTTTTCCCCCCTCCATTTAGGTAGCAGATTCTGAGGCAGATCGCCTCGCTGCATTCTTCAGCAGAAACTCTTACATCAGCGGGAAGTACGTGGATGAATCCTCTTTCTCTAACCTGAACACTCACCTGCTGTCCCTGCCTGGAGGAGCTGAGGCCAACCGCCTCTTCTATCTGGCCCTGCCGCCCAGTGTCTACCACGACGTCACCAAGAACATCAAGCATCAGTGCATGAGCACCAAGTGAGGAGCAAACGCATGCAGTTGCTTTTAAACTTGCCTCAGTTACTAATTTGAAAACATCACTTTAGAATTAGTAATGAAGGAACGTTGAGTTCCTTCATTAAAAGCTTATTGTGTTACTGTATTAAAAGCGGTGTATTATGTATAGTAGAGTATTATGAGAGAGAGATTGACTGAGCGACTATGATTACCTGCATCTCGTATTCACAATAAAACATTAGTTTAAATGTCCACTGAGGAAAGCGATATATATCTTTGTCATATTATCCTTTCATCTGTTAAGGGTGATTTCCTTTGACAGCACTACTCAGTGCTGTTGTTAAAAGTAAAAATAACTTCTGTTTCAGTCTTTTTCGATATAAAAGTCTTAAAGCTTCCTTGTAAAAACAGTCTCTTGTTGCCATCTAATTGCAGAACAGTGTAACTAAAATCACCATTGCAAACACATGCACCCACTTTCCTAACACTAAATACTACTATTATTTATATAAAATATTATTTATTGAATAATATTTAATAAACAGCAACAACAACAACAACAGCTATCATAAAAGTTGTTATGCAATTTAGTCAAAAGTACAAAGACAGGGCTCTGATATACAGCATTGAATTTACATAAACATGAGATTTTGCCCAAACTATTTGCTCTGGAACAAATAATAGATTGAGACCAAATACTGCCCGTTAGATTTACCCAAAACAAATTATATCTCATGTTTAACCACTATAGAGATATCAGAGCCAGCGGTAAATTCCAGAAGACCTGGCTGAGGTGAGGCGCTCTGGGGCAGCTTCATGAGCGCTGAAGGAGTGCTGACGCCCAGGAGCTCACATCTCCGAAACCGTCGAAGCAAATTTTCAAATAGACCTCTTTATTAACAAATAACATATTTAAAGTCCAAACAAGTACATTCTCGCCTAAAAAAACCCTTTAAAACTACAGTCCGTGATACAAAATAGTATTATTTTTAAAATTATAGTGGGTTTTGGCTTCCGCTATGACACTCAATGTGAGAAATACGCTAACTTCGTCAAGCGGAGTGATACAAACGGTGAAATGGCTGTTGGAGTTCTGTTGGACTCTAATAGCCACACACTTATCAGCCAATCAGATTGGAGGACCAGAAAGAACTGTTGTATAAATATAGATAAAGCTGAAATAAAATATAAATATTAGATGAAAAACTTAAAACAAAAATTAGGAAAGTTTCATTGGCAAATATCTGAAATGAAATAATTTTAAGTACTAAAATTACCATAACTAATAAAAAATAATTTAAAGCTGAATATAAATATTTAAACCAAAACTTAGTAAATAAAACACTAAGGGACAGATTTACTGAACAAGGCGAATTAGCGCGAGTGTGCAGTTCCAAAACAGCGCAGATGGTGTGGAAATTTCTGCGGGTGATTTACTGACAATGCGCAAATTAAAGAACACCGATGCAACATCTCAGTTCCATAATAACCAACATAATCTACCAAGCGCAGCGCAAATTAGCGTAAGGATATGTACGGATTTTTCTGGCATTCCAAATAAATTAAAACTTGTGGAAAAAATCCTCTCTCTTTTACCACGCGCTCTGTTCTCTGTGGTGCCTCCTCCTAGCAACCATAATTGCAGCGATTTCAAGAGCAAAATAGTTTAAAACATGCTTTTAGGCGTAAAATAATGGTCCAAATACCAGTAATTTGATGAGTGCAAACGTTAGTAAATCGCATTGCGTGATTCATTTTAATGCTCTCCTCCCGTAAATTTTGCGTCTGAAAGGGAAACTCCTACAAATGCATATTCAATAAGGTCAGGGGCAAAAAATTAACTGTCCATGACTTTTCAGCACTAATTCTTCACTGCGCATCTTTAGTAAATCCTGACAGTACCATTTTAACGCCAAAAGACGGTTTGCTAAAACTTGCTAAAGATATTGCTAAAACTTGAAAACTGAAAATATAAAAATAAAAGCTAAATCAAAATGTCAATAAATCTAATAGTATATTAATAATTCTAAAATACCGCTGGTGAGATACGAGCTGTAGTTTCTGATCAGTTTTCTGATTGTCTGTGTAAATGAGTTTGCCTTAGCAAAGGCATTTTTCAAGTGCAGCATATTTTTATTTTTTTTGTGTTTGTATGTTTGGTAGAGGTTGGAACAGGATAATCGTGGAGAAGCCTTTTGGACGTGACCTGCAGAGCTCAGAGGAGTTAACCAGTCATCTCTCTTCTCTCTTCACTGAGGACCAGATATACCGTATAGACCATTACCTAGGCAAAGAGATGGTCCAGAACCTCATGGTTCTCAGGTGCGGCTCTTTCCCTTTCCCATTGCCTCTATCACCCTTTTCATCCCTGTCTGCCTGCTGCTTTTCATTGGCTGTCACACACAGTTGTCATTTATGCATAATTAAGGGTTAAACTCCACCAGGAATCTCTTCATCTGTATCTGTGTCTCATTAGTCACAGTTTTCTCTCTTATTTTCTTTACAGGTTTGGAAACCGGATATTTGGCCCCATATGGAACCGGGACAGTGTGGCTTGTGTGGTTCTGACCTTCAAAGAGCCGTTTGGTACCCAGGGCCGGGGCGGATATTTTGACGATTTTGGTATCATTCGGTTAGTTTTCTTGCTTTGAGATGATTTTTGCATCTGTGACAATAAGATCTTTAAATGCATGTTATGAAATTATTTTCTACCAAAAACTGAACATGTTTGTTTCATTCAACCTGTATGATTTTCTTCTGTGGAACACAAAATGTTTGATGCTTGCACAAAATGTTCCATACAATGAAAGTGCATTGTGTGAAGCACCATAAAAGTAGAAGAAAGTGCAAATAAAAATGCATAATTTCAAAGAGAAATTAAAAAAAAAAAAAGTGTGTAAAAATAGATTGCACTTTCTGTGCATGAGGATTCCCTTCAAAGGCTGTGAGGATTTTGATATTCTAATCAAGCATGATTTGTAAATGAATGTATTCCTCTCTTTTCTGTCTCCAGTGATGTGATGCAGAACCACCTGCTGCAGATGCTCAGTCTGGTTGCCATGGAGAAGCCTGCATCCACCAGCTCTGATGATGTTAGAGATGAGAAGGTAACGAGCCGGTCAGCCAATGAACTGTGTACAGCCGGCCCCTGCAGCACTCTTTCTGGCACTTATCTGAATGATCCTGAATTTAACCTTGAGGAGCAAATATATCAAATTTATTCATCCATCACCACTGTCTTACGGTTAACCATTAGCATAAAAGGTTGGCGGAGTGTATATAAATTAAGGTCTTGGCTCCGAGATTACACTCCAGGGTAGTGTTCATTTTTTGGTTTGTAATTGATTTTAAATGTACATTATGGTGATTATGTGTAGTACCCAAGGTGTTTTTTTTTTCATTCATTTTATTTATTTTTTTCTTTGTTTAAAGACTTTTAACAATGTGAAGTAGGTTTGTGCTTTTACCTGTCTCTGTTCAATTATTTTGTTATTTGTTTTGTACTGATTTTTATTTTATTTTTGTTTGTTTTTGTTTTTGAACGCTTTTAACAGTGTGACGTAGTCCCATACAAATAGGAATTTGTTTAATTTTTATTTAGATTTTTTTTTTTTTTTTTTAAGACTTATGTGAACTGTGAAGTAGAATTGCACTTTTCACTGTAACAGTTTGTTTTTGTACTGTTTTTAAAGGATTTTAACGGTATGAAGTCTTTTTTTTTCCTTTTTTGTACTGATTTTTTTTGTTTATTTACTTTTAATTTATTTTGCTTTTGCAATGCTTTTGTTGTTTTTGAATGCTTTTAACAGTGTGATGTAGACTTATTTTTCCCTGTTTAAGTGGTTTTTTTTTTTTTTTTTTTTTTTTTTTTTTTTTTAGTATTGAAGTGGACTTGTTTTTCTCTTCCTGTTTGTTTGTGTATTTATACATTTTTAATTTCTGTTTTAAGACTTTTCACAGGACAAAGTAGTTCTGTGTCTGCTGCAAAGAGTTGTTTTCTATTTTATTTATTTGAGTGTGTGTGTGTTCAACCACAGCTTATCTTATTGGTTAAAATCCAGAAATGAGTGCTCATGATGCATCCAAGTGAAGTGCTTTTGCTGAGATAAATGGGAATTATCCTGGATAGCTCTCTACAGGTATTATAGATCTCCTTTCTAATACTTGTTGTTGTTGTTTTTTTTTTTTTTTTTCTTCCATTCTCTGTGTCCCTCTACAGGTGAAGGTGCTGAAGTGCATTGAGCCGGTCTCTCTCTCAGATGTGGTCTTGGGTCAGTATGTGGGAGATCCAGATGGAGAAGGAGAGGCTAAACTGGGTTATCTAGATGACAAAACTGTCCCTGAAGGCTCCACTCAGGTTACATTTGCCACAGCAGTGCTTTATGTAAAGAACGAACGTTGGGATGGTAAGCGATTGCTAATTAGCTAATATTTACAGTCTGGCCAAACATATCAAGTTCAAGTTGAGCTTTATTGTCATTCCGCTACATGTAGGGACATACAGTGGAAAGAAATGTTGTGCCTCACAGGACCAAAGTTTTGACCTTTAAAAAGGTTTTAAAGTTTTGACTTTAAATGAGAAGCTTTACTAACCCATTGGTCTTGAAATTGAAATTGTTTTGTGGCTTAAAATGCAAAATTAAATTTTAGCACACGCTATTGTTCAGAAAGTTTATAGTTGGATTTTTTAAAAATGTTTTTTAAAATAAGTCTCTTATGCTCATCCTTTGTGATAAAAATACAGTAAAAACAGCAACATTGTGAAATGTTAATATAATTTAAAACACCTGTTTTCTATTTGAATACATTTTTTAAATGTATTAATTTCTGTGTTGATAAATCTGAATTTTTAGCGTCATTACGCCAGTCTTCAGTGTCACATGATCCTTCAGAAATCAATCTAATATGATTTATAGAAAGAACAGCGTTTATTGGAAATGAATTTTTATTTTATGCCAATTCATTATTTTGATAAATTTTAATGCTTCCTTGCTGAATAGAAGTATTAATTTCTTTCAGTAACAGCAAAATAAGATTTTACTGATTTAAAACTGAACAGCAGTGTATACCTGATATACCCAGTATATAGTCTTTCTCTTCCTGAATGTGTTGATATTTTATTAAACAGTTTGATTACCCCGTCTCTCTCTCCAGGTGTTCCCTTCATCCTCAGGTGTGGAAAGGCTCTGAATGAGAGGAAGGCAGAGGTGAGGCTGCAGTTCACAGAAGTTCCTGGAGACATCTTTAACTCTCAGTGCAGGAGGAACGAGTTGGTGGTGCGTGTGCAGCCCAACGAGGCCATCTACGCCAAGATGATGAGCAAGAAACCGGGAGTCTATTTCAGCCCTGAAGAGACAGAGCTGGACCTGACCTACCACAGCAGATACAGGGTAAAACACACACACCTTTCATCCGTTCACACTCAGTTTCTTTTGTCCTAGTTGGCAACTTTGACTAATAATATGTGAGAAATGACTACTTTCAACCAGAAATCTTTATAAAGTAATGTGCTTTCCTCTTTTCTCCCTTTTCAAAGGACGTTAAGCTGCCTGATGCCTACGAACGTCTGATTCTGGACGTCTTTTGTGGCAGCCAAATGCATTTTGTACGAAGGTGCGTTTCTTACTGTGATCTCTACAGTAATGTAAATGTAATATGTTGTTATAATAATTCTGAAACAACCATTTCTGAATTTGACTTATTTTATCAAAGTGATGAGTTGAGGGAAGCCTGGAGAATCTTCACTCCTCTGCTTCATCAGATAGAGAAGGAGAAGACGCCACCCATCAAATACAAATACGGAAGGTAAAATGTTTATATATATATATATATATATATAATATGAAGTGATGTGTAATATCTCTCACATTTTCTCTGCTTCTCTCATAGCCGTGGTCCTGCAGAGGCTGATGAGCTGGTACAGAAGGTGGGCTTCCGCTACGAGGGTACATACAAATGGGTGAACCCACACAAACTGTGAAAGAAGACGACGACAGAAATGAGGAGCTGAAGCCTTTTTAAAAAATCAGCCTAATATGAGTGCCTGAAATAAAAGAGAGAAAAGGGCACGGAAGTATTAAATGCACTCTGCATTTAAAGGACCAACAAGATTAGAAAAACTCTTTTTTTTTTGTGGATGTTATTAAGTATAACCAGCTCAATATGATATATAATGCTTTATAGGACATTATATTTTGTTCTATATTTCATTGGATTGAACAACATTTACAATTTTTGGTTATGCACTTAAGCATCATTATGATATTTGAGACTGCGTTGTCATTCCCTTTGTTCGTTATTCTTAAAGAAAAGAAAAGCTTCTGTTATGCATTCCTCTTTCAACAAGCAAAAGTCTTAACATTAAATGCTGCTCATTTCAGAAGTGGTATAAAAGTACAATCTGCTCCTGCAGTGATGGTTGTGTTCATGTATTTTGTTGCATTTTTGTTTTTTTTGTAGCAAGCTTGTAGAAATTTAAAATGAAATGCTATAATTGGACCACACAAAATAAATATTCCAGAAACGTACAAGTATTAGGATTCCAGTGCATGTACTGTATGTATATGACATTTAACTATGTCTTAAGGTTCCCACCGATTGGCTTGATGAGCCACAAATGTGTTTTTAGTCTTTTTAAAGCAGATGTATTATATTCCACATCTCTCTGTAAATAATTTAATAGATGAGCTTTAATGTTTGTTCCCTCATTTGGGCATGGTCTCTCTCTGCTCGCTATTGCTTTTGGTTTCAGCACTAGATAGACACTGAACCAGTGCCTATTACCAACTTTGTTAGTCTATGTATTGTGAGGGTGAGTTTTTGACAGCACTGAATCTCAACATCCTTCCTTTCAGGCTGCCTAAAACAAATGATTTATTTATCAGTAAATTTTGGGAATAACTGCTTGTCTGACTTTTGTAATGCTTTTTTTTTTTTTTTTGGCTTCTTCAACATTTGTGAGTTCTTTAACTTTTCTGTAAAAGTTCTGCCCAGTGTTTTCTATTTTATTATAATAGACAACTACTTTTACAATAAAGCATAGATAAGACGCCTCACACGTGTCTCATTGCTTCTTTTTCGTCTTGTCCTTTCATATTCCCTTAATATCTTTGGCTTGTTTCAGTACAGCTAATATTGCAATAAAATTACTGAGCGAGAGGTCTTTGTCCAGGCCTGGAAAAGTCATGGGGATTTCTGTAGTGAATGTAGATTTCTCTGACACTCAGTTTGTTTGTTTATTGGTCTTTATAGATACATTTGTACAATTGTTTAAATAAATGTTTTCTGTCATGCACATGGAAGTCCTATCACGATTTAAAAACGCTTATGAAGTAAACATGAAACAGTGGAAATTCTTTTCAGAAAAAAAAAAACTGTTGGAGCTTTGATATCCATCAAGCTTTAATAAAATTAAATGTATAAAAACAGAATGAAGGCCTGGAAGTATTAATAGAGTTTTACTCTTGTAGTTTTACTCTATGATTTTCAATTATAAACAGGATTTACAACATAATTTATTAAAAACAAATAACCCTGAATGTAAATCTTTTATAAAACATTTTATGTCTAAAGCTAAACATTGGTTTCGAGGCTTTTTTCAAGGACTTTTATTATCGTTATCACCGGAAGGACTTTACTATCCGAGCATCCGTCTTCCGGTCATGGGCAACATGGTCGTAGTGGTGTAGCTGTGTCCATCTGTCTGCTTAAAAATCTTTGTCTATTTGACATCAGTATTGACATCGTATAATATATTTATCAAGCAATCCAGAAAGCAAAATGAATATCCGCAACGCACGGGTGAGTAAATGAATCTAAAGACAAGATATTGGTGCAGTGTGTGTCTCAAACCCATTTTGGGCATCATTGACGCGTTCTGTACGATGAGACACTGAATGTATTAAATATCATTTGTCTTTTTATTATATCTACGTTTTGCTTGACTCATAGACGCTCTGCAGTTTAATAGTTTTTAAAGGGACCGTGTTCTGTAACGTTGCTTTTGTATCATTTTACAGTCAAATCAAAATGTATTCAGACACCTTCAACATTTCTCACATTATGACAGTTTATTCGCTATAGTTTAGAAAATGGTAATAAAATAAGAAAATTGATAATGTCAGATAGCTTTAATAGAAAGGTATGTAATGAATTAGCTTGAAAAGCTGTCAGCTGTTAAATTTACAGGTGCATCTCAATAAATTAGAATATCATGGAAAAGTTCATTTATTTCAGTAATTCAACTCAAATTGTGAAACTTGTGTATTAAATAAATTTAATGCACGCAGACTGAAGTAGTTTAAGTTTTTGGTTCTTTTAATTGTGATGATTTTGGCTCACATTTAACAAAAACCCACCAATTCACTATCTCAACAAATTAGAACCAATAAAAAAAAACATGTTTAGTGAATTTTTGGCCTTCTGGAAAGTATGTTCATTTACTGTATATGTATTCAATACTTGGTAGGGGCTCCTTTTGCTTTAATTACTGCCTCAATTCGGCGTGGCATGGAGGTGATCAGTTTGTGGCACTGCTGAGGTGGTATGGAAGCCCAGGTTTCTTTGACAGTGGCCTTCAGCTCATCTGCATTTTTTGGTCTCTTGTTTCTCATTTTCCTTTTGACAATACCCCATAGATTCTCTATGGGGTTCAGGTCTGGTGAGTTTGCTGGCCAGTCAAGCACACCAACACCATGGTCATTTAACCAACTTTTGGTGCTTTTGGCAGTGTGGGCAGGTGCCAAATCCTGCTGGAAAATGAAATCAGCATCTTTAAAAAGCTGGTCAGCAGAAGGAAGCATGAAGTGCTCCAAAATTTCTTGGTAAACGGGTGCAGTGACTTTGGTTTTCAAAAAAAAAAAAAACAATGGACCAACACCAACAGATGACATTGCACCCCAAATCATCACAGACTGTGGAAACTTAACACTGGACTTCAAGCAACTTGGGCTATGATCTTCTCCACCCTTCCTCCAGACTCTAGGACCTTGGTTTCCAAATGAAATACAAAACTTGCTCTCATCTGAAAAGAGGACTTTGGACCACTGGGCAACAGTCCAGTTCTTCTTCTCCTTAGCCCAGGTAAGACGCCTCTGACGTTGTCTGTGGTTCAGGAGTGGCTTAACAAGAGGAATACGACAACTGTAGCCAAATTCCTTGACACGTCTGTGTATGGTGGCTCTTGATGCCTTGACCCCAGCCTCAGTCCATTCCTTGTGAAGTTCACCCAAATTCTTGAATCGATTTTGCTTGACAATCCTCATAAGGCTGCGGTTCTCTCGGTTGGTTGTGCATCTTTTTCTTCCACACTTTTTCCTTCCACTCAACTTTCTGTTAACATACTTGGATACAGCACTCTGTGAACAGCCAGCTTCTTTGGCAATGAATGTTTGTGGCTTACCCTTCTTGTGAAAGGTGTCAATGATTGTCTTCTGGACAACTGTCAGATCAGCAGTCTTCCCCATGATTGTGTAGCCTAGTGAACCAAACTGAGAGACCATTTTGAAGGCTCAGGAAACCTTTGCAGGTGTTTTGAGTTGATTAGCTGATTGGCATGTCACCATATTCTAATTTGTTGAGATAGTGAATTGGTGGATTTTTGTTAAATGTGAGCCAAAATCATCACAATTAAAAGAACCAAAGACTTAAACTACTTCAGTCTGTGTGCATTGAATTTATTTAATACATGAGTTTCACAATTTGAGTTGAATTACTGAAATAAATGAACTTTTCCACGACATTCTAATTTATTGAGATGCACCTGTAAGTACACAATTAGATAATACCAATTTAGGTCAACCAATTACTAAACAATGCTTAATTTTGTTCAGTCTGTGGTGTAAAAAGGTCGCATTAGCAATTAAAGAAAAAAAAAACACTTAAGCAAAACATGGTCAGGTCAAAGTGTCTGAATAATTTTTGGTCACAAATTATTATCAGTTTTACTGGTAGTCCACTATATGAAGAATTTTTGGGTATAATATGTCACAGTTTACATTATTTTGTTATCCTCACTTACATGAACTATAGAGTCCTGCACCCACTAGTAAAAAAAAATATGTCTATAAGACTGTATGTCTTTTCTCTGAGGTACACTTACGTCAGTCAAGCACCAAAACAGTCATAGTTTAGTTATACATGACTATTTTCCAGCTTCTCTCTGAATATTAGAATTAAACGATTAGTTTTGGCTAATGCGCTTAATGTGAATGATTCAGTATTACTGCAGGAGGCAGGTAGAGAGCAGCTTGGCTCAGTTATTTTCTCTTTTACATGTTTCCAGCCAGAGGATCTGATGAACATGCAGCACTGCAACCTGCTGTGTCTTCCAGAGAACTATCAGATGAAGTACTACTTCTACCACGGCCTGTCCTGGCCACAGGTCTGCAACTGACACTGATCTTTATACAAACACTGATTATCATGTGCTGAACTGCTTTACTGAACAGCTGTGTTTGTTTTCCAGCTGTCATACATAGCAGAGGATGAGAATGGGAAGATAGTGGGATATGTTTTGGCTAAAATGTAAGTTTTGTTTTTATTTATTGCTTTCATGTGTGAAATGTCCATAAAAGCTAAAAGTTGTTAAGTTAAAGGGATACTCCACTCAAAATAGATAATTTTGTCATAATTTACTCACCCTCATACAGGGGCGGTTCTAGACCACAGTAACTGGGGGGGCCAGACAGGGGCCACTTGTGCTTTTAGGGGGCACAATTTTTAAATTCATCTTAACCTACTTTAAGTATTATCTCTCATGCTTGTCATGTGACACACAGCAGCCACAATACCAAAATCATCACAGAAAATTTTAATGGTTTACACTACAAATACCATTACAAACCATCAACATTTAACCATTAAAAAATGCTTTTCTGTAGTGTGTTTTAGGACATGTTCCATTAGGATTTATTGGTTTTAACAAGCCACCAATAGAAGGAAACCAATTACCAGTAGAGACCCACAGGGTCCATTACAGTTTCCAGTAAAACCAATACAAGCCCCATTATAACCAGTAAAACCATTACAAGTCCCATTATAACCAGTAAAACCGTTACTAATTTTGTAATGGTGTCTATTGTTTTTTTTTTTTCAGCAGGGGTTTTATTTATTTTATTTTTTTAATTCGATATATCCCTAAAATATATCATGAAATATCTCGATTCTCAAATATGTGTAAGTAAATGCATTTAGCACCTTTATAGATTATGTTATTTGGTCTATAATGGGCGACGGGCAAAGTAGCCTAATACTGTAATCTATTAACTACACATTAAAGCCCGTTTTTTTACTTAAGTACCAGATATGGGTGTCATGCCATAAAATACTTTTAATATGACTGACTTTGTATTTAATGTGAATTTAATAAAAACATTGTAAGTTACTAATTAGCCTATAACATTTTCAGTGTACAAGAAGAGAGCAAAGAACGTTTACAATATCAAAGAACATTTTCACTTCAGTCCAGCGAGTTCAAGCACTCTCAAAAACTGTCATAATAATCTCTAAAGCTGTTTAAACTGTGACATTAATATCTTACTTACATTCGTACTTCTTCACTTTGTTGTTTCTGATGAGATAATTAGAATTCAGTCAGCCAGCACGCGCGGTGACGAAACAGCGTGTTTCAGCGATGACTCATCTGAACGCCTCTGATTGGTCCTTGCATTCATAAGCTCAACAGAATCGTATGTGATTGGTTATAATGCGCAGTGCTTTAAAAAGCGTGTGTCTCTGGCTCTGTGCCAGCCAGCGAACACAGATTTGAATTTAGCAGCTGGTGATTTTTTTCTTTTTATATACATATAGTTTACAGGACAAACTACACATTTCACCCAAAATTGTTTGCTGTAATATGATTCCAAATTTAGGGGGGCCAAAGGGGGGGCCAAGCTTGTTGACAGGGGGGCACTGGCCCCCACCCCAGAACCGCCCCTGCCCTCATGTTGTTACAAACCTGTATGACTTACTTTCTGCTGTGAAACTTAAAGACGGTATGTTGGTGACCAAACAGTTTTCTTTCCATTGATTTACATTGTATGGACAAAAAAATAAAAAATAAATAAAAATCCACTGGAAGTCAATGGAAATCCAAAATGTTTGGTTACCGACACTTTTCAAAATATATTATTTTAAGTCTTACAGGTTTGGAACGACATGAGGGCAGAATTTTCTTCATCATTACCCTCATCATTTACATGAATTTTCATTTTTGGGTGAACTGTCCCTTCAAGAAAGGTTATTTTGTAAATAATTAATTAATATAATAATAAATTATGTAAAATTCATAATTATAATGAAATAATACATTTTAATTAAATATAAGAAGGATTATTTTATGTAAATTGTATATTTAAAATTTTACAGGGAGGAGGATCCTGACGATGTGCCTCATGGACACATTACATCACTGGTAGTTTTTTATTTATTTATTTTTTATCTGAAAACATTTGCTGTCCTTTCACCTCATTTGTGCTGATGTTGTCTTTCATCCTGTCTGTATGTGTATAAATACATGCACTGCTGTGTGTTAATACAGGCAGTTAAACGCTCTCACAGGCGTCTTGGACTGGCTCAAAAACTGATGGATCAAGCCAGCAGAGCCATGATTGAGAACTTCAATGCCAAATATGTCTCTTTACATGTCAGGAAGAGGTAGGATATACAGTCTCTATCATCAGGCCTGAGAGATTTTCTGGAATGATTTTCCTGACCGTGTTTCTGTTTGTATTTCAGTAACCGGGCCGCTCTTCACTTGTACTCGAACACACTTAAGTTTCAGTGAGTATCACTTTTTTTCCCCCAGTTCTATTATATTGTATTGTGAAAGAACTAGGACTGTCAGTCAATTAAAACTAAATGAATGAATTACAAATTTAATTTCATAAAATGCTAGATAGAGTGTAACACAATGTAATAACTGCAGGTGTCTCTTAAATTTCACAAGGTGTTTTTAAATAGAAAAAAAATTAAACAATGCAGAGGGATGAAGAAGACATTATGTGTTAATGACTCTTCAGAAGTAGTTCAACTTCAAAAACATCAGTATAATTAAATGGATGTTTAACTGTTAATTGTACCAAATTAGTGTTAAATTTAGAGCACTAGAATAAACCTATTTTCAAAAACAGCTCAGTTTTAACCACCATTTATAACTGTGTATGAATATGTATCATGATATATTGGAGAGACAATAAGTGCATTGTGTGCTTTTCTTTATGTTGTGATATTGCGTTGCATCACAGTCATACCAAATATTTCCTGATGCTGTATTGTAGGATTAATGAAGTGGAGCCCAAATATTATGCAGATGGAGAAGATGCTTATGCCATGAAGAGGAATCTCACACAGATGGCAGATGAGGTATGTGGTGTTGCAATTACATATCATTATTAAATCCTTAAATGAAGATGAATAAACAATTTCTCAAATTGTAGCCTGAACCTCTACACCCACTGAACATATGTGGAAGAATGACACAGGCAAAAATCTTTTTTAATCTTTGGTGAAACAAACCACAAATATTCAATTTGCCTCCTCACACATTTTCCAACTGTTTGATTAGGACTCTTAACAGTAGTCATGATGTATCTATGATGAACTCAGAAGGAGGCTTGTGCCAACTTGGAGTTGTGAACCAAGTAGTTTTTGAATACCTAATCAAAAATATGTATTTTTATCTTTGATAATTACTGCCCAATTATTGTAGGTAGATAAGTGTTCGTAACAGAAATCTAAATTTGGTCAGTGCAATTGATTCGCACCTTCCACGGATTTTAAATTTAAAAATTAGAGGGGGCTAAATTGGGTTCACCATCAAAAATTAAAAAGCTACTGGTAGCTTTTTTTTTTAAATCCATTTTCTGTATTTTCCAGATTCATTGTTACCAATTAGCAATTGTACTCGCTCAAACACATTTAACACTTACCAGTTTGCTTCCTTATTCAGTGGTGAACGCTGGTAGAGATATTTACTTTTATAAAAAAAAATCACCACTATGCAAAACACTAACTTTTCCTGATGTGCAGTTGCAGAAACCAGGTGTTCGTCTGTGGGGCTCAGAGGGTCCATCATCTCAGGACACATCTGTTACTGGCCTGGTGGAGAAGCTGACGGTGAAGGATGGAGAGAAGGAGGTAGATGGAGACAGCGGAGGAGAGAGTAAAGAAATGAGTGAGGTTAGCGAGGCCACGGAGAGCACAGACGTCAAAGACTCCTCGTCAGACTCTTAACTCACATCTCTGTGTTCACACCCATCATATAGGTTTCAAATCGGTTTACAGCGTTTATATGCTCTGATGGTTTTATTTTCAAAATACAAGTAACTGACCAAGTATAAGCGGTTCACAACTATGAAATTATTTGTGAGGAGATTTGTCAATAAAATTGAAGATTAAACATCTTTTGTGGTAGTGTCATTATCTTGCCAAAAACAAAACAAACAAAAAAAAAACATTTTTGTTTTTTATTACTGTCAAATGTATGGCTAAGAATAGGTAGTTAGTTTAAACCCTTTTTGGACATTTCAGTTTTAAAAGTTAATGAGAATGAATGACCTATTTTACTTCTGTAATCTGAGGAGCTGGTAAAAACGGATTTGGCAAAATGTGTAGTGTTGAATGAGTCTATCAATACTTTTCCTTTGAAAAAGATTATGTGAAAATACGTTTTGTCAGATTAGTGTTATGCAAACGTAGAGATTACCTTGAATGCAAACAGTGAAAGCCATAATTTTTATTTTAAGATTTTATTGTTGCGGCGCCTTTAAGACTTTTACCGCGCTTTGCCGCGCTCATACTTGAACTTTGTCTTTTCTGTCAATTTAAATATAGTTTTCTACTGCTCCATACTTCAAAAACAGCGTCTTTACAAGCTACGTTACATTGCGATATATTAATAAAACAATCTTCGACGAAATGTGTTGTACAAACTGTTAAAGCCAGACTGACATAAACAGGGACCTTGTTAAAAATGAACGCATTTTTGGGATCCCTCAGTAGGATGTGCACAGCGACAGATGAGAGACTTACCACAACACAAGGTTTGGCACACTTTTCCTCTTTTATTCTCACTTATGGTGTTTGAGAAGAATAGCATATACAGTATATCCCATTTCATCTTTATCACTCTGACTGGGTTCGCCCAAATTATTGACTACTAAACACAGGCCTTGCGAAAACGTGGGTGGCGCCCACTATATATGTGTTATGAAGTGGGAATTGTTAAATAATGTTACTGACAGGCTCATTGCTGTCAAACTAACATCTTGTTCATTTCTAATTTACCTGGATAATATACTTTTAAAATAGGGCGAGATTTCATTGTGGTCCGGCAGAGGGCAGTAAAGTTATAATTTTGGCAAATCATTTTGCATAATCATATTAGTGCTGGGCGTCTTCAACAATTCACATATCAAGGGCCATTTGGTGGATATAGATTTGAATGTCTTTTTTTGTTACGGAGAATTGTAAGCCTGGCTTACATGCGTTTAGTGGGCCTACCAAACTGTGTTTATGTACTGATGACATTTAAATTGTAAAGCTTTTAAATATTCATAATTAAATATATGTTCATTATAGTTTAATTTTACTCAATACATTTTGATGTGTGATGGAGAATGACACATATAGCTAAAGTTTAGCTTCTTAACGGTAGCTTTGGTTAAACTTATGATATACTTATTTTTTGTTTAATGCTTATCATTTTTTCCCCCCACAAATTAGTTTGAGAGCAAACATTAATTGGCTGACCCTTGTGTAGGAAGAATAATTCTCAACTGTGTTTAAAATTACTGGGAAAAACAGTTTCTGCATGATTTATGTAATTATCTTAATAACAGGAAAACATAATTAAGAAAAGGTCCAGAGTGACATTTACACTATCAAGTTTATTGACACTATAAATACATGAACACAAATTCAGACAAACAAAATAATAAATTTTCATGTGCACTATGTGTAGCCATTCACAGACATTCACACCATTTATTGAAGTGATTTATATGAATAGATGTGCATGTTGAATTTTACAGTTCAGGACCTCATCAAAGTGCCCATCGTGTTGTGCTTATTCTTATATAACTGTTCGCTTGTCCAAGGGAGTGCAGCTTCCCTCCATTCCCAACCCCCTGGGTCAAATGATTTCAGTACACTCTACTCTCTCCATTAGTTGAGGAGCACCATGGAATTGTTTGGCCACATGAACTGCTCTCTCTCCATGACCTTTCTGATGTTGGCCCTGTCCCTCTGTGCAGTCTCTCTATGAAGTCTTGTGTGTGACTCAGAAGAGACTGGTTTCCCTTGACTCCAGGATTTTTGGAAGAGGTACCTGTGGATGTGAAACAGAAGAATAAGCTCCTTTGAAATTATATCAAAACTGGGACTTCCTTCTTGGACTCATTGGATTATTGACAGCCTTTCTGTTGGCGTTACAGAAATCGAAGTCAATAACATAATGACACGTACGGTCACTTAGAAAAGTAAAAAGACACCTCTTTCCAACAAACTGCACAATATTAGCCTATATATCATAAATGTGTGGAATGAGTTACACTTTGAAATTCAATACTTTGCGATTCAAAAATTGAGCAGTAGTGATGCTTACCATTACAAACACCAAATAGTTTGACATTGTAAATGGTTTAACTCAAAAATGTTAATCTACAAAAAATTAGAACTTGCCAACACATTTTTGGCATGTTCACACATTTTCACATTTAATTTATTCATTCAAGAATAACTCAGTGAAATTCATTGTTACAATTACACAAGCAAATTCTTGTTAATATATTGTCAGCCAGGTGACAATGTGAATGTTTAGTTTATAAATATGCATGGTCTCTGACTATATATCTCTGAATATAATTTACATGAAAACAATTTACACATAATTACATTTAAAAAAATCTAAATGTATTCTACACTTCTACACTAGACTTGTTCTATGTACACAAAAGGCCTATTTCTCTCAAATATTGTTCACAAATCTGTATAAATCTGTGTTAATGAGCACTTCTCCTTTGCCGAGAAAATCCATCCACCTCACAGGTGTGGCATATCAAGATGCTGATTAGACAGCATGATTATTGCACAGGTGTGCCTTAGGCTGGCCACAATAAAAGGCCACTCTAAAATATGCAGTTTTATCACACAGCACAATGCCACAGATGTCGCAAGTTTTGAGGGAGCGTGCAATTGGCATGCTGACTGCAGGAATGTCCACCAGAGCTGTTGCCCGTGAATTGAATGTTCATTTCTCTACCATAAGCCGTCTCCAAAGGCGTTTCAGAGAATTTGGCAGTACATCCAACCAGCCTGACAACCGCAGACCACGTGTAACCACACCAGCCCAGGACCTCCACATCCAGCATCTTCACCTCCAAGATCGTCTGAGACCAGCCACCCGGACAGCTGCTGCAATAATCGGTTTGCATAACCAAAGAATTTCTGCACAAACTGTCAGAAACCATCTCAGGGAAGCTCATCTGCATGCTCGTCGTCCTCATTGGGGTCTCGACCTGACTGCAGTTCATCGTCATAACCGACTTGAGTGGGCAAACGCTCACATTCGATGGCGTCTGGCACTTTGGAGAGGTGTTCTCTTCACGGATGAATCCCGGTTTTCACTGTACAGGACAGATGGCAGACAGCGTGTATGGCGTTGTGTGGGTGAGCGGTTTGCTGATGTCAACGTTGTGGATTGAGTGGCCCATGGAGGCAGTGGAGTTATGTTATGGGCAGGTGTATGTTATGGACAACGAACATAGGTGCATTTTATTGATGGTATTTTGAATGCACAGAGATACCGTGACGAGATCCTGAGGCCCATTGTTGTGCCATTCATCCACGACCATCACCTCATGTTGCAGCATGATAATGCACGGCCCCATGTTGCAAGGATCTGTACACAATTCCTGGAAGCTGAAAACATCCCAGTTCTTGCATGGCCAGCATACTCACCGGACATGTCGCCCATTGAGCATGTTTGGGATGCTCTGGATCGGCGTATACGACAGCGTGTTCCAGTTCTTGCCAATATCCAGCAACTTCGCACAGCCATTGAAGAGGAGTGGACCAACATTCCATAGGCCACAATCAACAACCTGATCAACTCTATGCACTGCGTGAGGCAAATGGTGGTCACACCAGATACTGACTGGTTTTCGGACCCCCCCAATACAGTAAAACTGCACATTTTAGAGTGGCCTTTTATTGTGGCCAGCCTAAGGCACACCTGTGCAATAATCATGCAGTCTAATCAGCATCTTGATATGCCATACCTGTGAGGTGGATGGATTATCTCGGCAGAGGAGAAGTGCTCACTAACACAGATTTAGACAGATTTGTGAACAATATTTGAGAGAAATAGGCCTTTTGTGTACATAGAAAAAGTCTTAGATCTTTGAGTTCAGCTCATGAAAAATGGGGGCAAAAACAAAAGTGTTGCGTTTATAATTTTGTTCAGTGTATATTGAATTCTTGGGGGCCAGGGAAAAAATTTTAATGGGTTGACCCCATGCACAATGAGTAATATATGCAAGTATCATAAAGCAGCAGTTTTCGACTGGTGCATTTTTCTCCAAAAAAGTTATTTTTTTGCAAGTCTGTTCTGATAACATCAAAGAAAGCTGTGGAAAACAATCATAGACTATCTACCAAAGTTAGAATGGCAAAACAAATGGGATTTTTTTAAAAAAGAAGAAAATACTTGTATATTTTGTTGTCATAGTGCATCTATTCAAAGTAAATAGTATCTTAGCAGTAACTTTATATCAGTATCTTAGGGTGTATTCACACCAGGAAAGTCTGCTAGTTCACTTGATTTGGTCCGGAACAAATACAATGTTGATTTTATTTGTTTGGTGCGGTTCGGTTTCACACTGCCCTTTTTGCAAGCGAACCAGAAATTGTAAACAAAACCACACGTGTGCTAAGGTCATCCATTCATTGGACAGAAATTCTCAAGTAGGGAAAACAGGAAGTGCAAAAACAGACTAATCATGGAGATCTTCGGTAATGCAATTTTTATTCTTTTACTGATTTGCTGTTATGAGACACAATATGAAGAAACTTATGAGCAAGACAATGTCATACAATGTTGTAATTAAGACTTGCCGAAAATAAAATCTATAGATATAAAATACTTAGAGCATATCAAAATGTTCGTTTAAACATTTAACCTAGATAAATGTGCACTATTAGGCGCATATCCAATCATTTGTGCGGAGATTGGAAGCTGAAGCGTGTTTCAGGACATCAGTGGAAACAAATTAAATACAGCGTAATTGTTGTTCATAAAGGTAAGAATAATACATCGTTCGGAACTGTAAAGGGTCTATTTTTATTTGTGTGCACTCACAATATCAAGAAAACGTTGTGCTTTTCTAAAATAAAGAAAACTAATAGGACGCGCTTGCCATCCTGGTCTTGAACAGGAGCGCTTCACAAAAATGAACCGAAACTCAGTGAATATTTTCCTTACAGACATGATGAATATATCTATAGAAAGCTTTGAATTACTACAAAACTAAATAATTCATATCCAAAACAAAAACTCTTTCATTATAATCCGTAAAGATGCATTTCTTTCTAAAGAAGCGTCCAATGAGGAGATGGCGAGTCAGGATTTTTAACTTCATCTTTGTGACACTGACTCAGAAAACACTGGTTTATTAATAAATAATTCAAATCTCCTTACTATTCCCCCCAGACACATTCATTGTAACTTTTGCTGGGGCTTTGCGGCAAGCTTTAGCCTATTTAGTGCGCTCATGTCACGTTGTTGTGCGCTATGGTCACGAAAACTCATAATTTGCATGCGTTTTTGCATCGAATGACTGCATCAAAGCTCCAAAACAAAAGGCTAGTAAAGTATGTTAACATAAAGATATGGCAAAGATTTTTGGTACACATTATCTTTAGGGTGTCTAGTATATACAGTGGTGTGAAAAATTGTTTGCCCCCTTCCTGATTTTTCATTTTTTTTTGCATGTTTGTCACACTTTTTAATGTTTCAGATCATCAAACAAATTTAAATATTAATCAAAGATAACACAAGTAAACACAACATGCAGTTTTTAAATGAAGTTTTTTATTATGAAGGGAAAACAAAATCCAAACCCACATGGCCCTGTGTGAAAAAGTGCTTGCCCCCCAAACCTAATAACTGGTTGGGCCACCCTTAGCAGCAACAACTGCAATCAAGCGTTTGTGATAACTTGCAATGAGTCTGTTACAGCGCTGTGGAGGAATTTTGGCCCATTCATCTTTGCAGAATTGTTGTAATTCAGCCACATTGGAGGGTTTTCGAGCATGAACCGCCTTTTTAAGGTCATGCCACAGCATCTCAATAGGATTCAGGTCAGGACTTTGACTAGGCCACTCCAAAGTCTTCATTTTGTTTTCCTTCAGCCATTCAGAGGTGGACTTGCTGGTGTGTTTTGGATCATTGTCCTGCTGCAGAACCCAAGTTCGCTTCAGCTTGAGGTCACGAACAGATGGCCGGACATTGTCCTTCAGGATTTTTTGGTAGACAGCAGAATTCATGGTTCCATTTATCACAGCAAGTCTTCCAGGTCCTGAAGCAGCAAAACAGCCCCAGACCATCACACTACCACCACCATATTTTACTGTTGGTATGATGTTCTTTTTCTGAAATGCTGTGTTTCTTTTACGCCAGATGTAATGGGACACACACCTTCCAAAAAGTTCAGCTTTTGTCTCCTCAGTCCACAGAGTATTTTCCCAAAAGTCTTGGGGATCATCAAGATGTTTTCTGGCAAAACTGAGACGAGCCAGTCATGAACACTGACCTTAACTGAGACAAGTGAGGCCTGCAGTTCTTTGGATGTTATTCAGGGGTCTTTTGTGACCTCTTGGATGAGTCGTCACTGCGCTCTTGGGGTAATTTTGGTCGGACGGCTGCTTCTGGGAAGGTTCACCACTGTTCCATGTTTTCACCATTTGTGGATAATGGCTCTCACTGTGGTTCGCTGGAGTCCCAAAGCTTTAGAAATGGCTTTATAACCTTTTCCAGACTGATAGATCTCAGTTACTTTCTATCTCATTTGTAACTGAATTTCTTTGGATCTCAACATGATTTGTAGCTTTTGAGGATTTTTTGGTCTACTTCACTTTGTCAGGCAGGTCCTATTTAAGTGGTTTCTTGATTGCGAACAGGTGTGGCAGTAATCAGGCCTGGGTGTGGCTAGAGAAACTGAACTCAGGTGTGATAAACCACAGTTATGTTTTAACAGGGGGGCAAACACTTTTTCACACAGGGCCATGTGGGTTTGATTTTGTTTTCCCTTCATAAAAAAAAAAAAAAACCTTCATTTAAAAACTGCATGTTGTGTTTGTGTTATATTTGATTAATATTTAAATTTGTTTGATGATCTGAAACATTAAAGTGTGACAAACATGCAAAAAAAAAAAAAAAAATCAGGAAGGGGCAAACAATTTTTCACACCACTGTATATATGCATTCACATATATTTAGTTTTGTTGAGTGTGGTCATGGAATGAGTAAACATGTTGACGGTCACAATAGCGACCGGTGGGATAACAGTGAACTGAGGTATACAATATAAATCCAGTTGCAGTTGCTAGTGAAAATGACAATAAAATATTGCAATGACAAAATATTGCACTAAATTAAAAATTCAAATGTTACAAAAAAGTAACAATTTTGAAATGCGGTGATGGTTGAATTTGTTTGTTTTTTTTATCTCAGTGTTCCTATCAATGTTGCATAAGGTTTTTTTTATTCATAATAGTAACCCTAGAATGTGATCAAACAGTTTAAAATAGCTGGGCTAAGATATCTCACAATTTTTATGACTGCAGAAATATGTTAATTCAGTACACACATTATCCCACCGGTCACAATTGTGACCGAACATAAAACTTTTTATGTTTTATTTTTTATTTTAAATTTTTCAGACACTTTTCCAAAAAAAATTCAAAAAAAAATTGATTATTTCAAAGGGTTACTAATGACACATTATTTGGATATTTTCATGTCTGGGAAAAATTTGGGATTAAATGGGTTAATCTTTTATTTAATAGAAGCTAGTCAAACTATGCAGGGTAAAAGAAAATATATTTGAAATATTGGGACATCGACACAATTCTAACATTTTTGGCTCTATACACCACCACAATGGATTTCAAATGAAACGAACAAGATGTGCTTTAACTGCAGACTGTCAGCTTTAATTTGAGGGTATTTACATCCAAATCAGGTGAACGGTGTAGGAATTACAACAGTTTGCATATGTGCCTCCCACTTGTTAAGGGACCAAAAGTAATGGGACAATTGGCTTCTCAGCTGTTCCATGGCCAGGTGTGTGTTATTCCCTCATTATCCCAATTACAATGAGCAGATAAAAGGTCCAGAGTTCATTTCAAGTGTGCTATTTGCATTTGGAATCTGTTGCTGTCAACTGTCAAGATGAGATCCAAAGTGCTGTCACTATCAGTGAAGCAAGCCATCATTAGGCTGAAAAAACAAAACAAACCCATCAGAGAGATAGCAAAAACATTAGGCGTGGCCAAAACAACTGTTTGGAACATTCTTAAAAAGAAGGAACGCACCGGTGAGCTCAGCAACACCAAAAGACCCGGAAGACCACGGAAAACAACTGTGGTGGATGACCGAAGAATTCTTTCCCTGGTGAAGAAAACACCCTTCACAACAGTTGGCCAGATCAAGAACACTCTCCAGGAGGCAGGTGTATGTGTGTCAAAGTCAACAATCAAGATAAGACTTCACCAGAGTGAATACAGAGGGTTCACCACAAGATGTAAACCATTGGTGAGCCTTAAAAACAGGAAGGCCAGATTAGAGTTTGCCAAACGACATCTAAAAAAGCCTTCACAGTTCTGGAACAACATCCTATGGACAGATGAGACCAAGATCAACTTGTACCAGAGTGATGGGAAGAGAAGAGTATGGAGAAGGAAAGGAACTGCTCATGATCCTAAGCATACCACCTCATCAGTGAAGCATGGTGGTGGTAGTGTCATGGCGTGGGCATGTATGGCTGCCAGTGGAACTGGTTCTCTTGTATTTATTGATGATGTGACTGCTGACAAAAGCAGCAGGATGAATTCTGAAGTGTTTCGGGCAAAATTATCTGCTCATATTCAGCCAAATGCTTCAGAACTCATTGGACGGCGCTTCACAGTGCAGATGGACAATGACCCAAAGCATACTGCAAAAGCAACCAAAGAGTTTTTGAAGGGAAAGAAGTGGACTGTTATGCAATGCCCAAGTCAATCACCTGACCTGAATCCGATTGAGCATGCATTTCACTTGCTGAAGACAAAACTGAAGGGAAAATGCCCCAAGAACAAGCAGGAACTGAAGACGGTTGCAGTAGAGGCCTGGCAGAGCATCACCAGGGATGAAACCCAGCGTCTGGTGATGTCTATGCGTTCCAGACTTCAGGCTGTAATTGACTGCAAAGGATTTGCAACCAAGTATTAAAAAGTGAAAGTTTGATTTATGATTATTATTCTGTCCCATTACTTTTGGTCCCTTAACAAGTGGGAGGCACATATGCAAACTGTTGTAATTCCTACACCGTTCACCTGATTTGGATGTAAATACCCTCAAATTAAAGCTGACAGTCTGCAGTTAAAGCACATCTTGTTCGTTTCATTTGAAATCCATTGTGGTGGTGTATAGAGCCAAAAATGTTAGAATTGTGTCGATGTCCCAATATTTATGGACCTGACTGTACCTACAACTTATTGAAACCTTTTAAAAAAATTGTCAATTTCCCTAAATTCAAACAATACCTTGTAATTAATTTTTGTAAATGTGGGCCTACGTCCTAGTTCTTCAATCCTACTCCTGAAGACCCACTGTTTGGCAAATTTAATTTCTAATCTGTTTCGACACACCTGGGGCCTCATTTATAAAGCGTGAGTATGCACAGATTTGATCTTAGAGTGTGTGTACGCTTAACTCCACGCTAACGCTCATATTTGTAAAAACTGTTTTTGATGTGGAAAAATACTTAGCGTCATGCCAGGGTCTGAGCAGACGTTTGGACTTTTTCTTGTCGGGTACTGCAGGTTTATGAAAATGTAAGCTGTTCTTGCAGCTCGCTGTTCTAAATTATGATGACTGGTGATCTTTTATATGTTAATGACATTAATTATGAGTCTTTTACATGGCAGAGAGCTGCAAGTTCAAGATCATTTGTGATTCATAGATTTCACATCTGAAAGAGAGGCATACGCACATTTTCTGTTCGTACGTTCATTCTATGAATCACACGTATGCATATTTGAGAGATGATCGTAAGATCAAATTTAGGATGGTTTCTGCGCAACGTTATAAATGAGGCCCCTGGCCTGTTATTTTTTAAGTGATCCTGAAGACCTTGATTAACTGGTTCAGGTGTGTTTGATTAGGGTTGTTGCTAAACTCTGCAGAACAGTGGGTCCCCAGGAGCAGGGCTGAAGACCTATGGCCTACATAGTTCATGGTAATGTATGTATGTTTATTGTTTGAGTTTTAATGACTTTTAATGACCCCAACAACATTTCCAGTTGCCCCTCCCCAACAATGGTCTACACTCAAGCTGAGATCATGCACACTATGCACTCAGTTAATTAACTGCTAATTCGAGAAACTTCAACATTACATACCGCTTTGAGATAGGCCACGTTGCTCTGTCGAATCTCGTTGAGCAGCTGATCCCGAGGCGTTAGCTCCACTTTAGGTGGTTGTCGCCTTCGAGGAACCGGCTTTAGAGTCTTTATCATATCTTTCAGGTTGGCTGTCTCATCTGCAGGTCC
The DNA here is from genome assembly GCA_039654775.1 of Spinibarbus caldwelli. Lineage (NCBI taxonomy): Eukaryota > Metazoa > Chordata > Actinopteri > Cypriniformes > Cyprinidae > Spinibarbus > Spinibarbus caldwelli. Next base: position 23,097,294 of record CM077260.1, read on the forward strand.
TTCTCTTGCTGTGCCTCTTTGTTTAGGAACACTCCTTAGCTGAAAATTAGCTCTTCCCTCTTTTCTTTCATCCCTTAAGTTTAATTCCAGAAGCGGATCCCTTCGTTTCGGAGTCTTTTTCAGATGTACTTCTTCTAAGAGGTTTCCTTTGTCTGAACTAGGAGGATGCTGTTGTGGGGCAAGATTTTGAGTCTTGCGGAGCTGATGAGGAGGACTTGGTTGTGGTGAAGGTTCAGGAGAACCTTCAGGAGTCTCCACAGCTCCATTATGAGAATCCTGTAATAGGGACAAAGGTATGTATCCTCCTAGCATTTCCAGCATGCCAGGGGGCAAGTTCAGGGAGTCCTCGTACATCTCCATGACCTTCCTCTGCTCTTTCATCTGCTGGAGCTTCTGCTCCTCCATTCTCTGCTGCCGCTGACGGTCCAAGTTCCTGGTGAGGAGATTGGTGACCACCATCCTAGGCCCTGGGAGTTCAAAGTGGTAGCCCATCTTCAGAAGTGTGTTGTTAGCCTTGAGGAGACGAGACACTTCCATTTCTGCATGGTGTCCTAACATGTGCCTTTGGTTGTGGAAGCGGAGCTCAGTGAGTGTCTCATTGAACTGTAGGCAACGTATTATTGCAACAATCCCTTTTCCTGTGATGAAATTGGATTCAATATTTAGTGTGGTGATGCTTCTGTTCTCTCTGAGCATGTTAGCCAGAGCGAATGCCACATTTTCATCTGCACCAGTGTTTGCGATGCTAAAGGTCTTAACGTGTCTGTTCTTTTTGAGCACGTTGACATAATCAAGGAGCATTTCTTTGGGAATGTTTTCAATGTTGTTGAGATTGACATCTGTGACAGAGGGGTTGTTGTTGCGGATCTTAACCAAAGTGGTCTCTAAGTTGGTTTCATTCCCAGAAGGTCTTGCAGTCTTTTTAACTAAAGCACTTCCACCTAGTGCAAGTTTTGGGATCTTCAGCTTGGATATGACCCTTTCCTCTTTCTCGGGAACCCAGTTCTCATATGATGAGGGAGCAGGTTCAGACTGGGTGGAATCTGCTTCCGTCTCCTCATTCACTTTAGATTCTGTCTCATTAAGTTCTGATTGTTCAGTCTTTGCTTCAACTTTTGTATCTGCAAATTCTGGAGGCGGCTGTAAACCATCTACTGAGGTCACTACAGGGCCAGAGGCATCAGGTTCTATCTTGACAGGCTGGTCTTCCTCAACCTCCATTATCACTTCTTCAATTACTTCATCAACAACAACATCTCCCTCTCCTCCTTCAACCTCCTCTACAATCTCCTCATAGACATATTCCACCTCTTCAACTTTAACTTCTTTTTTTGCTTCAAGCTCCTCTTGGGCTTTCTTCTGATGATGACAAATGGACAAAAGGGTCAAGTCTGAAGTGTTGAACAACTTTTAAAGACTACGAATTACGAAACATTTAATCTTCAACAACTTGCTCAAAGCCTAAAAATAGAATGTCCCGTTTTTAAATGCTGCATGACAGCGCAGTTGCTGTATCAAGGCATTTGTTGTTGTAGTGTTATTGGCCTCCTAGTTGCAGAAGTTATAAATAGTCAAAATTGATGATTAATAATCAGAACTCCAAGCACTTTAGCAAAACAGTTTATGAGACATGTAATACACTGAATGTAAATAATGCAGACAATAACTACAGTTACCTGACTGGGTAATAGAGTTGTGGGAACTCTCTCCTCCTCCAGCATACGTTTGGACTCTTTCTCCCAGTACAGATATTCCACCAGCGATCTGTGATCAAATGACCCAGTGGGTGGTTTGTCAGTTTGGTCTTTCTGTCTCATTCCCACTGGCACTCTCTCATCAGGAGCGATTTCTTCCATCTCACTTTGTAGCTGCTTGAGCTCCTCTGTTGAGAGGCCTGCCAGAATCTCATCCTCATCGATCTCCTCTTCTGACTGGGGCTCGCTGCAATCTGAAATAAAAAAATCGTTAAAATAAAAAAAAAAGTATATAATCATATTTTTTTCATAGGTAAACTTTTTATCATTATGTGACTACATTGCGTTAAACCAAAGAAAGTCGGGCACAAATAGCTTCTTATGTATGCTGTTAAATAGCTGAGTCATGTCTGTGCCACTGGTATCACCAAAACATGTTTCCTGAACACCCCCTGCCTGATATTATTTAGACAAACAAGCAGTGATGGGAATAACGGTGTTATAAATAAACGGCGTTACTAAAGGCGTTATTTTTTTCAGTAAAGAGTAATCAAACGAATTACTGTTTCCCCCGTTACAATGCCGTTACAGTTACTGACAATATGCGGCATTACTATAATTTATTTTAAATATTATTAGAATTGTATTTTTCAGTTCATCTGAATGGATGCGCAGTGTAGCTGTATTTGACGTACCATAAACTCTAGTGTGAAGGTGCACGGCTCGCCGTCGCTTTGTGTCACACACACAAAGAAAGATACAGAGCGAGAGGGTCTTACATAACATGCAGAATTTATGTGCTACATGTAAACGATATTCTTTGTTAAATTTCCTGTCAAAATAACGGCGTACCTTTGGAATTCTTCAGCTTTTAAGAACTGCCGGTTTCTCTGGTAGTGGGCGGAACTAATGCGCAAACGACAATCTCATTGGCTGGCGCTCACCTATTATCGTCCCTGTTTTGATTTCAGCAAATCAATTCGAGCGAATGCAGACAATGTGATTAATATTCATGAACCCAGCAGCTAATTAATCCTTAGTGCGTTGTTATTAGTAGTAGAATTTGTAGTAGTTTTGTTATCTTATAAATTTTTCCCCCTTTTTTATAGAAACACTAAATGACAAACAATATCTTAAGCACCATCACCAGTCCTAAGTTCAGTCAATATGACAAATATGCATTCATACTTGACTAAAGTTCTATCATCATATAATGCTAAATTATCATAATATCATATTATAATGCTTGACTGACTGATGCTAAGTGTCAGTAGATAACTAGTGTAGATTAATGTACAATGTTTTATGATAATAATTTATTCTATTTAGTGTCCATTTCATTAATTTAACATACTTAATATTGGGGGCATTCAAGTTTTTTGACATTTGAACATTTTTTTTTAAAGTAACACAATAGTTACTTTCCCTGGTAATTAGTTACTTTTATAATGATGTAACTCAGTTACTAACTCAGTTACTATTTGTGAGAAGTAACTAGTAACTATAACTAATTACTTTTTTAAAGTAACGTGCCCAACACTGCAAACAAGGGAATTAAAAAATGCACAAACTGACAAATTTTGTCTGAAAACTGTCTATCCCTATAAGCATTACGTTAGAAATCATGTTGTACTGAAGGTCAGGACAGCTGATATGTTCAGTACAACGACATGAATGCGAGTATGATATTTCTTAAATATATTTAACTGTTTCATCGCTTAAAACTAAAACTACAGTATGATATGACCACCAGTTTTAGCAACAGTCTACTAGGAGCTAGTTAGAGATGGAGTAGGCTGAGTGTTAAACTCATTTTCTTCCAGCACCTCAGAGCTTTTTACAAAGATTCTCTATGTTCTCAGGATTAATGGCAACAAATATTTTAATATATTAACAACCAAGGCAAGAGAATACAGTACCTCGGACTGTTGTCTTTTGGGAAGTGTCTCTCTGTCTCATTCCCACCGGCACTCTCTCGTCAGGAGCGATGTCGTCCATCTCACTCTGGAGCTGTTTGAGCTCCTCTGCCGAGAGGCCTGCCAGAATCTCATCCTCATCGATCTCCTCTGCGTACGACTCCTGATCAGTGTGCTTAGACATGTCCACTTTTGTGTTTTCAAGAACTCAACTACAGCCACTGGTTTCAAAGTGCTGTGCGTGTCACTCAGCTCCGGGCGGGCGGCAGAACTCAAGGCCTTATCCCACATGTACGATCTAAAATAACCTCCATTCAACGGAGGGGGTGGTATTTATGGAACAAATGGGGAGATACGGACATAGACTTTTTTCAGCAGCTTGAGTCAGCTGGTCTGTCCCCTGCATTTCAACATGACAGACTTGAGAGAGAGAGAGAGAGAGAGAGAGAGAGAGAGCTTGGTGGAGAAAAACAGCAGCAGGTGGACATGCCAGTCAAGTGGCCCCAGTGGCTCAGACCCCAACAACTTCGCCTACAAATATTTTGTCTCTCTGGAATTACAAGATGACCACAAGAAAAGAGAACCCCAACTGTGTGGTTCCATGACGAGTAAAACAGACCTGTTCCACGTGTTTAATAGCTATGTGCCGTCAGTGCTAGAAATATATAGCGATTTGAAACCGCTCTGACCCCTAATCCTCCACAGTTCTATGAGGACAGAAATAAAATCTGTCTGATGTTGAACACAGCAGGCGGGGAAGCTGGGCAGTCAGGAAAAGCAAGCTGATGTAGGATGGAAAGACTCCACAAACATTAGTGCTGTTTACTGTTGGAGGAAAATTCTTAAGCAAGTGTAGTTTGTCTGAAATGTTTGGAAGGCTAAAATGTCTTTCATATTGTCATATTGAGAGAGAAAATGTGAAAAATAAAAATAACTGTGAGTTGTCAATCACCTCAAGATAGAAACATTGCATTATCAGAGTATCCACTAATTTTGTAATATTAAACCAGCAGAATAAACCACTTTATAGTGTTACATATTATTATAATCTTGGTGATCCCTTCACACTGTTGGGGAGTAACTAGTTACATGTAATGGTGTTACATAATTTAATTACAAAATAAATGTAACTGTAATCTGTTACAGTTACTAAAAAATATGTAAATTGCGGTTACTTATGAAAATGTTAACGGCTGAGTAATATTAATTTGTTGCTTTGACTGTTTTAGATGTGCGCTATGCCTCCTGCCATTTAAAGGCCTGTTCTGATGTATTTGATTGGTTGTCTTGTTTGAATTTGCAGCACACCACTTCTACAAATTACATCAATCCACATTGCTTCTGAAAGCGTTAGGCTACAATTTGTCTCAAGAGTTAATTGACTGATAAACGTTTGAAAACATTTGCTAGAATTTAGAAAAGTAATCAAAAATGTAATCAGTTAAATTGCAGTTTGTGCGCTACTTGTGTCATCTAGCGGAACTACAAAAATAAAGCATGTTTTTAAAAAATAGCCCTCTCTAGCATTAATGTATAGATCAATAATTTCTAAAATTCAGGGATGTTTTCTTATTTAATGCAAATAAACCATATTGCAGATGAAATTGATTAATTTTACTTTCCAACTGGTGAGATATTTGGTTAGAATTTGCTTAAATTATTAAAAGGCTATATCTATGCATATTAAGTCATATGATACTGACTCATTAAGTCATTATATTTAAGTCATTAAGTCAAAGAATTATATTTAAGTCATTAAGTCAAAGAATATATTTCACAAAATGGGATCATCAATCCCAGAACATTAGGTTATTTTCTACTTTGTCTTAAGTCAAATTTGAAAATTCAAATCTTTAAGTAAGGAACTATATTTTCATTTGAGTAGCTATAATAATACTAAAGGAAACAGATTAGCTGAAATTATTTTTTTCTGCCCGCAAATATCATTATAAGCTGACATACCTTCATTGTTATTTTTACAAACATTAATCACAAAATCAGGAGTAATCTCACGGAAAAAAAACCAAACAAAAAAAAAAAAACCTAATGGCATAATTTTTCAATCTTCAGAACAAGCAACATAATTATTAAATTAAATAATTCTCTGGTTTATAATGATGTTTATGTGTATGAAAGTATAGTATCTGCGTTGGTCCATATTGTTTCATTTGTGTGTTGAAAAGTTGTGAGAAGAGGCTTATTGGCAGGTTGCAGCAAATAGCTTTGGTTTAACAGATAAAGACAGCTGAGCAAAACTGGAATAAAAAAAAAGCAAGAAATGCTATATTGTGCACCAAAATTGGCAAAATGTACATCTCTGACATCTTAAAATATAAAATGGCATGCATGGGCAAAATCTACATGTGCAAGCACTCACAAACACACACACTGGGTCACTTATAGTAAACTTGTAGGTCAAGTACATAGAGGTAAATTTGTTTTAATATTTATCTGTAGAGATTACCTGATTGAAATGACTGAGAAGTATCAACAAGTGCATTTAAAAATAGACCAATCATGAAATCTAACCCATATTAGCCCCTTTCATACATACAGACTTTACTGGCGATCATGTGGGAACAGGCCCTTTTTAAAAATACCGGTAAATTCGTTCCGGCAATTTACCAGTAAGGGAAGTTGTAACATTAGTAAATTGCCGGAATTCTGCTCTGTGTGAACACAAAACGAGATTACCGGTATGAGCATGTTCAAGTTCAGAACGCAATGACGTAAGACGTCTACTCTGGGCAAATCCAGAGCCGTTAAATTAAAAATTCAATGCCTCTGGGCCAATCGTAACTTTCTGACGCAGATGACACATTTACTCCGTGCTGTGTAGTTTGGTTTGAAGTCATCTACTATGATGAACATCTACAAAAAACACTGCCCGTATATACCCCTTCATGTTTACAAACACAACATGTGATTAATTTCTGATTAATTATGTCACAGAATTTGCCTGTATTTTGAAATGGATGTGTGAATGTTGCTTTACCGGAAAAAAGACGGAACGCCGTTGCCTGTGTGAACAGTGCATTTTTGAATTTACTGGTAAAGTCATTCTGGTAATTTTACGGCAATTTACTGGTATTACTGTGTGAAAGGGGCTATTTACTTAAATGAATTGGATTCAAATTATGCCATCAAGTTTGTTTTTAAATTCCAACAGATTTTATTTCAATTAAAGGTAAAGAACACAATAAATTAAACAAACAGGAAAAAAGCTAAATGTCCAATCATTTGGAGGGATTTGGATAGCAATTGTGCCTGGCACTTGGGCCAATGCCATTTGAGGTCTAAAGCTTGTACAATTTCTCATTGCAAAGCAAACATTTCCCATAATTCCACATGACAGTGGCCAGCCTTCTTAATTCAGATGCAGAGTGATGGCATACAAATAGAGCACATCCAAAACTTGAGCACGTTTCCAAGGGCAACAGTATTAAAGCTGCGATTCTTCTTTAAAATGTACTTTCAAGTGGCCCTTCATAACATAACTCCATAATCTGTGCTTTTTCAAAGTAGAGGGGAAAAAATTCAATCAACCAAGCAATTAACTGTTTGATCAAAGCTTTGCACCTGTACACCAAATCGAAACAAAAGCACTAAATGTATACAAAGTATACCAGATTATTATTTTTTGGTATAATATTCATTACTTAGTGTACGTTAGTAATATAGAAGCGTGTGCTGTATATACCTTTCTGTCAACACTTAGTATGTTAAGCTCTCAGAAGGTTCATCCTTCGAAAACAAAAGAGAATAAGGAAAAAAAATGTTCTCAAATATCACTCAGAAATGCATGGAACTGGCACAATATAATTACTTCTGAAAGCCACATGGCTTGCTGTCCATAGAAAGGCAAGATTGGAAAGTTTTACACTGTTTTTCAAGAAAGGAAATATAAAAATGAAACAGATAATAAAGCTTAGCCTCCAGCACTTAATAATAATAACAATAACAATAATTATAATCATAATAACAATAAGAATTACAACAATATCAACAGTAACCATAATAATTAAAATTTGTTAATCATAAGTAAAGCATAATAAAGCATTTTATTCCCATTGTCAAAGATTCTGGCACAGATTGTTAAAACGGTGAGTAAAAAGACATTCATGAACCCGGTCCTTCACACACTCATACAAAAACACATACACACACACACACACACACACACACACACAGAGTCAAACAGAATGGTAAGGATGTGTAAAAAGACTAGACAATCTCTCCCTCAAACACACACAAACTAAATAAATAACCATTTAAACCCAATAAATGAACAGCAATTTCACTTTACAGCACACATCAGTCCCCATGGTCTCATTACAAAGTGTTTTTGTGTTTCGTCATCTTAAATGGACTGACAACAAAAGAAAGCTGTGGTTCACTGATTAAGAAATTGATGCATATTTCTGAATATTCCAGAAGTTAGAGCAATAAATATTTAGTGGGAAGGCATGATATCTCCCTGTCACATCACACGGCTTTAAGATTTCAGAGGCAGACTCAGTACAGTACAATGGCAAGGCTGCGAGGAAACGCGAAATACGTCAAACGTAAAAAGAGGGATGAGAGGAGAGAGTCTGAAACCGCTTCGGTAAAGGCTTTTGAATGACGTTAGCTTGAGTTAAACACCCCCCACACACCAAACCTACAAAATACACAATTTGCATACAGGTTTTGTTTTGTTTTTTGTTTTTTTGTTTTTTTAAATAGAAACGCACCACACTGGAAACCCTCTGTATAAAACCATACCCATCCCTGACTGTGTCCACTATGGAATGCAAATAATGAGGAAATATTACAGTGGAACACAAGTAATATTTCCATAAATCTACTCGTATACTCTCTCTCCTCCAGTCTCTCTGCTTTGCCATTGCTGAAGACTAGTTTTCTCTCCCATAATAGAGAGACTAAAGATTGTTGAGAACTAGAAAGATTCGTTTCTGCATAGTGTTCACCCATCTTCCCCTTTACCGTTCTTTGTCGAGAACACAAAATCAACATCTCACTTATATGTATCTATATACATGATTTTACCCCTTGATATAAATGTTCAGGAATGAAAATTGCAACGAAATAAAACATTACAAGGCATACATTATAATTAGCAAACCTAGCACAAATGTTCATATATAACAGTCATAAGGACATACTGTGTATCCTTAAAGGTAGGTGCGGTCACCATATTCATCTATGTAAATTGGAATAAAAATGTAAACCACAGAAACAGGGAATCGATAGGAATCTAGTCAACGTTTAAAGTGCAAGTCTGTTGCAGTTTCTCTTCGCAGAAAACAACGTGTCAAAAAAAAAACTGATGCAAGTCTTCTGACGTGAACTGCTGCGCAATAGACAAGCCAGTGCCCCCTGGTGGCAGCTGACCATATGGCAAGAGCACATCTTTCGTACACTTTCTTTGTCTGACCCATCAAAGCGTGGTACTGATTTGGACAATCTCCCGAGACAACACAATCTCTTTTGTCCGAAGAAATAGCAAACACATACACAGAAACCCGTTTGGTCCTCAAGGAAGAAAGGAGACAAACTGAAGCCTGGGTCAGAAGCACATGGAGTCGGGGCGAGAGGACTCTCCACTGTCTCTCCTTTGGCAGCCCTGTGGGCATCTCAAGGATCTCTCTGTATCCGGCTCCTTCCACATGCTGAGATCTGATTGCCCCGCCTAAAGCATATCTCCTTATAGGAACAGGTGGTCAACCTTGGACAAGGATCTAGGCATTGGACTAGGAGATCCAACTGAAGTCTTTCTCGCTTCCCGTCCTGGCTTCTCCTTCCACAGCCGAGTCGCTTTCCTCTTTGCCATCGTCTATTGCTCTGTCTTCTCGCTGCGACATACCTGAGCCAGCCCGCCATTTCCCATTCTCCTCTTCTCCTTCACCTTCTCCCATCAGCTCTGCTTCCACCATCATCTCCTCTTCCCCGTCGCCGTCGGCGGTGTCATCGGGGAAACGGTGGTCACCGGGATACAAGAGTTCTTCTTCTGGCGAGCCGTCCTCGCCATTCTGGTCCAGCAGGGCAGCCATGCCTCGACCCGAGCAGTCTGCGCAGACACCGTGACGCCGAGAGCCGTGCTTGATGCCCACGCTGGCAGCCGACATGAAGACACGACTGCATACTTTACACACGTACTTCTTGTCCTTGCTGTGCACCTGAGAAAGAGTGACAATGCCTTGTTAAGAGACAGCACTTCATTTCTTTTCAAAAATATTCTGTGGCTGTACCATCATAATACCGTGGTACAATATTCATTGTACCACTATGTGAGGCTTAGAGTGACCCTGTTTACTCCCGGAATTAAGACTCAATCTGTGGCTGGTTGCATGCAAGTTAGTCATCTCATTTATTCTTATTGGCGGAAATACCCGGTTTTGGCATGTTCGCACCTCAGGAACTAGGAACGGTTTTAGTTCTAGGAACTCTGTTTGGGGAAACTAAATTAGCTTGTTCTTCAGAGTTGGGCTGTTGAATAAAAATTTGAATTTCGAATTTTTGTCGAATTTAAAATAAATCCAAAAATGCAAAAACATTGCATTCAAATTTTAGACGTGCGTCAGGCAGCCTTATCAATGGCGCACAGGATACGATGATGAGCTTATTTATTCAAAATATTGCAGAAAAAGAGAACATCAATGTAGAGAAGATCTTGTTTATGGCAAACTGAAATCAAGCTGTTCACACAGAACGTTTATTTATCGCATTTTCTATAGGGACATCTATCACTGTTGCACTCACGTCTCGCACAAGAGAGCTGGATGTTTAGAAAGCCTTGTAAAATTAATGTTCAACTTATAACCCCCATCCCACTGCATCTCATGTTTTTAAATTTAAAAAGTTCTCTTTGTGATTGGTTTTCAGTCCTTTGTATTAAACTAAACATACATACATACGTGATGCTGTTTTGTTTCTAATCAAGTAACTTAATTAATTGTATTTGGTTTATAAACATTATTTTAAACATTATGCACTTTTTTTCAAAGATAGTCATGTTATTTTATTGCTTTGAATAAACGTGCATTAATAATATTTTGCTCAATGCGACCTCTTGTGGCCTCAGGAGAGAAGCCAAAAGCTTTTTCCCCCTAACTGAAATTATGGCATTTAAATTCAAATATAATTCCAATATTGATCATTTTTAAGTACAAAATTCTAATTCAGTTTTTCAGACATTTTGACAGCCCTACTTCAGAGTAGGGTCTAAAACATTTCTATAGGAACTATCAGTGACGTAAGTGTGCGCTGATTGGCCAAACACATACGAAACACTGGCTACCCGGGATTTTTAAAAAGCCATATAAAAATATTTACTCCGCGAACATGGAAGACAGTGATAACGGCATTTACCTGTTGTTTGCTGCGTGTGTTCATTTCTCAGCCTCGCTGACATTGTTGTCATGCAAGTTGTCATAGGAAATTTAGTCAGATTTTCATGCTCTTTCAATCGCATAAATTTTGCATTTATATTCCATCTCCGTTATCACGAAACTCACGAATGCCGTGAATAAAGATGTTGCTGAAACTCCTGCTGCCAGTGCTGCCAATCTGGAAAATGGCCCAAGGGAGAAATTTGGTTCTCTAGGAACCACCATGCTGGCTAGATCCTAGAACTAAGTTCCTAGAACTATGTGGTGCGAAAGCCCTGTAAGTCAGTTACATAGAAAGGTACATTAGTATCATTTGAATCAGAATTTTTTAAAAAAAGACTTGACTTAACTGCTAGTTGCTCTGACTAGTTTCTTAAACCGTCTAAACATAGTGTCTGTGTTTATGCTGATAAAAACGTGTAAACAGGGTCCACCGGGCTATTTTGAGGTCGGAAAACACTCAAATTATATTTGCAAATGCATGCAACTGCATCAGATTTATATTGCATCTAATAATCAATCCTAATGCGTCCTGGAAAACATACAGTAAAGCATGCACTCAGTTAAAACAGGTACTTATACTGAGATTTTTGTTCAGCATATGCTGCAGCAACAGCAATATGAGAAAAGACCCTAATGTTCAATAAATAGTTTCATTCCTTAACAATAATTATTTTTGCCAAATAATCAGTGGTGGAAAGAGTACTGAAAATGTGTACTTAAGTACTAGTACTGTTACATTGCTGAAATAATACTCAAATACAAGTAAAAGTACTGGTGTCAAAACGTACTCTTCTCAAAAACTACTCAGAGTACTAGTTACTAGTTATTATATATAATATACGGCGATATTTAATGAATTACCAAAAAATATTCATTCATATCTTTGCTTCTGGGTCCTAACGCTCTGCCAGATGCCCCAAGAAAACAACAAACTGTGCTAATATACATCAATGATGTCATGTAATACTGAATAATTATAACCCTAACCTTTATCTCCATACTGAAAACCTAGATGGCCAGACAGTGATTGAGCTAAAATATTAGTGTCTGGGACACTGTGAGCACGGAGACTGTAGTGTGCACAGCAAATTTTTAAATGCTTAGCTTAAATATGTAATATTAATTAAATAGTGCTCATAAATGGCTGCTGAGATAGTAATCTCAAGTGAGATGAGTAGAGGCATGGACCCGGAAACAGCAGTCCTTACGTCATGACTTAACAAGAGGATTCTCCCCAAGCCATCAAACTGATGTCATCAGAGCGAGAACGCCATTCCAGAGCAGAAGCGAATTTTCAGTTTTTGACTAAAAATTACGGCGGCAGACCATTTTTTTCCCCGGTGAACTGACTTGCATGGTATAATTGTTCAACACAAGACTAGTAATGTGCACTAAAAAAGTAAGTAGGGTCATTTTTGATTTCATGACGACTTTAATCTTTTTCAATACCATTGGCAAAACTACCACATACTGTATACTGCCATATAGATATTTTAATATTACAAATTTTGTTCATCCATTTTTTCAAGGCAAGCATTATTTCAAGCTTTGAGTGGTTTAATCCAAGTCTTCTAAAAAAAAAGACACGTTCGCTTTATATGATGAAAAGATTTTAATATAGGCTTTTATTTACATAGCTTACATATAAACATTGATCAATTACCATTACAAAAATATTTTTTAATGGTAATTGGTGTATTTGTGTCTTTAAAATAGGGTAACTTTGTTGCAAAAGCTTACAGCAAAGAAGCTTGATTTCAAATTTGGTTTCAAACTGAATTGAATTTACAAAAAAAAAAAAAAAAAGACAAGTACACAGTCAGTAATAAAATTCTAAAAAAAAAAATGACCTCAATTCAGTTGAGGTATTCAAAATATGACAACACTGAAATTTTATAAGCAGTGATTTAAGAGCCATATATGTTATTTATTTAGATAAATGGAACATCAGATGGCTTTGACCTGTAATGTCTGTACAATCTAGTGATGCAGTTAGGATATTTATATGTACAAATCATACAAATGTCCCATTCCGAAACATTTCTAGCATAAACTTACATTGTAAAGAAATTAAAGTTCTATCTTTCATATTGAAAGACTTTCTGGTGCATTTCACTTACAGCCAATAAAATTTACAGTAGGTCAGGCGTGGCTCTATTCTGAATGATAACTTTTGACAAAGTTTAATCCAGGAGCAAAGAGAAATAATTTCTACTATAAAAGCACAGAGAGATCACGATAGCACACAGTCTGTGCACAAGCAATATCGGAGTGAGAGGACAGGCGGTTCATTTGTATAAGTTAGGCCTCTTTGAGAGTTCGCATCCAGTTTTCTGCGATTACGACTGTGTTCTCATGTTACAATAAAGCACTCGCCACATTGACAGGAGGCGTCGCTGTCTGAGAGGAAAGATTGAGACGCAGCTTGTATTGGTGTAGGCTATATACGGTAGATACTGTGGAAAATGAGTAATGGAACCGTGTCAGATATTTCAGTATCGGTATCAAAATATAGATATTTATGATAACACTACCATGTAGTTTGTTTCTCCAAACTTTGAGTCCATAAGTTACGCTGAGCTCCCTCACTGTTCGATCTGCTCTTTAAAACCTGCTGCAGCGGCAACTTTTCCCGGTTCGGATATCAGGGCTTTTATTGGTCCGTTTACGATCGGATCTTTATTGGTCCGTTACGATCTTTATTGGCTACTGAAATGCCATCAAAAGTTTGAATATCAATTCAAATTGGGCGTACTCAGTAACGAACTATGATTTAAATGTAACGAAGTAGATTATTTTGCAAGTAAAAGTACAGCTTTAAAAATATACTCAAAAAAGTACAAGTACCCGAAAAAACTACTTAATTGCAGTAACGTGAGTAGTTGTAATTCGTTACCTCCACCACTGCAGATAATACAGGTTACTTGTTGGGAATCACTGATATACAGTAATTCATTAGGCTATTTACAGTTGCCTAGCAACATAGCAACTTGCCACATTAATGCAGAATGTAAATTTCATCTGCAATTTATCTGCACTTTATAATGTCTTTGAAATTTACTTTTATGCTCTTGAAATACACTTTTATCCAAAGTGTCGTACATTGCATTAAAAGTATGCATTTTATCATCACAAGGAATTCCTTTGGGAATCTAACCCAAGACCTCATGATTGCTATAATGCCATGCTGTAGTGTGGTACATTTTATTAGCATTACATGTATATACAGTATAAACTGTAAAAGCATCTCAAATAGAACTATGTATCTGCAGTCGCTGCTGGATTCACAAGGGAAGAGAAGCATTCAGCCAATTACAGTCTCTTGTGCAGAATCTTTCACTACATTATAACGAAGCGGTGACAACATGTGGTAGTGTAGCATTTCGGGTGCGATCCATCATGGTGTGGATCATGAATTAAGCAATGTTTAGGTGTTAAACGTTTCAGCGCTAAGCAGAAGCAGCGCTGTCTGTTATCATGTCACACTATTACAGGCCCTTTGATATGCTCAAAACCACAGCTAATTTCTGTGGCACGTCTCTTAGCCACACAGAGACCAAGAACATGCGCCAAAGCTTGTTTATGTGTGCTTCCCTTGAGAAGATACAGTAAATACAGGCTTTAAGAAAGAAAAAAGAAGAGGAGGTGTTAAAAAACTGCTGGCAATAAGGCAGAAAAACTGAGATAAGAGGGGTTTATGGGATATGGCAGAATGCTTATTTAATAGGGGCCCACTAGAGACTCGAATGTCTCCCACACAAACATCTTTACGAAAAGCACATATGCTGTATAGTCCTTAATAAAACCTGAAAAGAAATTTCAAACTATTGGCTTTGAAATTCAAACATTTTCACAAGATATTTATATTAAATATTTGTAACTGCATTTGATCTTATTATAAAAATCCAGAGGCAATAATTGACATTGCTTCCAAAATGTTATGTTAGTCACTCTTAAAGGGATAGTTCACTCCAAAATGAAAATTATGGCATTATCACTCTCAAGTTGTTCCAAACCTGTATGAGTTTCCTTCTGTTGAACACAAAAGATGATATTCTTAAGAATGTGGTTAACCAAACAATTGCCAGTAGCCAAGTCAGTGGTAACAGGAAACTGTTTGGTTAACCACATTTTTCAAAATATCGTCTTTCGAACAACTTCAGGGTGAGTAAACAATGCTTTAAATGTCATTTTTGGGGGAACTATCCCTTTAAGTGCTGGCACTCACTGCTGCCCCCTGTTGGTTCTGCACTCACCAGCGTGTGGCGTTTCATGTGCTCCCTCCGGGTGAACTTTTTCCCGCAGATCTCACAGGGATACGGCCTCTCGCCCGTATGTGAACGCATGTGCCTCTTCAAGATGCACTGGTGCATGGCGGAAAAACTGCAGTATGGGCACTTAAACTTCTTCCTGATCACTGTGAAGTCATTAACTGTGGATAGAGAGGAGAGCTGATCAGAGTCTGAACACATGCAGGTTAAGCCACTGGAAGTATGAGAGTTAATATGTGAGAAGTGTTAAAGCCCTGCACATAGCATTAATGCCAAACCTACTTACCAAAGCACTGGGTTAATCTCTCTCTCTCTCTCTATTGGATAGAATGACTTTAATTAACAGCCGCTATTGCTGCATTAACATAACGGGCTCATTCATGTTAACCCTAATTATTTTCATGGGTGGAGTCAGGGCTATTTTTATTTTAGGAGCATTCTGTAAAGCCATAAGGGATGACCCAAACGAGGACATTACTCTACATCAAAATTAGTCAACAGGAAGAACATGTCCAGGTCAAATATTACCTCAAAATGAAAAGTAAGAAATAAGAACTTGAATTTGGTAAAAGCTGCAGTCCGTAAGCTTTGCCTCTTTGTCACCATCTGTGTTTGAAAACCTGGAATTGCAGTTACTTGCGGAATTATCTTGCTTGCGTTGGGTTGTGAGTCGGCACGGCTCCAGCGTGAATGAATCTAATGTTTTGAGGAGTATGTGTGGCAGTCAGTCACTGCACCATTGTGGATGTTAACTGTACTTCGCAATCACATATTCTAGCCTACGTCTTGGAATATATGACCCAAATAAGAATTTTCACCGTATATTGTCATCTGAACAAGTAAAAAAGTCTGCCACACTTTGTTCTGACCAACTGAGGAATTAAGTATTACAATAAATCGCGCTACCAATGGTGATTTAATCTAAAGATTGGTTAGCTCATATCACATCAAACAGTGCAAATTATTATTATTGTTATACTTTATTCTCAAATTAACAACATCAGCATTGCGTCACTATGAGTATAGTGTGTATTAGCGTGTAGATTTCAATTTCTGTACAGTCTAATCTAATTGTCATGCCATTCGAATTTTATATTAAGCAATTCTTTTAACCCAAAAAGCAAATTATACTCCCTTCGAACTGGTTTTCTTTAAAATTCAAATCTTATGTAATCTCAGGCTATCTGTAATCAGAAGCAAATTTAAAACTGGAATATAATTCAATTTCATTCACATGTGTTTCATAAACACATAATACTTTCTGGATTACAATCCGCCATCAAAATGATACATTTTATTATTCCAGCTGCTGTGACAAAAGGCTAAACGATCTGCCACCTGCAGGATCCTCACATGCGATAGCCTAGTAGCTGGGACAACTTCTTTTTGTTTACAGACGTGCCATGCTCGAATTTCCCGCGAAAACCTACCCGTACCACTCAAATTAGAAAACATTATTATAAGCTAACCATGGTTAATCGGGCTAAAGTAAGGCGATAGTTTTGAACACTGGCTGGTTATGTACTTGCTCAAATATTAATTTCGGATAATTTTTAACCAAAAAAAGTTATGGACTGCAGCTTTAACGAAAAAAAAAAAAAATGGCCATTACAAGTACCATTTTTTTTTTTTATACATTGTGACAGTACTTTCTCGACAGCTAAGCATTCATCCGCCCAAAGTTTCACACTACTGATGTGCAAACAAATTTGGTAACAGGGCTGCGAAGTCTGCAGTTTTACTGCGGAATAGGGTGACTTTTACACTGTTGCGACAACAGGTTGCAGGTTGGTTTTGAAGTCAGGGGCTTGAAGTGATCTCCCCAGAACGTGATTTTGATGGAGGGACTCCCCTGACAAAGGGGAAAACTGAGGTAAAAAACATGATTGGGCTCGTTGGGCTAGTTTTGATTAACAAATAGACTGGTTTTGGTTTCACAGACCTGGCAACCCTGTTTGGCAATTTGGCAAAATATTGATCAGTGCATTAGGCATTTTAAACGAACGATGAGCAACAATCTAGGCCAATGTCAGTTTATAAATATTTTATTGTTAATCATTTCATGTTCATCTGGTCCATGTATCATCTGATCATTCAATTATTCCATTCAATCTGACAAACAAAAAATGGTCAATATTTTGTTTTTCTGTTTTTTTTTTCTGTATGAACCAAAAATTTAAAGTTGGCGTTCTGTGGAGGAATACAGTCAAGAAAGTTTTTTTGTTTTGTTTTTTTGTTAAGCAAACAGGAAAATTAGATTTTGGCTTGACATCTCTTATTTTGTTTGTGGTTTACAAATCCGTTTATGGCTTCAATATTTCATTCACACATATGGGCGGTGCTGAAAAGCCCCTTACATTTGATTAGTCAAAGAGCCCCGTCTCCTGTACTACATTAATTTATATGCTGAGAGTGAGGGTTGTTTATTACTTTTATATGTAACATTAATTATGATTCTGATGATACTGTTTTTTGTTTGCCAGATTGAATGGAATAATTGGATGATCGGATGATACACGGAGCTCATCTATAACACATTAATGTTAATTTATAAAATCTGAAATGTTAAAAATGTATCTATGTAAAAATTGACATTAACTTTAATTAATGCTTTAAAAGTATTATATAGTGCTATTTCTTGTCAGCTATTTCAAGTCAAAAAACTGAAACATATTATAAAGTACCAAAAATGTATTACTGTAATGCAAAAAAAATAGCATATATATATATATATATATATATATATATATATATATATATATATATATATATATATATATATATATATAGTCAAGTATTATGGTAGCTTTACCAGTACGCTATTATGTATGCTTTATGTGATATAATATTGTATTACGGTACCCTTCACTGTACAAGAGTACAAAAAATTACAATGAGAATCACCATTTGAGAATAATGTAAATTACCAAAAACATAAAAAGAAAAACATCGAGAAATTATTAATGAGCATTTAATTAAATCCAAATATTTGTATTTTCCCTTTTTAATCAAGGGGAAAATTTACCTCTAAGTCACCACCATTGTCACTGTTTATCATATTATTATAAATGCTACTTTCACATCAGTTACTGTATTTCCTGTCCAATCCCTCCTATCCTTTCACTGTGTCATCTAGTGGCAGATACTGAAGATAGCCAAAGCACTGACAAACTGCAAGAGGGATACTCTCCCTAACTCACCTGCCCTTAGCTACCAAAAGCAGCCCCAAAAGACAGTTTCCCTAGCAACCACAGCACCGAAACAGATTTTACTGCTCAAATTCAACAAAGAAAGATGAAAAACCCACAACGCAGAATAACATAGCTTCCTATTGTTTGCTGAACAATTGCTGCACAAATTATCAACCCAAACTCACAAAACCAAACAGCAATTCCACTACTTCTTGTTCTTGTTCTAATTTTTCCATCTTCTGTTAGTAAAAGATTCAGACAGAGGCATGTGCTTTGTGTTATTCATACTGTGATGACTGTAATCTCATTAGGCATTGGTCTAGACTGGTTCAGCTAATAAGCGGATGAGCACCATTTAGGTAAGAACAAACCTGAAGCCCAGGTTTACTTAATAATCCATACATATGAAAGACCTGATGAGCATGTGCAGCTGAAATGGCCAAACCAGCACGTTTCACATTTACTACTTCAGAATCTGAACAGCTGCCGTGGAACTGACAATCTACACTTTTTAAAAACCTGATGCTCAGATCTGATCTATGACAACAAGCTTAAATTTAAGGTAGCAAATAAACCCCTTGTAACCATCCAAACAAAACTGTAGTACTACAAATCTTTAGCTGGTGATTTTTTCATTACAGGTTCTCAATTTATTTTTATTATTTGTAAAATAAAATGACCACAGTTTTCATGATGCTTTACGTCAAAATTTATTGTCTAAAAAATTACATCCAACCAGTTACACAATAGTACTGTTACAAAATACATAATTTACAGAAATCTGTGGTTTTAGTCTAAAGGATTTTTTTTTTTCATTTTGGTAATAAAAAATAGTGCAATTGAAAACAGTTGTGACTGAGATTTCTGATGCGTTTTTACACCCACCATTCAAACCTCTTCAGACACTATCAGAGTGCATCAGTCCTTTCGTTTCCTGAGGAGAAAGTGCTAAGACCTTGAAAACTTCAGTGCAAATCTCTCTCTCTTTGCATAGGCGATAAACAGTGATTCCTTTCACAATTCACCCCACATTCAGTGCAGCAACACACTTAACTGTTTGAAAGATAACTGTCATGCTTTCATTCTGTAACTTTGAAATTGTTCCAAGCAGACCAAGCAGATATTTTGATTGACACAAAGCTTTACATATGATACACAGATTGGATAGTCTATGCGAAAAGTCTTTGAGGCCTTCAAAATCTTTACAAAGACACCAAACAAATATCTTATTTTCTGAGAGAAAAAAAAAACAGCGAAAAGAAGAGGCCTTTTGCATACTTGGGTATAAGACTTGTGGGTAATTTTAGGTGGTTCTAGTGACAATCCACTTTTCTTTTTCACTGCGGTGTCAGTAAGAATGCCGACACATTCACAGTTTCTGCCACAACTGATTTACTGCAACACTGCAAATCCATTGATTTCAAAGAGGAAAAATGAATGACACTCGAAAGTTGCGAAAACGCTGACTACTTCTGGTGCAGTGCGCACCGACAGGCATTTGTTAGATACTTAGAGAGGTGAGTCGAGTTTCAGTAATCCATTCGCTGTATTTTCACTCCATTTCAACCTCTTCCACACTCTCAAAATGGATCTAACACATCCCTTATCCGCCAAACGCTCCATCAGAGCTTCCTCTAGTGTGTAAGTGCCCACTGATACACTAATGAACTTGTCATAACTGTATGACATATGTTGTGTGAAAATCGCAATTAATGTAACAACGTCTCCTCCAGGTATTACTACAAGTGTAGACTGCCTCGAAGATTTCCCAGAACTCTACTTGGTACATTTGTGGTCTGACCACTCAATGACACAGCTAACTTTCAAGATTAAAAGAAAAGGTCTTAATTCACTTTTGACACTTCCATCTTCAACAATCACCCAAAAATGGGAACTCTATGAGTTTTAACATTAGACATATAAAAACGCAACTATAATTTAGATCCATTTCTGCTAGCAGGGGTCCAGAAACATCTTCAATCCTCTTACTTTTCTACTGGCTGTTACGGTCAGGTTTAGAGGCTAGTGTGAGGTCACACAAGGACCGGTCACACAACTTAACGTCTTTTCCTCTCACATCTCCTTTATCAGAGCGATTTAGGGTCAGCATTGTTGAGAGCCGAGAAGAGCTAATTACTGACATGATTCAATGCACTCTCTCTCTCACACACACACACACACACACACACATTTGAAGACAACATAGCTTGCTGAAAGATTTAGGACATTCCCTTATCTTCCTCATCCCTAATCATCTTGTCACACTCAAGTGCAGAATACAAGAGAGAGATTCTCCTGCAGAGGGCAGCATTGTGCACAGGTTTAACAGATGAATTCACTACTTGGTGAGTTACAGAGACCCCTGCACTTGAGTCCATCTAAGCATAATAAGATTAGTTCGCTGGTAAAGAGAGGGGTGCGAAGCCACCCAGAATGAAAAAGCAATGCACCGAGATCTTCATGTTCTCCAGTCTTCAGTAAAACCTTGAATAATCCTGCGTGGTACACAAAGCAGGCAGCTCTATATGCGACAAGAGAAATTACATAAAATGTCTTTATTTTGCATAGCATTTGTGCCTCAGCAGCCATATGCAGTAGTCATAAAAAACCTGACAATTTAGGTATTTGAAGAACATACAAATCTGACATACAGTAAAAAAGTGTAGAAATGTCAACAGTGCTGTGGCCAAAAGTTGGGGAAGGCCTGTTTTGGGATGACCTGAAGTTTGTATCACATTCCCTTTGTAATCAAGTAATAAATGTTGCTGGTTTGGAGAATCAGTCGTCTATACGGATATGGTCATCTTCCTTTAAGCCGTGCAGGTTCCACAGCTGCTCTGTGGCCGAGATTCCTGACTGACAGCAGACCTTGCCGTGGGTAGCCAGGTTTTTCTGTGTGCTGAAGGTTCGGGAGCAAGTGGGACATGTGTAAATGCGCTCGCTGGAATGTACGGACGACAGGTGGCGGTTCAGGTCCGTGCGGTCGCGGAAGTGCTTGAGGCAGTACATGCACTGCATCAGCTTCCGTTTGAGATGGATGGTCTTCTCGTGGCGGTCGGCGTTGGACTTGAGGGTGAAGCTGGCGGGACACTGCGAGCAATGGTAGCGCGCTGGCGGAGGGTTGAGTGGAGACGGGGCCACTAGGGGGCGATGGTGGTCGAGGCAGTCCAGCGAAAGGGCCATGAGCGAGAGCGTGTGGCTGTATTCGTGCTGTCTCAGTTGAAGCAGGCTGCTAAACAGTTGCTTACACAGAGAGCAGGCGAGCTCCTGCCGCCAGCCCAGCCCTCCGCCCTGCACCTCTGCCACACACACTCCATGCTTCTCCTCCACCATCTGATCTTTCTCTACAGGAACCTGGACACGCTCCAGACCTGAGAGGGAGAGGGAGGGAGGGAGAGAGAGGTGAGAACTAACGCCAGGATATCGGCTTATGTATGTGAAAAATAACAGGCAGTCATGTGGCGGGCCATCGGCGTCACAGACGCCACGCGTACCTGCATTGTTATTTGGACTATTGTCTTCTTCTTGTATTTCCTCCTGTAAGAATACACACATACACATCAACACTTGTGTACTTCTGAGCACAGGTCTGTATTGAGGTGTGTGCTCCTGAGGCATGCAAGTTCATAAGGTAAAACACACAAACATACACACTAGAAACAGAAGAGATAGACAGGACCATTGAAGAAAAAAGAAAAGCAAAGAAACAGTTGGCTGCAAAACAACTGAAGCAACAAAACCTGAGACGCAAAAGAAAGCATGCAAAAAAAATTGACATGGTCTTTAATGCAAAAAATAAATAAACAGAATTTAAACATATAAATAATATATCTTTTTTTTTTTTTTAAATCTTTAGTATTTTTGCTAATTAATGGTAAAACATTCATAAAAATGTACTTTCTACTTTTAATTATACATATATTATAATTCTAAAATTTTACCTCTAAATAATGTAAGTCTTTACTAGTAGAGTAAGAAAAATCTAAATTCTCTTACTCTTGAGCAGTTTTGCTTTTGTGTATATATTAATATCTATAGAGTAACTTGATAATTTTTCTTATATATATATATATATAAAACCAGTAGGGTAAGAAAACTTTAATTTAAGATATATTCTCTTAAAAAGTCTAGCAAAGTCAATGTATCTTATTTTACTGACCTTTACATATTTATGTAAAGTTTTATTGGTTTGTCTATTATTTTATTCATTCAGCTTGGGTTTCTCAACAGCATATCCAACAGATGGAGACAAAGAGAAGACTCTTAGGACACAAGAGGATATTAAGTATTGTCTATGAGGAGAGGTGTGTATTTGTTTGGGAGGTGGAGGGTTGCAGATCCGATTGTTTTTTTTTTTCACCCATGCTCTGAGATGCGTTCAGCTTGTACGTGTGTAGGTGCGGCCCATCCCCCTCGTTCTTGGTCCGCCCTCTATTACGTAAGAGTGACATATTATGGTTTAAGCAAACAGATGGCTTGTCCACAGAGATGGTACAACTTCTTGGGGGGGAGGTCCTGCGAAACCAAATGCCACCTCAGCACACACGGAGAGAATGCAATTTCCTGCTCTCTCTCAAGAAAACAAAAACCGACCCTGCCCCTCTGCATTGTCCATCACTATTGATTTCTACCGCCACCTGGATCCCCCTCTTATCAGAAGATCCTCAGCTGCGGAAGTCGTCATTATATTCATCAGAATGACAAATGCACAGGGTGCACAGAGGATGATAGACGTCCTAAATTTTTTTTACACTAATTTTGGGGGAAAATTGGCAGAATTCTGCGGAATATGGTAAAATGTGTTATGGATGATTTGATTGGTTCTGGTCAGGTGTGAATTTTGTGACTATCAAGTGATCCAAATATGTGGAAATCTTTGGAATATGTGGAAATCTTTGCACACAGACCTTTATTTTTCTCACAGAAAGGAAGAAAAAGCAGAAACATGAATTAACAGAAAAAGAGAACATGCAGGAACAGAGCAGGCAAAGCAAAAAAGCAACAAATAATCCACAACAATCTGACAGATTCTTAAAGAGGAGCTATATATCAAGAGACACACAAAGCTGAAGGATAAGTGGCCTATTGGGTGTTTGTTGGACTTACCTCAGTGGGTGAGGCCTTCAGGGCCCGTTCCGCATAGAGCTTGTCTGGGGGACCCCCAGGCTGTGGCATACAGAGGGCCCCTGTGGGCCGTGGCACAGATGGCGGAGGCGGCAGTAGAAGAGGAAGAGGAGGAAGAGTAGACGGAGGAGAAGATGTAGATGCCCCGTGTTTGCTACCAAACAGGGCCCCTGGATGGTGGGAGCTGCTGCTGCCATTGGAGCAACGAGGCCCTGAGGAGCACAGGAAATGAGTCTCACCCACCTACTCTCAGACCAGCGGCCATCTTCCACACAGCAGCAGAGAGATAGGAGGAGAAAGAGGAGGAGGAGGGCAAGGGGCACACACAGCCTTCATTTAGAACCAGAGAGGGAGAGGAGGGAAGAGATGAAGAGACCGGAGTGGGGTTAGGGCTTGGCCTCTCTTGCTCTGTTTTTTTGGTCCTCTCCATCCACCCACGTGCACACGCAAAGGATAGCCGCATGTGTGTGTGTGTGTAAGTGAGAGATAAAGAAATAGGAAAGAAGAGGCTTTTAAATGATGGCGCACGTTCTCTTTATTTTAAAAAACTATGTCAGGCTACTTGCCAGAATCTGTGCAAAGGTTATCAACAAGATATACATAAAATAGACCGTAACCATGCTACATGACAGAAACCAAAGAGTAGCAGAGGCAAAGGTTCAGAGAAAGGTGAAATATTTACACCAGTTATAGAACATAGAGGGACAAATTTTGAGGAATAATTTGTCTTTACTGTTTAGAAACACATAGCTTTGATGTATAAAAATCAGGACTGTCGATTTAATGTGTTATTTCAGTGTGATTATTTAGAAAATAATTAATTATGCCTTATGACCTCTATGTAATTCTGCAGTAAGGAATTTTTTCTTAGCAAGTTGCACCTCAAGCTGCATTTTCAAAGCTTTTCAAACTACTTATCTTGACACTGCATTCTAAGAAATGGTGCTCATGCCACAAGACATGACGCAATAGATGCAGATGTTGGTCTGCATTAAGGTACGGTAACATTAGTGACATTTTGCTGGAAAAAAAAACTGTCAATAGTGTAGCAATGTATGAATCACAATTCAGACAGTAGTCACTGTGAAAACAAGCAGTTTACTGTGTCTCAACTCAGCAAACCGACATGACCAACTGAACCTAATTCAAACTTTTTTTGGAAATCTTTCATCTTCATGCAAAATTCCTGAAAGCATGACTGGATTTCACCTCCAAAAATTCCCGAACAACAGTAAATGTGACTGCATCTTTAGACTTCTAAATTCACTGTTTGGTATTTTTATTCAATGATTCACTTGTCTGCCACAATGTCTTCTTTTACATTTAACATTTGCAATTTAATAACAAACATATTTCATTTTTCAGATGTATGCTAGACCTCTACTATATTCAAGGTCATCTGAATAGACAGTATATACGAGACTGAGCTTCTTTCAAGCCACTGTGTTTCTGAATGTACATCTTGTTTTTTTTGGACAAGATTGTTTGTGGACTCCTGCTGTTGGGAATATGCTGGAGTTGCTGGTTAAGCGCTAAGTGGACAGATGCACATGCTACAGTAATGCCCAACCACAAACAGATTCCTGGAATTCTCCTCTCCTACACGTCCACTCCCATTTAGCACACATCACCCTCTCATTTCTCTTTCCTTTTGTCTGCAATGTTTAAATGTAGCCGTGCTGCAAACTCCCCTACATCAATTAACAGTAATTGAAACTGAATGTATGGTTCACATCAAACCATCAGTCCACTGTCATTCTCTCATTTCTAAAATTCCCAACTAAAGTGCACTTAGGTATTTTGATGGCGGTTGCAAAACTTTTCAGGAAATTCTTTGGGGGGTAAGTGAAAACAATGTAGTGCAGGTTGGATAGGATCTGGGACAGGCATTTGACCTAATGACCACCAACCGTGGTCCATTACAATAGAAATTTAAAGACCGATCATAGGTCAGGGTTTGAAATCAAGCCTGGAAAGCTTTGTCTCAGACTTTGGCGTAAAGATGAACTAACTTTCACATCTCTCCTATTAATTATCTAAATAAAGTAACGTCCTACGGTTGGTTTCCCAATCTAATGGAATCTACTGGGAGAAAATGTTCATCTGAACGTAGAAACAATGAGTAGCTGGGAGGATACAGGAAATCATGTTGTGCTATTATAGCTCATGATACACCAGAATCGAGAAACTACCACACGGTATCTGGCCAACTGAGGTTAACCACCAGCTGCCGTGTCATAGGGTGTCTTTTCTATGGGAAATGGTACAAACCTTCGTATGCTACATTCCCATGATGATACCTGACAGCTAACAATATTTTTGTGAGGTTTGGAAGACACATTCTTCTTAGACCAATTTGTTGTGTGAACTGCTTTCGAAATCACGTGCTCTCCAAGTAGGCAGTTCTTTTGAAAAAGTAATAACTCTGCTCTATGTAGTATGAATGTGCTTAGTATGAATTTAATCAGGACATACTACATTCACTGTTGTCATTGTCATGTGACCTACATGCATCTTCCATACAAATCCTCTCCCGTGGCCTTATATGATAGTTAAGTATCGTACTTCAGAATGTTGTTGAAATAGTAGGTCATCTGGGTACTTTTTGCAGACTATTTTATGAATACTGTGAATTCTGACATAACACTCTTTTAATGTATTGTTTTTCACCTTATATAGAAGGGAAATATGCATATTTGGATACAGCCCATTTGGATGTAGCATGGGCAGAGAATTCACGAAACTGTCTAGAACCCAGAAGTGTAATAACCTATGAATTCTGCAAAAAAAAAAAAAAAAAAGAAAGAAAGAAAAAAAAGGAAGCAGACAAATAGCTCGAACTGCAGGACAGTTTTACCTTCATTAGTGAAGCATTTATACCCAACCAGGAAGGCACATGCTCAGGTCCAATTTAATGAAATTTCATCCCAAAAATAGCCAAAAATTGCCACAGATTGCCAACAGATGCACAATTATGAGCACATTCATTTGAATTCCACTTTAGAAAGCAATTGAATTTACTTGGTTCTAATTAATATCCAAATTGCACTCCAGCATGTCCCATCTACAGTAATTTAAACTGAATTTGCTCTGGTTCATGTCAATACTTCAGAAATGTTTTACAATCAAGAGTGCTAATCTAAGCTTGGGCTGAGTTTGTGTTTATCCAATATCATTTTTTTTTTTTAAAGAATTGTAGTGCTGTGGAAGTACTGTTTAAAATGAATAATAATAATAAAAAATAATAGATTGATTAATTAATAAATTAATTAATTAAAGCGATGGTATTTAGTAAAGTAATGATGTTTTTTTTTTTTTTTTTTTGGCATCGCTTTACAATCTCTTAATACAGGACTGAATGTGTTTACATACATTTCTCATCATGCATAAATTTAATTTGTTCATTTATTTTTAATTTTATTTATTTTTGGCACAGGCAAATATCTACAAAAAAAAAGAGATAAGTTGCGAGAGCAATAATTACAAAGAAAAACAATGTAAATGAAAGCAACAATTGAAAGTTGTGAATAAAAAAATTAATGAGAACATTAATTATGGAATCACATCATCACAGTTATATTTTAATGATAAATTGCTAGTCACTATTTCTAAATATCTTGATAAAATCTGTATATCAACTGATTAAGGATAAGAGATAAAGAAATACTACAACAAAAAGTATTATAAATATATGTGAGCATGTATTA
Organism: Spinibarbus caldwelli; assembly: GCA_039654775.1. Taxonomy (NCBI): domain Eukaryota; kingdom Metazoa; phylum Chordata; class Actinopteri; order Cypriniformes; family Cyprinidae; genus Spinibarbus; species Spinibarbus caldwelli. The sequence continues at coordinate 23,124,591 of CM077260.1, forward strand.
CATACATTTCTGCAGCACCGTAATTATGTACCTTACTGCACATTTCGCTGCAGTTTCAAAGTGAAATGTCCAGAGAGTGGCGCTAAAACACGTTTAATAAGTGACCGTGGAACATTTTTATTTCGTTGGTACAGGTACGTATTGCAACGTTTTTATTATGCTGTTTGAGGTACGTATTGCGGCCATTCAGAATGCAAATATCCGGTGAGTGTCGCTAAAGGTTAATGTTCTAACTTGTTGAAAATATCCCCTACACCAAACCCTAAACCTACCCGATAGTGTTAACAAATGCAAAAGTAATATAAAGATGTATGCGCTAATCCAGCGATGCTATTTTGACTTCCTCATGCAGACTCGAGCTGTTTTCTTGATCCGTCGTTTCCCGGGGTTCATACCAGAGCTCTTCATCACCCAAGTGCAACACCGTATCGCGTGAGCAACCACGTAAACCTACTAAATTAGAAAACTCGTGCATATGAAGCTGTATATGTGGCGACAAAGTCCAAAAGTAACCGTTTTCAAATCATGCAGGATGTTAAAATTGTTTTGAAGTCATAACATAACTTTCTGCAAGTAATTGTGTGAAAATTAGCCTTTATTAATCAAAACTCTGTATCTGTAAATCATACGTTGTGTGAAAAGTAATAAAAGTTGTCGAAGTTTTACTGCCTCTAGTGTTCATTTCAACTGGAAACTGCAGTAAATCGTACAGTTTTTTCAGTTTTGCAGGTACGTTTTTTCAGTTTTGCAGAAATGTATGTAAAGGCACGTATTTCCAATGAGCCTAGGTTGCAAAAGTTTGGACACGCCAACTCATAACTCTTTTCCACATTACAGAATAACAGTTATCAGTCTATGAAATAACACAAATGGAAATACGAGAAATATGTAATGACAAAAAGCCCAAAACAAATATTTTAAATATAATTGATAAAAATCATGTAAAATAAAATGAATATATATTTATACATTATTGTTATATTAAGTCATATATAATTAGTTTATAAAGACATTAATAAACCGTCAGAAACATTTACATTTGTCTACAAAACATTTCAAGAATTTATGGGCCAGATTTACTAACAGCGTGCACCAACGCAAACCATCTTTTGGCATTAAAATAGTACTGTCAGGATTTACTAAAGATGCGCAGTGATGAATTAGCGCTAAAAAAGGTGTGGACAGTTATTTTTGTGCCTGACCATATTGAATATGCACTTGTAGGAGTTTCCCTTTCAGACGCAAAATTTATGGGAGAGTATTTAAATGAATCACGCAACGTGATTTACTAACATTTGCGCTTGTCAAATTTCTGGTCATTGCGCCATTATTTAAAACCCAAAAAAGCATGTCTTTTAACTATTTTGCACCTGTGTCATAAGTAGATCACCCGTACCTGATGAGCATCGGCTCTGCTTATTTGCGATTATGCTAATTTGGTCGATATGTAAATGAGATGTTGTGTCTATATTCTTTAATTTGCACATTGTCAGTAAATCACCCACAGAAATTTCCACGCACATCAGCGCTGTTTCGGAATTGCGCTCTCGCACTAATTTGCCCTGTTTAGTAAATCTGGCCCTAAGCATTTTTATAAGGCAAATTCAGACAAGTATGTCCAAACTTTTAACTTAATTTAACTTGTAACTTGTGATCTTGCATCTACAAATATGAGGTCAATTTCAGTGTTACAGAATACAGTATTCATACTGTATATGTATATTCATAAATATAAACGTATTTTGTTCTTTTAGGAAAGGAAAGGACGTGAGGCCAAGTATGATGTCCCATACTTGGAATTTGTGCTCTGCATTTAACCCATCCAAGTGCACACACACAGCAGTGAGAAGTGAACAAACACGCACACACACCGTGAACACACACCTGGAGCAGTGGGCAGCCAATGCTGCGGCGCCCGGGGAGCAGTTGTGGGTTCAGTGCCTTGCTCAAGGGTCTCACCTCAGTCGTGGTATTAAGGGTGGAGAGAGCGCTGGATGTTCACTCCCCCCACCTACAATCCCTGCCGGACCTGAGACTCGAACCCGCAACATTTGGGTTACAAGTACGACTCTCTATCCATTAGTGGATTTATATTTATTTAAATCCATTAGGCCATTTATATATTATATGCATACCAGCCCATGTGCAGTATTGTACAAGTGCTGTATTGTATTGTATTAAAGAGTTATGCTTGCATTATTGTTGTAATATTAACTATGTATCATTTGATATTCACACTGTGGTTTGGAATATACATCAAGTATGTACTGTAGATGGTTCTTTCTTTGGAACAACTCACTGATTCCTAGTAAGTGCAAATTTGTATATCCGTACACATGAAACCACACACACACACACACACACACACTCACTCACTTCCCCTGAGACTCCGGCAGTGGCGTTGAAGAGGACAGGTTGTCAGCCTGCTGTCAGTGTGTATAGATCAGTAGAGAAGACAGACACACACCTAAAGCAAATCACACCACCAAACCTGACCCAGGATCAGCCAATAACACACTATCTGGGTTAATCACAGCAGCCTGCAGGACGCAAGGGGACCCGCCGTGACCTGCTCGGCTCGATCAAATCAATTCCTTTCCCATAGACTTCAACAAATCTACTTTGAAGTTTGGGAGAGGAGGGTGACTAGTGATCCGTCAGAGTGGCACGGTGCGGTTCAACGAGCGCTGTTTGTTTTAGAGGGGAGCAGAACCCCAAACTATCATCGGTTGATCGGTTGCATATTAACGAGAGCTTGTGTGTGTGTGTGCGCGCGCGCGCACACGCGCACGTTTTTGTGACAAATGAGGACATAAATTTGTATAATGACACAGGTATTACAAGGTGAAGGGGACTTTTCAGGACATTGCCCCATGTCCCCACTTTTCAAAACGCTTATAAATCTTACAGAGTGAGTTTTTTTTTTTTTTTTTGGGAAAGTAGAAATGCACAGTCTCCTGTGAGGGCTAAGTTTAGGTGTAGGGTAGGTGTAGGGCAATAGCACATACAGTTTGTACAGTATAAAAACCATTACGCCTATGGGATGTCCCCACTTTTCACAAAAACAAAGGTGTGTGTGTGTGTCTGTTGACTTCAGGTTGGCTGAACGTTAGTGTATTTCTTTAAAGTACAACTTTCTTTAAAGTACTTCAATACAAGTCTTTTCATGTTTGAGATGTTAAAAAATGGATTTTCATCTCTCCAATAAAATCAACATGAAATAAATCGGCTTACATTTTTAATATACTGGTCTTGCAGGGATACTTCACTCAAAATTGAAAATGTCTCATTATTTACATTCTTTAATGTAGTTTCAAACCAATGGAGTTTTCTTTCAAGCTTCATAAGGGATGTAAAGCACCATAAAATTGATCCATACAACTTTTGCATTTTATTCAAAATCTGAAACTTTAAGTTAGCTCGGAGTGACCAAATTTGGTTTTGAACTCAAAAATCTGATTTCATTTAGACCAATTTAGTTAACTGGATTAAAGGGATAGTTCACCCAAAAATGAAAATTAAAGTAGTTATTTTTGTTTTCTTTATTCTCATAGCTTCATAAAATTATGGTTGAACCACTGATGTCACATGGACTATTTTAATGATGTCCTTACTACGTTTCTGGGCCTTGAACGTGTCAATTGCGTTGCTGTCTGTGCAGGGTCAAAAAGCTCTCAGATTTGATCAAAAATATATTAATTTGTGTTCAGAAGATGAACGAAGGTTTTACGGGTTTGGAACGACATGAGGGTGAGTAATTAATGACAGAATTTTCATATTTGAGTGAACTATCCTCTAACAGATTCTGAGAGATCTGACTCAAAAAAATGATTTGTTCATGAATCAAGCATTGCTACTTTTCTCATGAATGCACCAAGATTAACTAAAATAGATGTCAAGATGTTTAGTGAACACTACAAAAAATTTGGTTTTGTTTACTTTTTTTCTTCCATTTACTGAAGAAAGTCTCTCAGGTTTGGATGGTTAGTAAATTGTGACATTCATTTTTAAACTATTTGTGAGTCATTTATCAAAGTTATTCCAAAGAAAAAAATGTTTATCTCTGTAAACTTTCCTCTGAAACAACTTTAATTTTTAGCTGATGTCACCAAGACCTCTTAACTGACAAACCCTCCCATTTAAAGTCCACTTTTTACAATCCAATCAATTCGCAAAGGATAAAATCCTTGAACATCCTGTATTACTCTGAAATATGTCATGTCACAATGGGTAAAATGGGTTGCGAATGGTGTTTCATGTTGACTTTAAGCCGGAAGTAAAGATCACAGGACCATTCTGGCAGTGCTGGTGCAAGGCAGGATTTGTACATTAGCAAGATGATCAGATTAATGCTCCTCTACATCGTCTTTTAGCTGGAGTTTGGGAGACAAGAGCTCCTGTGGCGTGAGTGACAGCCACTGTGTTTCATCCTCAAGAGTGGCCATTAAGACTTAATGTAGTTCAGCAAACACACACTCTTGAGCCTGCCCTAAGGGTTTTAAGAGCAGGAGTGGTTCAGAGTTGTCCTCCCTCTCCTATTCAGAAGACTGAACTTAAACAGACAATAGAGACAATTACCAACCCAGGACAGAGGGAGAGAGAGAGGCAAAGAAAGGGAGGGAAGGAGACATAAACTCACAAAGGAATAAGCCAAAAATAACATAACACACTCACAGAGCCACACACATTCAATACTTTGACAAAGTGATTGAGTGTGGGCAAAAATTGGGTTTGGCGATCCCAAAGCTTTTATGAAATTCAGTGCCATTCATAAAAGCTCTGGGGCCTCATTTATAAAATGTTGCGCAGAAACCATCCTAAATTTGGTCTTACGATCATCTCTCGAATATGCGTACGTTTGATTCATAGAATGAACGTACGAACAGAAAACGGGCGTACGCCTCTCTTTCAGATGTGAAATCTATGAATTGCAAATGGTCTTGAACTTGCGCGCAACTGAATGGTTTCAGCTCTCTGCCTTGTAAACGACTCCTAATTAATGTCATTAACATATAAAATATCTCCAATCATCATAATTTAGAACAGCGAGCTGCAAGAACAGCTTACATTTTCAAAAACCTGCAATACTCTGACAATAAAAAGTGCGAACGTCTGCTCAGACCCTGACGTGACGCTAAGCACTTTTCCACGTCAAAGACAGTTTTTATAAATATGAGCGCTGGCGTGGATTTAAGCATACACACACTCTAAGATCAAATCTGTGCATACGCACGCTTTATTAATGAGGCCCTTGGTGTTTTCAGAGGACGTATTCTACCACAAAAATGTTACTACTTGCACACACTTCAACAAAAGAACTTGTTGAGGGCATAAATATGTATGGACGCATCTAAATATGACAAACTACAGTCTAGAAATTCTTTCTCAGCTGAGTACATTCAGATTCAACACTGCCTTCTGTCTGCACCCATACAACACACTATTTTACATGTATCTAGAGTCGTTAAGAGCAAACTGAAGTAACACGGCTGCAGACTTAACATCATTTTTTTCTATTGTCCCGTCATAAAAACAAAGATATTCACAAACACACGCATCTGGAATTTCATGTGTATGAGTAAGTATTATCAATGTTCTAAATATGCCATCATGCAATTTTAATTGTAAATATATTCCTTGTGTGTTCCCAGTGTTGAATAACACATAATCAAAATACTTAATAATTAATTAATAATAACACAAAATAATTAATTTGTTCATATTAAATATAAAATCATTTTGCATTGTTTGCATTGTTTGCAAGTTTTCCTTCCCATCATTAATGAATTTTAAAATATCTGCAAAACTGTTTTTTCAGATGGACAATTTTAGAGCACAATTCCTGAATGGAACATGAAGGTCAAATACGACATGTAAGCTTTAAAGCTACAGTATGAAATGCCTGTTCATTTTAAACAGTCTAAAATACATCTAAAGCTGTTTTAAACCACTGAAATGAAATCATGACCTTGATTAAAAGTGATGAAAAACGTTAAAGAAATGGCAACCAGTTACAGGATCCATATACATTTTAACCTATAACCTTAATGCAGAAAATGCATTCCTCACTCAAACACAGTCATCCACACCGACGTAGTCTCTAAGACACGGTCAACTAATAGGAGTCCATCAGAGCCTAAAGAAGACACAGGGGTTTGTGTAAGTCAGCAGGATGCTACGTTACTCATAAAGACTTCACAGGGGCACAGAGGTTTACAAAGACATACAGAAAACTATAGGAGAGGTTTCAAACATGCAATGGTAGCAAAAGATCCCAAAGCCTAAGAGTCCTATTTAGGAAACTCCAAGGTTTGTGGACGCATACAGTAACATGTTAAAGTGAGTCCTGAAAACTCAGTAACAGCAAAGCCTTTATCATTACCTAGCAGGACCACATACAAGTTCATATAGATCCTCTCGAAACATCATTGTTTATGTAGGAGACCTACAAAAACTCAATTGAACATACAGCCTAGCGTACAAGTACCTAAAAGTCCCTACAGGACCCTATGGTTTATAGAGACTACAGGACAGTCTTTATGCACCCAGTGATAGCATGTAACACACAGCATATAGCATTCAAGTAGGAGCACATCTACGTCCCAGTGGGATTCTATCAGAACCTAAGACTCCCTATTGGACTCTATTGGAAACTCCATGAGCTGGAGCAGCGGACCACAGTGTGACTTACGGGAGAGAGAGTGTCCTCCCTTGGGCAGGTAGTCAAACAGAAGCTGGTTTTCCTCTCCGAGCATCTCTGCCCCCAGAGACAACAAGCTGTTCTTGCTCATGAGGGCGGCTCGCAGGTTGGCCACCGAGCCTCCTCTCTCCTGGGCCACGGCCTCATCCCGCTCCCCGGACAGAAACCCGCCGTCCCCCACTGCGGCCTCCTCCTGCTTTACCAGGAGGTCCATGCGTTCGCCGCGGCTGTTGGAAATGTTGGGTTCCATCACTTCTGCACCTGTGAGGAAAGAGAGGAATGTTAATGAATTCTCAAAGACACAAATACTCACACCAACATTAGAAGATGGGAATTTGTCAGTTAACTCACGAGAACAGGTTCAGGTCCAGAGCAGAGCCTTTGCATGTGTGTTTTATGTCTACAAATGTGTAAATTCTTATTTTATGGCTAAAATGTTAAGCATGAGCACTGTGTAAAAATATTAATATTTTTCAATTAATTGACCCTTCGCAAAGACCCGCCCCTCTTCGTTACTGTTGGTATGTCCAACAAACCATGGCACTCTCACGCAACACATCGGTGAAAAATACACCACGTAGCAAAGAGGAAACTTGACAACGCGCCGACAGACAAGACAGAGCAGGTTATTCTACAGATGAAACCGTCACAACTTTTGAATTTTGTCATTTTTTTTTAAGAAATTCAAACTATAAATTCCATTTTGTGGCTCTTTATTGTGTCATGACAGACTCAGTTCAAACACGTGAACCGATCGTCTCTTCCTCTTCACTAGTTATAGCATGAAATAAACATGAATGAACATCAGAAGGTATCTTGTTTCAACTGTGGAAAGATGTCAATATACACAATTTTTCAAGTTCAAATCCACCGACGTTAATCTACTCTCATGTCTGGTTTGTTTGTCGGATAAAAATGGCAGATTCGGTGTTATGATTGGTCAGATCACCTGTCAATCAAACTCCCTGTGAATTGGGTCCTTTATTTGAACAATCCTTTTTTTAAATCATAAGATTGATCTTGTGACTTGACTAAATGAACCGTATGACCAGGTTATTTTAATGAATAGTTCAAAGAGAGGAATTACCATTTTTGAATCAGTCTGAAATACTGCCCTGTATAATTTAAATAACATTAGAAGAAAAAAATATGGACATTAAAGTCAAACATGAAATGAAAATTAATTTATTTTCTAAATGAACGTTATTCATCTTTTTGTGAATGATTAATGCATGTTTAAGTATGGCAAATAGGCTTGTGTAAAAATATCGATATTTTACAAATAATTTGGACCTTTATCAATCCTGTAATTATTCTTAAAATCACAAAAAAGATCTTGTGACTTGACTAAATGAAGATGAAAGATTACTAGATGAAATACCATTTTTGAATAAGTCTGAATCACTGCTCTGTATAATTTTCAACATTTCCAGGAAAAAAAATAAATAAATACTGCATGTTCTTTATGCAAGCAAAACTGGACATTAAAGTCAGCATGAAATTGGAATTCATTTATTTTCTAAATGCATGTTATTTATCTTTTTGTGAACGAGTCATCCATGCCTTTAAAAAAAAAATATCAATCTTCTGGTGGAAGACTCTTCTTTCTGGTGTTGCATGCCAGACTTCTCTAGTCATTTTGTCCACATAAAACCAGCGCCTTTCTTACAATTGGCTGCAGCCTCGCAATCAAGAATCAATGCATAGAACTAAGTTCGGCACACTTTTTTATTTTTATTTCGATAATAAGTTTCACAGATTTTTATTGCTACATTGAAGCTACTATCTGTCCCTCCTCCAAAAACATTGCAATGTTAAACTTGAAATATCCCCAATTGAATCAGAATAAAACTGAATCAAAATAAGATTCAAATTGCAAAACAGAACTAAACTGAATTTCAGCCTGAATAAAAAACAGAACTAATAAATAAACCATCAAACAAAGAAAACTATTTCATCTCTGCTGTTCAAACCTTTTAAACATAGGGTAAAAAAGCAAAGTGAATCTTTACTTCCCTATTCATTACTACTGTCAAATCATGCAACATAGAGGGGGCTGCCAAAACACACATATACACACTTCTTGTCAAAGACAAGGACGACTGTTTGGATGCAAGAAGTCCAAACTGTAAGAACAACAGTAAAAAAAGTGGCAAGACACAAAACAAAAACAACAACAAAAAAATTATTTACCAGGAGAGAGCCAGAGAGGCTTGTTTAGACTAAACTGACAGCCTAAAGGAGAAGAGCTTTTCAAAACAGCTGTCAGTGAAGCTCAGATCACTGGAAGCCTCAAAGCGGCATGAACGACAGCCCAGCCGGCAAATCACTTCAGTCATGGCACCGCAAGACCCGCCCACAACCTGCCATACTTCACACCACTTAATTACACCTTACATTAGGACAACATACTTGCAGAAAATACACATTTACACTCTCTTGCGCGCGCGCACACACACACACAACTAGGCTCTGAAGCATGCATTGTGTATACACAGTGTTCTCTGGGGTCTGGATGAACAGACAGAGAAATGGAGACAGTGTGAATGGATGAAACATGATGAGTGTTATAAACCCCCTCCCTCAACACACACACACTGTAACTTCATCTGAGGGCCTCCCAATGACAAGCACGGCAACTTCATCAACTGAGTTTTAGAGGAGGATCTGGCTCATTTTCAAAGAGAGAGAGATGGTGTGTGTGTGTGTGTGTGTGTGTGTGTGTGTGTGTTTGTGTGCGTGTGTGTGTGTGTGAGAGAGAGAGAGAGAGAGAGAGAGAGAGACGCTCGTGAAGCACTGACCCCATAAAGATCTTATCTTCTCTTCTGGTGTCCACAGCCTGGAGTTCACAAGAAGGTCACTCATGAAGAACCGAGTCTCCATCATTCAAACCTACTCTGGTTACTGTAACATTTGCATTAACAAGCAAAGCTGGTTTTAATATTTTATTGTTGGAAAATAAGTGCTGTTTAAACAGATACTGTAGTTTCCAATATTTACCTTAGCGGTCTTGCCAAGCTAGACTTTTGTTAGCATGAAGGTCGATGATAAATAAAATGTGTTCAATAGAGTGTTCAAGATAAATAAAAGAAAGAATAAAAAATGAAGATGAAATAAAAAAAAAAAACTATTTGAAATAAAATGGTGCTGAGAAATGTACTGTTTGTGTTGTATATACTATTTTCAACAACGGTTTTGATTTAAGTGGAAAAACTGTCATGTGCATCCATCAAGTAAACAGAAATAACATTTTCCTCACACCTTGAATATATGTGAATAGGTAAAAAATATATTTTATGAATGTAATGAATTTATAAATATACAAAGTTTGTGATGGGGTTTGAACCATAATGACATTTACATCCTAAACATATCTTGTCATGTTATAAGAAGTTCAAAAAGGATTTATTGACACAGTCTTGAGGGTCTCCACAAGGCCCATCTATGTCTTTTTTTTTTTTTCAAATATTAATAAGCAGTGGAGCAGTTTCTTAATATATTTTAAGAAATAATAATAAACGGCAAATTACTTCAGGTTTTCATTTCAAGAATTTGATTCCTTTAATGAGTTTTTTTTCCCCATTATTATATCAGTTAAATCACCCTGACATTTTCGATTCTAAATTATTTTTAAATTAAAAAGTAAAATTAAATGCATGTTAATCATAAAACCATACAGCCTGATCCACTTTAGAGTTTATTCTGGCCAAGAACCACCAATTTAGACAGGAACTGGTCTGGTCTGACAAACATGTAAGGCAACCAACCACAATTTGTTCCCCTTCTAGGGAACTCCACGCTGCGCCCCCTAGGGGGCGCTATGAGGAATACAGTCTGCATGACCGGTGTCTGAAGCACGTGTGAAACAACGCCAATCTATTGGCCCACATGGCCCATGACATCATAGGTGGGGTGCCCGGAAGTATAAGAGGGCACCTGCTGGATACGTCATCCTCTTTGCTGTCTTCAGGAGCAGTCTGTTTGAAGTGCGTGTGAGAGACCAAGGCAGGTGAACGGTGTGGAAAGTGTGTGCCTCCGTTCCAGAGGTTTCTGGCACTTGAGGACATGCATGATCTATCTGTCATATGTCTTGGTCAGGAGCTTGCCTGTTCACTGCTCGAGGGCGCTGAACGCACTCATTGTGAGTGTTGTCCAATGAGAAGCTCTATTCGAGTTTGCCCCTCGTCTCGAGATATGAGTGACAAGTACTTGCGTCTCGCGGTTCAGGTCCCGCTGTTGCCGAGGCATGGCGAAGAATCGGTTCGCGGGATTTGCGAGTTTTAGACGCGCTTTTTGGGTTATCGGATCTCGCAGATAGCTCTTGAGTCGAGCAGAGCTTTAGGGGATGTGTGCCTCCGTGTTTGGATTCTAACACTCGAGGGTATGTTCTGCTTTCGCGTTTGTCTCGGTGAAGAGCACGCGCGTTCAGAGTTACGCACGCATCGTGATGAGTCACGTTGTCTAGGCTCCGCTCGCGTTCGTTCCTATTCCCGAGGGATGCGGAACAAAGCGTTTGTGTCTCGCGGCGCGGTTCCGCCATTGCCGCAGCACAGTTTCTCAGTCATGATTTGCGAGATCCACACACCCTCTCTAAACGGGTTGTTGGATATCACCGATACTAATGGGTTGTTATGACGATGAAGTGTGAGCACGGAGTCGTTCGTGGGCGGAGCTATATTCAGCTTGGCTGTGCCTCTCTAATATGCATGTTTTTGTGTGTGGAGAACCTCGCTGGGCATGAATATATTTTTATGTTCTGTGGAGACAGACTTGCGAGTTTTCTCTCCCAGGGTTTTCAGCACCTAGAGTGGTTATGGGGGATGTCTCTTCCTGTGTTAAGCCAGAGTGTAGCTGTCTGTGGATGGTTATGCTCCAGCCCGGCTTACTTAGTTCTGGAATATGTCAGTCTGAGGGGAGCCATGTTCTAGCCTGGCTCCTTAACTAGGTTGGGTTCCCCTTGGCACAAGTTCTCCCAAATTAAGCGCTGAAGTCTTTGTCTAGGAATCTGCTATTCGAGGATAGCTGTGTTCCAGTTTGGAGACTGCTTTAAAAAAAAAAAAAAAAAAAAAAGGTCTCCATGAGCCCCTTGCATGGACTGTGCTGTCTCCCCTTCAGGGTTTTACGTAGATGATCCACTTCCGTGGTCTGGGCTATCTTCAGCCTTATCTGAGTGAACTGCTATCTGAGGATAGCTGTGTCCAGCCCTCTAGTGTTATGGCCTCAGCTTACATCAGGCTTTGATCACTGACTATGATGTTTATGTATTCGCTCTTTAGCAAATCATCCGGATCTCCCTTCTGTGAGCTTCCGGTCAATAACACGGTGCTTAGCTAGCCTAATGTGGGACTGACATGGACTGGGGACCTCCTCAGTATAACCATCAGTATACATTCCAGCCATTATGGCAGGTCGGGCTTATCTGAATACAGCTATCTGAGGCTAGCTGTCTTCTACTGCAGTTACGGTGAGTCTTCTTATGGAATGGTCCCCTTTCCTAGAGCCTAGCTATCTGAGGATAGTTATGTGCTAGCTCAGTGATCGTTCCCTTGCTTAGGGTTTAAGTAGCGGTCTCTTGAGCCCTTACCTACACAGTGCTGTCTCACCTCTTGGGTCGTAAGTAGACAGCCCACTCTTTGTGGTCTGAGTAGTTTCAGCCAGTCCCCCTTCGGGTAGCTCTTCCTAGGTACATAGCTATCTGAGGATATCTATGTGCTAGCTCAGTGACTGCTCCCCTTTTCAGGGTCTTTAAGTAGCGGTCTCCTTGAGCCCATGCCTACACATTGCTATCTCCCATGCCAGGGTTGTAAGTAGATGGCCCACTCTATGTTATTCTGGTCCACACGCCTTCATAAGACCTGATCTGATCTGATCTGAGGATAGCTGTGTTCTAGCTCAGTAGCTACTCTCTTTACCTGGGATTTAAGTAGCGATCTCTTGAGCTCCTCTAGAGGCTTTCTAGTAGACTCTTCAGTGGTCTTGTGTATCCAGGCTAGATCTGCTCACATAGCATAGCTATCTAAGGATGGCTGTGCTCTTAAATTGGGTGGGATGTTCCACTTGATCTATTCAGGTTCCCCCATTTCTGTCAAGTTGTGTGAGCGGCCCGTGGCATCAGTGGCATGGCCCCTTTCTAAGGCTAGGCTTAGGTGTATGTATGTCGCTTCCTTGGTGCTCTCCCATCAGGACAGGGATGCGCCTCGGCACGGCATGGTTGGATTTCGTTCCCCATAGTGCCCCCTAGGGGGTGCAGCGTGGAGTTCCTTAGAAGGGGAACGTCTCAGGTTACGCATGTAACCATGGTTCCCCGAGAGGGAATGAGATGCTGCGCCCCCTTGCCATGCCTTCGGCCTGCCTGTCTACGTCTCCTTCAGACAGCTAAGTGGATGACGTATTCAGCAGGTGCCCTCTTATACTTCCGGGCACCCTACCTATGATGTCATGGGCCATGTGGGGCCAATAGATTGGCGTTATTTCACATGTGCTACAGACACCAGTCATGCAGACTGCATTCCCCATAGTGCCCCCTAGGGGGCGCAGCGTCTCGTTCCCTCTCGGGGAACCATGGTTACATGCTTAACCTGAGACGTTTTGTTTTAAATGTTATTTAGGGGTGAGTTTATCTAACATATCATTGTTACCATCCCAAGTTGATAGAGAAAACTAAATTGGAGAGGAAAAGAGTCTTGAAATGATAGCACAAGTGTTGGTCCACAACCGACTTTATGGAATATCTATTTAACTTGCCACTATGCAAAAACTTGAATATCTAGCTCAACCATATGAAACCACTAACCTGGCAAACTTTGTGACTTGCAAACATCACTTTGTCTCATGGTGGACTGGTGCTCTCTGACTCACAGAAGTTACATAGCAGCCAGCCAATCAAATTGGACCTGGCAATGTGGCAGTCATTTCAGAATATCACTATGCTGCTAGTCCATAGAGAGAGAGCATATCTTATTCTCACTGTTCGGGGTGCCGAAAGAAGTAATTGTGAAACAGAATAAGAGGGAGGATGTGGAAGATGTAGAAATGAGAGAGGAAGTAGAAATGTGGAGGTGAGAGAGAAACAGAAAAAGAGAGAGAGGGAGATGTCCGCTACTAAAAACAAGATGATTTCAACATGAATTCATAATTTCTATATTTGAATTTGTGTAATGCATAATTTATGTAAATGTTTTTCATTCATAGATTCTGTGTAGCTGTAATTCTTTCTTTAAGAAATGTTGAATGTGTGTTCATGAATATCTGTCTGCCTGTGTGTAGCTCAATTGCCGCAGAGGAATATTCCACTAAAACCAGCGGATTAAATGCAATTCAGAGAGATGTGTGTAAGTCTCTGAGAGGAGAAGTGTGTAAATGGCTGCAGCCATACATAATAAATAATTATTAACAAAAACAAAAAGAATGATAATAACGTGACTTACTCATGTTTCTTTTTTATTAGCTATTATTATTACGACTACATTTTTTTTTTTTTCAAATTAAACAGACACTGCACAGCAGTTAAACACCATGGAACAAATTACATTACACTGTAACATTGTACATAACATTAACATTGTGTGTTTACTGTATGTGTTGCCCTTCTGTGCCTCGGCTGCACGAATGTGCCGCTGTGATTTAATATGCTGAGATATGTCATTTTTCCCACCGTGTCCAATATTAAAATCAGTGCGACACACTTTGAAAAAGGCGTGGGTGTTGTTTACATGGCTTCGAGACAAGAAATTAAATTCTTCCATCCAGCTGTTGTTAAATTTACACGAATATTTTTTTTCTTCGCCGGAGCACAACCACCTGACTCTTCTCCTTCCGTGTTGATGCTAGATCCAACTTCCCGCGTCTACTACCTGCGCAGAAATCAACTGGGCAACTGGGTTGTAGGTTGCCAGGTTGAGGTCACAAATGGTTTGAAATTTGTATATTGTGTCGATTGTGTGAGGTGATGCATTTCATACAAGATCTGGCAACTGGACAACCTTGGAATAAAATATTGACATGATTATTCATATAACTTTGGGCCATACAAATTACGGGAGTTTTCTGGGAGAAATAACAAAACGGGAGGGGAGTAGGAGATGGTTGTGAAATACGGGAAACTCCCGGGAAAAACGGGAGTGTTGACAGGTATGGATAACATGCATGGTCTGGACACATTGAGCCTTGGTGCTCAGGTGGGAAATGTGGGTTTGAATAGTCAAATGAAACTGCAAAAGTAATTATAGTTACTTATCGAAACAGTCTACTTAAACAATGCCCATCTTGCAGTCAGGTTTAAAAATTAACACTGAGCACTATACACACTTAGCAAGTAATAAAATGAAGTTTGGCTGGGTAACTTTATTAGGAACTGCAAGATATGCATGGCTTAAATTGCAATAATAATAGTCTAGTTGTAGATGGGAAAGAAATATTGTTGACAAGTGAGCAGAAAAGTGGAAAAAAAAGTACAAGCAGGAGAAAGAAATGAGCAGAGTGGACAGGTCACACACACACACACAGGCAGAGTTAATTAAGTTGGGGGAGTGGAGAGACGGGAAGCGGGAATTCATTATATAAGTTCAACCTTCATCTGTGGGCCGGGGCCACAGGAGTCAATCAATAAAATGGATCCGCTGCTCCCAAATGCCCCAAGACCTGACGCCCACAATGAAGAGAGGAGCAAATCGCCCCTTTGACCCCGATTTCTCCCCCTACACACCTGCCCCGACCTCTCGCCCAACACAAACACATTACAGCCAACACAATACTGATGCATTCCGTTATTTTAAACCCTGCATATTCCACTCCGTCGCGCTCTATAATATCTCACCGTTCATTACGTCCCACTCAACACGAGATACAGGAGGGATCGTTCCCAGAGCCGTTATGAGCCCGCTGTGATACACATCTAAATGTACAAACACACTCTACACTAATGCGTGAGGAAACTGAAACAGCCTACAGACAATGCAGGGGTCTGAGTACGAGTTTTCAAGATGAAACAGTCTCATATACAGGCATCAACAGGCAATTCGGGCACAGAAGGTTTACAAACACATATAAAAACCTATAGGAGAGTCTTGCTGTTCCAGCAGGAGCACATACAGCATGAGCAGAGCCAGTTCTGATTCATCTGGTACCATTAGCCAAAGCTGGGAAGATACAGTATGCAGGGTCATAAACATGCATAACAGAAATAAACATTAAAAAAGTATCAGCTTAGCATGTGTAAAGTGCACAAACTGCCAAACAAGTACAAAGGTGTATTTAAAAAAAAAAAAAAAAAAAAAAAGGATCTCCAAAGCAGTGGGTGTCAAAAGGGCCCGGGGACCTCCAGGGGAGTGCAAGAGGAATCAAGGGGATCAGTGAAACCCCCTAAAATTCGATTTGAAATTAATTTAATATATTTCTCTTCAAATGTATACATATAAATGTAATATGGGTATCAGATGGAAATATTATAGTACTTATGGTGCTTTTCCACTGCGTGGTACAACTCGGCACGGTTCAGAACGGCACGGCACGGCTCAGTTCGGCTCGGTTTGTGTTTCCACTGCAGTTTAGTACTGCTTTAGGGTGGGCGGGATTATTCACGTGTCGTTATAGTTGCGCCGCCTCTACTGCCGTGACTCCTTTTTCATTCCGCGTCGCTCCATCAAGCTCTCGCTGGATCCGCTCCTCGGCTATCAACGAGAGGACAGTGAGTCTGTACTTCCTCAACAGACAATGAAACAGCCATTTTTTGGTTGTTAAAAGAAAGGTGCGCTCATTCAAAACAGTTGCATTCGATCCTTCGCTGGCTGTGCTGATTTAAATTTAGCGGGTCTGTTGTGTCTCGTGCTGCAAGTTCAATGGCGCAGGTAGTGACGATTCTCTCCGGCCAATCAGTGATCAGCAGAGTTTACACGTCACGTTTTGGTAACGGTACGGCTCGCTTGGAACCTCGGCTGAGGTGGTACTAAAAAAAGTACCAGGTACCAGGTACTGTTCCCAGTGGAAAACCCCCCAAAAGTGAGTCGTACTGAACCGTACCGTGCCGTACCATGCAGTGGAAAAGCGCCATTAGATACACTACCATTCAAAAGTTTTTATTTATTTTTTTTAATTAAATTGTCTTATGCTCACCAAGGCTGGATTTATTTGATTAAAATTTTAAATATAATTCATTCCCCTGATATCAAAGCTGAATTTTCAGCAACCATTACTCTAGTCTTCAGTATTTTGTTTGCTTCTTTCTTTCTTTCTTAAGTGTTTTTATACTTTAGTCAGAAAATGCCTTTACCTACAGTAGTTAAGGACAATTGCACATGCAAGTGTTGAACATTGAATACAAGTGTGGCTGGTAAAAGACACTGGGCTTTTGCATATTTGATTTAAATGATTGAAGATAAATACTCCACTGAATTGGCTCTATCACTCTCTCTCCTCTCCACCTGTAGCTGGTGTGTGGTGAGCGCACTGGCCCCGTTGTCCTGTGGCTGCCCTCGCATCTTCCAGGTGGATGCTGCACACTGGTGGTGGTTGAGGAGAGACCCCCACACATGATTGTAAAGCACTTTGGGTGTACAGCAATACACAATAAAAGCGCTATATAAATGCACCATTCATTCATTCACTTCATCACAACTCTTTTCCTTCTCAATATTCTGAAGTTGCCGGTTTTACTGCTTGAGAATCCGTTTCAAGTGATTCAGTGCATGAGAGAAACCTGAACTGATTTTTACTAACCCGTTTGGCCAATTCATGGAAAAGAAACACCCCAAAAGAGTGACTCATTTAGCCTAATCAGGCATCACTTATTCTGATTCTAAAATGAAAATAGAAAAACTAATAGGTTTACAGACACTCACTGTATAAAAAGCCTGTAAAGGCTGGAATACACAACTTTTAAAAACTGAACAGATTTTAAAAAACAATAAGAATCATACACTTGCCGACTTTGTAAATGATTAGAGAGAAAAACTGGACATCATACAAATAAACGACTGAGGATCACAGACTACCAGACTTTCAAGTTGTTCCAAAACAACAAACTCTAGAATACGATGACAAATATAAACAATATGTATTCTAAAATCATGTTTGACATCCTCCGACTGGATGGACTGAAATTCTGAAGGTAAAAAATCTGTGCCTATTATACACTACGTGATTTCTGTGAAATCTGTCAACTTCGACTGCCCAATTTTGCAGACTGACTTTCAGCAACTAGCATCGACTCTTCTAGACAGCAAATCGGTGCAAAAATCTTTAAAAATCTCTTAAGAGAGCCTTCAGGTATTCACTGATGGCACTAGCTATTCACTATAAATTCACAGCATAACATACTATCAATGAATGCCGATATTTTAAATACTATTTCATTCAATGCACATCATTCGAAATGCATTTCCTGACATTGCCGTTATTTCGTTCCACTCGAGACGTGTGTCGGGATACAGGAGGCATTGTTATGCTTTTGTTTTAGATAGCAGCTTAAGTGAATGAGGAACGCTCGTGGAATCTTTGTTCACGTGTGTAATCCGAAAGCTTTAATAGGCACTGATTGAAGTGTTGTGTCACACCGAGTGAGATTACAGTGGGAATAATGGCACGTATTGTCCCCCGTTCCCCTCATAAGAGAACGGCTGAATCAGTTTGATTCTTTCTTGCAAAGGGAATCTCAGTTTAATGTGGTTGCCATGGCAGCCAGGCACTCTTGGCTTCAGCATTTATGCTAAATAAAACACCCTTTTAAGAGTAGACACAAATAGGCGGACCCACGGTGTTGGCTTTGTGTCCGCGTGTGATTGTGTGTGCGTCTGCGCGTGGGCGTCCGCTGGTTCGAACGTATCTGTTTATCGTGTGCTAGAACGTAAACTCTCGGCATGAGAAAATATGCATTCAGGAACATGAACGAGCACACGCGTAGTGGCTAATGTAAGACCTTGTGGTGTGGCATTGAATGCGGGCTTCGTCTCTGAAAGAGCTTTTTGTGAGTGTGGAGAGTGTGTGATCTGTGCGTGTTAATGGTTATTGTAGGGGATGGGGTTGGGCGAATGTCTATTAAAGCACAATAAACGAGAGAACAACACAGAAAGACCAAGAGAAAAGGGTCAGCTGACGGGGTTTGACCCCGTGACCCTCTGTTCCAGCTGCTGTGGCGATTACGACCCTCCCCGGCTGAAACTCAACACTGTCTTTTGTTTCAGCCGGTTTCGAGGTGTCCCTGGACGCTCTCCCATCTCGCACAGAGATCAGGTTTGCGCACACACGGCGTGGAGTTTGTTTCTGTTCAGTGATAAGACACACAGAGAGCTGTTTAAGCTGTCGTGTTTAACTCTTATCTACTACATCGTCACATCAGACACACTCATTAGCCACAATAAACAGCCCCTCAGGACAGCGAACGCACATGTATGTAAACATACACATGCCACTCATGTGTCTGGCGGGCTTATGGGTAGGGAGGGGAAGGTCAGGCCTGCTTCCTCAGCGTGGTTGGAATTTGAAAGGGTAAAAAGTAATTTCCAAGGAATGGAGGGAGGGAGGCACTAAAAAAGCCGAAGAATTCAGAGGCAATTTAAAAGCAGTGTGGGAGAGGGGGATGAGAGGGAAAAAAATGAAGAAAGAGGAGGCATGATGGAAAGTAAAAGAGAGGTTGTTATTTTTCTCTCTCTCTTTCTCTTGCTGTTGTTTTTTAGGGACTAGTCGGGCCACAAGAGAGAGAGAGAAAGAGAGAGAGAGAGAGAGAGAGAGAGAGAGAGAGAGAGATAGATAGATAGATAGATAGATAGATAGATAGAGGAAGAATAAATCAAACAAACCCTGAAGGCTAGAAAGGAGGGAGAAAGACAAGAGGAGAAGTGTGGGTAATGATGGAGGGGGGAGTTGAGTGGGCGATGGAGAGGACGAGAGGGTGAGCGTGAGCAGGGGTGGAGGTGGAGAGGGGGAGTGGAGGATTGCAGGGCTCAAGGTAATCTGGGGAGTTAATGCAGCTTAGCAAAGCAGAGAGAGAGAGGGAGCACAAAGTGGCAGACAGTGCGAGCGGCAGAAAGAGAGAGGGCGTAAGAGACAGAGAAAGACAGACGGAGAGAGAAAGGGAGGGCCGGAGAGAGTGGGAGAGTGGAGATCTCGGGGAAAATGGAATGCTGGGTGGAGAGGGGAAGCAAACACGCAGGGCTTTGTGCTAAAAGCACGACTCTGGGGAGGGTGCGACCAACGCTAAATCCAGAGCACAGGCCAGAAATCAGGGCTTAAAGAGCAGGCAACAGGACCGGCCCTTTTTAGATGCCCAAACACACGTACACAAGGTCTAAAATGAACCTCGTGGTGAATTGTTCTGAATAGTTCTTAACGATTGCTTTATTAGAAATGCATCACTGCATGTTGTCATTGTTATGTGACCTACTAGTGTCAGCTGTCAATTCACTGCCATTCACAAATCCTCTCCCACAGCCTTATGGGACAGTATCCACTGAATGCGCACTTAAGAATCTCTACCTAAGCAGTAGTTCATCCGGGTACTTTTGGCCCACTGTATTATGAATACTGTGAATTTGGATACTGTATACTAAATCAGACATATTCGGATGCAGACAGTGTTTTTGAACAAATTGGTTGAGTGAATGACTCAATGACTCACTTGTAAAGACAGTCAATCCTTGTCCTTAAATCACATGAGGAAAAGTGCTGTTGGCCTGAATATCAGCACAATCACAGCCATGCGTTTTAATACTACAGTTAAATAAGAAGATAATATTCAGTAACTTAATTTTAGAGTCAATATTGAGAGTTATTTTGTCTATTTTTACTCAGCCAATGAAAAAGTACCAAGCAAAACCACCACAGAATTAACCTTTGCATCTTTGAGCAACACAGTCTTGGTGTTTTGATCAAATCAGTTCAGTAAATGACTCGATTCACTCATCAATGGTTCACTCATGAATCAGTGTTTTTGAATGAATCAGTTCAGTGAATGGCTCACTGATCCAAAATTGCATACTCTCTGAGTAGATACTTATTTTAATTTAGTAACTGGCCCATAATCACTAAAATTATGTTCTGTATGTGAAGAGTTTATTTGCAAAAATAGATAACTCAGATAACAGATAACAGATAATTTTCAAAAATCATGTTTTTTTTATTGTTATCGTGTTTTTATTGTGTTTTATTGTGTTAGTTAGCTGTATTTTTTTTATTTTTTTATTTTTAACCTAATCAAAATAACCCAACTGCAGTTTGATTGAAATTAATTGGAGTGCACAATAAAAAAACATGACTTTTAAAAATTGTTAAAAACGGAGTTGTCTGTTTATTTAAATGAACTCTTGATATGTTCTATATATGTACGAATGTGTATGGTATGAGTGTAATCAGGACATACTACATTCTTAATGTTGTAACTGTCATGTGGCCTACTACCATCAGTTGTGTCACTTCACTGCCATTCACAACTTTTCTGTAGCCTCATGTGATCGTAAAGTGTTCATCAGATGCACACTTCAGAATCTTGTCAGAATTACTAGGTCATCCAGCTATTTTTTGCCTACTGTTTTATGAATACTATGAAATTGGACATGCTACTCATTTCACACACTGTTTTTTGCCTACTATATAGTAGGGAAGTAGGAATATTCAGATCAGTGTTTTTAAGTGAATTGGTTGAGTGAATAATTCAATGACTCACTTTTAAAGAAAGTCACTTGTTTTGTTCCCGAATAAAACAGTGTTTTTGCACAAAACAGTTTAATGAATGACTGACTCACTCATAAAGAGGCCTCCCACTGTTGTAACGCTGCAACCTGCAGAAACAGTCACTGCAAAAAAAAAAAAAAAAAAGCCCCAGTGTTGTTGGACTGTTATATCACCACTCTTGGAATACTGCTCAACTCAGATTCAAGGACCGGAACTAACTGTTGTATAATGGAATATTAACACCTTGTCTACACCGGACGCGACAGTTGTCATGTCGCGCCGCGCCGCAACAGCTAAAGTCTGTCTACACTGGACGCGACAAAGTGACCATTGAAAATCATTTGAAATTTGTGTCAATATGTCATAAATAGAACACGGCAGCAGTTTTCTGTCAGGGATTTGTCGTGTCGCGCCACGCCGCATCCAGTGTAGACAGCATCACTGATTATAATGAGTTCTATAGTATTTTGTCGCGCCGTGCCGCTCGCGTCTGGTGTAGACACGGTGTAAAGCTTTTTTTCTCCCTTGTATATTTGTGAAAAACAACGCAGGTCGTTCACAGCATCATATATGAGATGAGTCTCAGTCTCTCTGAAACTGCATAAAACATGAAAATGCATCATGATTTTTTCCCTTAATATATTCGTGGCTTAATGGGAGGAATATTGCACAAACAGTATGTGTCACCACACTGGATAAACCTGATAAATTTTTACTGAGGAAAAATGTTATTAAAAGTCTTCTTTGATAGGCCTACGTCGCTAAGTCTCTTACATCAGTGAAAAGTCAGACTATCTTTCTTACAGTTCAATTTAAGCCACGTATTATGTTGCAATTCCTTATAAAGTTGCCAGCCAAATGGAGTTACTCCAATTTATTTACTCGCCAAAGGCAATTTTACTCACATTTGGCACTTATAAAGTGTTAATTTTGGACCTTGAACATACACATTACAAACATTTTTCATACAGAAAGTTTCCACACAGCTGATAGACGCTGGAGTGTGTTGTACCTTTGAGGAATGTCTGCTGACAGACACTTTGAATGAGGTCAAATTACTGTAAATTTGACAGTAATGGAGACACGGCCTGGTGGTGCATTTCTGTCCAGGCAATTCCCAAGTTTGATTGTGGCTTTAGTCATTTACCAACCTCATTTTTTTCCCCCAGTAGTTTCCCATTATCTCATCTGTCCTTGACAAAAAAGTGGCAAAGAACCCATAAATAAAAAAAATAGGATGTGATCATAAAAGCAATGAAGCTGACTGAACCTGTTTATACCTGGTATTAACATCCGTTCTGGGCGAAATGTTAATGGATTCTGGTCATGCCCTACATTTTTTTCTCATTCAATATATCCTAATTCTGAAACATGTAAAATTACACAAGTAAAACAGACTGCAAATGACAACTTTTGACTTTATAATATGTGTAAACTGGGCCTACATGTGTATGTGTCCCGTCCCACGTTTACTGTATTTCTGACTCATCATGAACTGTATCAAGCTTGGCTGTATGGCCGTATCCTTGGTAACTTCTGTCTTGGGCGAAGAAGAACACAGGAGCCAGAAGAATAAGCTCAGAGATTGACTGAGTGAGAATTAAGACTTAAAGTGGTCAGTACAGACGTAAAGGTCTGCCATAAGAGTGTAGACAGACTCCAGGTATGAGGCCAAATGGAATGCCTGAGGAGAAATGAGCAGGAGAGAGACACCAGGTCTTCAGGTGGATAAGACAATCAGATAGAGTACTTAATGTCAGATTATCTGACACACGATACGATTCCAAACAAAAAAAACCTCAAACCTCGTCGTCAGCAGTGTCGACCGGGTCAAAAGCCACTCAATGTTTTAATAAAACCATTAGAAATTATTGCATTGAATGATCATTCATGCACAAATTCCCAGTTCCTCAGGTAATTCTGCAGCTGTCAAAACACGCCATACAACTTTAACTCCATGTGACCGACATGCAGTCTGCGGCTCCACATGGTCAATGAAGCTCCATGGCAACAGGATCTCATGTCGAGGGTTCTACATTTCAACTCGGCACAGTGAAAGTGAATGCAAGAGCCAACAATTTATAATGAGAGATGATGGGACTGCACGTGATCTCGAAATCTTAAAGGGGTCATGAACTGAGAAACCAAAATTTCCTTGATCTTTTGATAAATAAGAGGTCATTGTACTATAAAAACATCCTGTAAGTTTCAGAACTCAAATCTTTCTCGTTAGTCTAAAAACAGCTTATATTGAAGCCAGTCTGCCAAAACGACAGCGTGTGGAATGTACCACTCTATGATATAACAGTGTGACTAAACACCACCTCAGCAAAAGAAGATCAACGCCTGCTTCTACATCGCTGCCTGTTTAGCCCTGCCCACCGATTTATGCATGTAGTGTAAATAACAAGAGGTAAATGCAGGTCTACGAAGAAACTAAACGATAAAGATGCTCCGAATACAACAAGTGCCAAGTTGTGGAAAAACAGTCTTTGCATTGCCTTCCTTCTGATCCCAACGTTTGGAAAGAGTGAATGAACTTTATTTTTAATGAAGATCCAGACCACGTCAGTAAGAACTCGGTCCTTTGTTCACTTCATTTTTACTGCGGATTCATTTATAAACAAGGCACAATTCAATACGGGATTTTCAGAAATATTAAAACTAAAAGATGATGCTGTGCCGACTATACTGGATCTGAAAATAATGTCGCAACATAAGTGTGAGCCTAACTGTTTTCATTGTATGGTGAAAAACTGTATTGGACATTACATGCAATTTTATGGTAGTATACCGTTTTTGGAATTGAAAAAGAACGTATAATTTACAGTGAATAACCGTAAATTGTCATTCCCAGAATTCCCTGTGTTACATTTCAAATTTGATGTTTTTTTTTTTTTTTTTTTGTTGAAATAACTATGTTTCTTATTTTTTTCTTATCACTTTTGTGCATTAGGATTGTATGTTACACCTAATGTTGTTAAATTAATGTTTATTGCATTATGTCAGTTTCATGTGTGTTACCATGATGGTGTTTAGTGTTTGTGTGAATGACTGTGCACCTTCTATATATATGTTAATATTTAAAAGCTGCTGGTGATAGGCTTTGGTTCATCATGTGACTTTCTCATCACCACCTGCTTTTGGTGGTTATCAGTGTATTGCAAAGGTACAAAACAGATTTCAGTACTTCAGTAGGTTGGTATATTAACATTATATCAGTTAATGAAATTATGGTATCTATCTGTAAATTTAAGTTATAACCCTAAAACCTAAAACTTTTCTACTGTATTTTTTACAGTAAAATTCTGGCAACCACACCTGCGTTTTTTTTTTACTGTAAATTTTAGTTTTTTTTTGTTTTTTGTTTTTTTTTTTTCCAGTGTGGTCACTATTGCTTGGTCTCTTCTTACATATGTTGTCAAACATACACAAGTGTTAGGCAATCATAGCAGTGGGCGTTTACTTCCAAGTCTACAATCCTCCGCGCCTATTCAAACAGTGCGTTCTTATGAGGGAGGTTAAAAACAGGAGAGAAAATAGACTTTTACTTCTAAATTATAATGTTTTTTGATGCAAAAATCTTGATAACATTATAAGGGGACCTCAGAGAACAGGTAATCCTGCCACTGTCAAAACACGTCATACAACCTCATGCAAAATGTGCGCATCTGCCACGCATAGTCACTGGAGCTCCATGGCAACAACATCTCATGTAGATGTTCTACATATCAAGACAGTTCTTCAGTAAGCAGAAGAGTTCATTAGTACAATGAGAGACGCAGGATAGTGTGTGATCTGCTGGAATCTTAATATAACTCTGTACAAGGTTACCGTGACTGACGCACCGATCTAAAATGGAACAATAAGGAGGTTTTCAGGAGGGGCAAGAGTGGGAAAGAGAAAAGAGAGGGGAAGAAAGTGAAACGGAAGTGTCTTATTCCCTCTCGCCAGAGGAGAGTTGGGTCGTTGAAATTAATTGCATGTGATCAAATCAGCAGAATCATGCCCTCCTCTAGAGTATGACGGACGGAGAGTTAGAGAATCGGGGTCTTATTTAAGCTAGCTGACGTGTCACTTCCTCTTCCACTTGTGGTGGGGGCCACAGAGTTGGCCCCGTTGAAATGTGGGTAATACACCACACAGTTTTACACACTCTCTCTGTGAAGCCTCATCAGAACGCATCAGAGCTAATGACAGAGCGCGACTGGGGCATGAGCGGAGAGAACTGAGCTATAAAGAAGGGATGAGTGAAAATGTATGACAATAGCTCTGTTCCAATCTATTGAGCTGCTGTGCTGTCAGCTCTCTACACATGCAACTGTTAGGGCTGCATGATTTTGGGGGAAAAATATAACTTTGATTGCAATTTAAAATAAAAAAAATAGTGGAAAAAAAATAAAATAAAAAATAAAATGCTTGTTTGTAGGGCTGCACAATTTGGCTAAACATTTTCTGATTATACATCAATATTATATTATATTATATTATATTATATTAATGATTATTATTACCAGACAAATTTATCAAACAAAATAAGCAACATTACTATTGTAATATTTACAATAATATTACAATAATTTAAAATAAATATTTTATTTTTTTTATATATTTAGATGTACATTATGTATATAGATGTATTTATACATCTATGTACATATATATACATGTATTTATATCTTAATTTTCAGACCATCAAGTTTTTATTTTAGCTCAAAACCACAGGAAGCCCTTAAAACTTCTAGGCGCTTCTCATTACAAGTATAAACGACCCAAACTCAGAGCAGTTGCGGAGAAGAGTTTGTGAGAAGCAGCATTTACTATTACTCAAGTCGCTCTGAGAAATAATTGAGGATTCATGTCTATCCTTAAAGGAATAATTCACCCATAAATGAAAATTTTGTCATCCTTTACCCTCATGCCATTCCAAACCTGTATGAGTTTTTGTTGAACACACACAAAAAAAAAAAAAAAATTTTGAAGAACCAACCTGTTGTTGGTCCCCATTGAGTTCCATAGTATAGGGAAAGAAATACTATGGAAGTCAATGGGGACCATCAACTGTTTGATTATTAGCATTCTTCAAAATATCTTCTTTTATGTTCAACATAAGAAAGAAACTCATACAGGTTTGGAACAACATGAGGGTGAGTAAATGATGACAAAATTTTCATTTGTGTGTCAGTTATCCTTTAAAAGCCTCATTTTCATTCAAGTTTAATTAAGTATGGCATCTACCCCTGAACTATGACCCATAAATACCACTAGACTTTAATATTAGAAAGTTGCTAAGCTAACAATTAGTCTATAACCTTAAGGCAAACAGCACACACAAATACTGTGTAAAATAGCCAATTGCTTAAATATTTATAGTCATTTCTACTGTCAGCTTTATCTGCCATCTTGGATATTTGTCCCCTTCTCCCAATGTAATGTCGATGACTAACTTCTGGAGCAAGCTTTGTTTTGGGTGTGTGCCTCTGATGCTTTAAAAATGGCCAAATACAAAGACTAACTAGATTTTGGTAATGAATATAGGAGAAAAAGAGAACGACAGTATAAAGGAGATGGAAAGACACAGAGGGAGCACAGGGGACCAGAGGTTAGAAAGAAGATGAGGGAGAGAAGTGGTTAAGATGAGGAAAATAGCAAATGAAGGAAAGAGACATAATTGGCCTCATAGTTGTAATTCCTCAGAAGAGAAGGAATGGAGGCTGGAAGTGGTGGAAAAATAGAGGGATAGAGAGGATGGATGTGGAGCGAGAGGGGGAAAGAAATGAACTGTTTGGGAGGACACTAACGGCTGCTTCCTCATGCGGTCTCAGGAATGCAGGACGGGTGGATCTGAGTGTGTGTGTGTGTGTTTGCCCGATAGAGCAGACAGGAATCCCTAACCCCCACAGACTCTGGAGACAGTTATCAGAGAGAGAGGGGCCGGGGTGTCCCAACTTTATCTCTCTTTCTCTCTTACTTTCCTCCTCCCTTTTTTTCCCACTTCTTAATTTTCACATCCTCCTCCTTCTGCCCCTTTTCTCCATAATTGTGCCAACAGAAAAAAAAAAGAAAACAAGGAGGATGTGGGGTAAAAGAATGAGAGGGAGCTAGAGGCAAGAGGAGGACAAACCTTGAAGTGAGACTGCTTCAAGGTTGTGGTGAATTCTTTTACAAAGCCAAACACAGAATTGAGAGAGACATCAGACTTATCTTTATCCTGTTTCTATAGTCCACTGCCCTCTGAAATACTCAGTTGTGATTGGTCAGTCATGGGATTCTACATGTTGTTGTAGAATGACACTGTAAGTTTTATAATGAAACTGTATAACTGACTGTTAACGCAGGCAACCGATTTCCTTCTATCTTACATATTTAATTATGTGTAAAAAATAATATTAACTTAAACTCAAATAAGTAATTCATATCTATTCATTGGAAGTGCTCAATGCAACAGACATCCTAATTTTATTTTGTTTGCACTTTATTTACTTCTTTTGTATGAAATTGAATTTGTGTTGTTGTTTTTTTCATATTTGCAAATGTTGTGAGTGAGTTGATTGCTGTGAATTAAAAAAGTATGCCTGTTAAATCAAAGCCAGTTTCTCATGGCATGAAGAACAAAATTAAATTAAAGCTGCAATACCGATGATTTTTTTTTTTTTTTTTTTTTTTTACATCTAAACGTATATCAATTATTGAGAAAGTACTTAAAAAATAAGTGTTTCCTAATTCACAACAGTAAGCTTATAATATTGATTTAGAATTTGAGCCAGGAATTATCAGAATCATGTCATTCATCTTTGGTACAGTATGTAAATAAAAGAGAAGGTCCGGCTATTACAGCCCATGTACAGTTACGGGCTCAAAAGGCATTATTTATGGATTTTTAACTTTTTATTATTAATATTTTATTAGTTTTGATGTCATTAGCGACATTCGCTATCACCTATAACCACAGTTACACCATTAAAGCTTAAAACAATCATATTCATCTGCACTAAAAATCAACTCACGTAATTACCAAAACATTGTTTCTCCACCAGTAACAACGTTAATGGTATGCACCATTGTTTTACACCTCAACCCCTAGAGGGTCAAATCTTCCATCTAACAGTGCTGAAGAATTATTTTCAACTATGTTCTTAACACTAGATCTGCAACCTGTTAAAAAAAGACTGCAATTGAGTAACATACTCAGTTACGTCACTGTACAAATAAGCTGCTTGTGAGAGTGGTCCTCAGCTCCCCCGGCCTGGCTCCAGCACTGTTTCGGTGGAAAGGGGTGTGTTTGTGTGTGCACAGCTCCTGCCGTGAGGTCCTGATTGTTTGGAGCCGAGCTGGTGATGAGCCCAGACCCTCCATATTGATCGCCTCAGGGGAAGGACGGTGACACCTCTCTCACTCTCTCTCACCTCACACAATATCTCTGAGAGAGAAAGGTGTGTGTGTGTGTGGGGGGGGGTAATCTGCCGGCTTCCTGCCATTTTCTCCGAAAAGGGAGCCTTTAACTTCGCACCGCTGTCACTGAGTGAGCTGGTCCAAAAAATCCACTTTGGTACAAGAGTATTCACGAAGAAAACCACAATGCTGCTTTTACTGTGTGCCTGAGTTTGAATGTGTGTGTGTGTGTGTGTGTTGGTGGGCATGAAACAGAAGCCAGGGAATGCTTCTGATGGTGTGAAGCTCACGCCCAAAGATACTGCATCTCTTCAAGGGCATTCCATCTCTCTCTCTCTCTCTCTCTCACACACACACACACACACACACCGTCGCTGCAGTCCATTATTTGAAAGAAAACAGAAGTGACACACTGAATTGATGGGGCACAATTGGGGACACGCAAGAGATTTGTATCCTCCATGCATTAATACTAACACCCACTTCACACACACACACACACATGCATTTACCTAGATATCTACACAAGGACATACTGTAGACTTCACCTGTGTTTAAATAAAGCAAACTGTAATGACTACAGATCTGTTAGCATTTCCATTAATCTCAGCAGCAATTGCTTGGCTGGTGCAGGAAGTACATAATTTGAAATCTGCCATCTTCATTTATGGGTCCTCAGTTCAGTTCTCTCAGTTCAGAATTGAGTTGTAAATGTCATGTGACTAGTAATGTTTTTTCCTTTTAAACTAGTATACCACCCACTCCTAACCTATAATATAATTAAATATTTATGTTGCCTAAAAATGATTCAAGCTAATTTATGAAAAGCCATTAAAGCGATAGTTCACCCAAAAATGAAAATTCTGTCATTAATTACTCTCATGTCGTTCCAAACCCGTAAAACCTTTGTAACCCCTTCATCTTCAGAACACAAATTAAGATATTTTTGATGAAATCTGAGAGCTTTCTGACCCTCCATAGACAGCAATGAGATGTTCCCAGGCCAAAAAAGGTAGTAAGGACATCGTTAAAATAGTCCATGTGACATCAGTGGCTCAACCATAATTTTATGAAGCTACGAGAATATTTTTTGTGCACAAAGAAAACAAAAAGTATTCTCATAGCTTCATAAAATTACAGTTGAGCCACTGATGTCACATGGACTATTTTAATGATGCCCTTGCTACCTTTCTAGGCCTTGAACATGGTTCAAGTTGCATTGTTGTCTATGCAGGGTCAGAAAGTTCTCGAATTTCATCAAAAATATCTTAATGTGTGTTCCGAAGATGAATGAAGTTTTGGAACGCCATGAGGGTGAGTAATTAATGACAGAATTTTCATTTTTGGGTGAACTATCCCTTTAATAGAGAAAGCTCCTTCTAAAGGACACTTTTTGCAATTTTAATAATAACAGTAGTAGTAAAAAAAGTAACAATAATTTAATAATAAAAATAATAAAAAACATTATACTGTATATGAACCATTTAACAGTTAAAGCACACCCATTTATTTAGGTTGTAGGGACAAATTTGTATGACTAAATATTAGGGGTGACCCCGAATAGTCGACGATTCGATGCTTCAATAGGAGGAGCCTGATTCGACTCCCAGTCTCACAGTCGAATATTCGCGGGGTGTTATGATCATGCCATTTTGTCTATATGGGGGTGCTCAATGTCTGATTTCACATAGAACTACCGGTTTTCTCCCAATAATTAATATACAGCCTATTAAGATAATGTTGTAAATAAGAATCTGAAAAGAAAGAAGCTTTTAATAAATATTTTTAACGTACGTGAATAAATTCAACCATTCAAATTCAACCATGTTGGATTAAGTGATTTAAGTTTCACTTAATCCAACATTTTGGCGGCAAGGATTTAAATCTTTAACAAGACAGAGTGAAAGACTGGATTTTTTCGATCAGGTAGGGTATAAGTGATTTCAAAATATTTCAGCTGGTTTATATATATTGTGTATATATTATTTGTCTTGTGCAAGATGCATTTGAGTTACGCAGCACGAACAGGACAAACAACAATGCAGAATATTAATAACTATGACTGGGACTGTCATACATAACATTATAATGAGAACACTATTATAATAAAACGTTGTGAATTTTTAGAGTTTAGTTGCCGTGTTTCTGCACGTTGTTGCGTGAAGAACACGTCCACAACAAGAGTTCATTCAGAGCCGCGCAGACTCGTTCATGTCGTGCATTCGGGACATTTCATGCAGATAGCCTATAAGTCGTAATATAACGTTATGTTGTATAAATAACAAACCGTATTCTATATGAGATAAATGATGAGTTATATCCCATTGATTAAAAACCTGCTATCAAATGCTTCATTCTACTGGTCATCTTCAGCGTGCGCAGCTCAAATGCAGAACATTAATAATATGGTCATATAGGCTACATAACGTTATAATGAGAGCACTGTTGTAAAACGTTGTGAATTCTTAGGGTTTTGCTGACGTTTAATGTTAACTATCTTTTAATCAAAACATAAAACATTATTTTTGTATCTGCGAGGCGTCCGTTACACATTTTCCCTGTGTGTTAACGTCAATGACTGTCGAATGTCTGACTTGACTCTTGGTAATGTATTTTGCCCCACCCCCAAACATATGATTCGACTATCAGTCGACTATTGGCATGATTCGAAAATTCCGATTCGACTATGAAAATCCTTAGTTGGGGACACCCCTACTAAATATAGTTGTCCCCCCTCCCACACACATACTCCACTGCTGCATAATCACACCTGTTTCTACAGCACATATGACACGCATATAACACATCTTGCAACACACATCATCATCTTTAGCGCACATGCAGTTGTGGTGCTGTAGCTACAGTTCATGTATCAGCCATTACCCACTTTCACATGCACTCATAGGAATTTCCCCTTGCACCTTTAACACCTTCTCCCCTAAACCTCTCCTCATTTAGGAGCGAGGGAAAGCAGGGTGCAGCCACAGGGAGGAGGTGAGGGGAGGACAATGGGTGGAGGATCGAGAGGAGCTGGAGAGGGTGTGGGATTGAAGAATGAGTGTGTGTGTGAGGAAGGGAGATTTTGCCCTCCCACGCCGGTTGTGTGTGTGTGTCTGTGTAGCAGGGCCAATCCGACACACCCAGAGGGCAGCGAACCTCCACATCCTGCCCGGGGCGTCCGTTTGTCCAAACAGCTCACTTCTTCCTCTTCTCTCCTTTCTCTCTCTCTCTCTATGCTCAAACCGGTCTGACTGGAGGGTAGAGAGCAGAAGAGGGTGGGGGTTTGTCTATAAAGAACAGAAACCCCCCGTAAAACCAGAAGAGGAAGAAAAAGCCGCGGAGTAAAATACAGCAGAAGAAAACAAACAGCAGGGCGTTGTCCTGCCCTGAATGGGGAAGTTTGACGGTTTGGTGGTGTTCTAACCCCTTTACACACTCTCAAACACACACACACACACACACACACACACACACGTACCTATTACCCTCTCCGTCCACAGCAGTCTGCCTGGAGCTAGTGCTAGTGCACAGTCACAACGAGACGAACAGTAAGGAGATCTGAACCCGTATACAGTAAAAGACTTACTCAGAGTGTCTAAACACGGGACAAACAGAGATACACTATATTGCCAAAAGTATTGGGTCACCCCCTTCTAATGAACAGGTTTGACTCCTTTAGTAGTTTCCATGAGTACAAATCTTAATGTTTAAGCATATAATGATATTCTAGGGAATTGTGTGCTTCTAATTTTAAAGCAACAGTTTGGACAGGACCCTTTTCTATTCTAACATAACAATGCCTCTGTGTATAAGGCAAGGTTCAAAAAGAAATGATTGATTTAGTCAGTGTGGAAGAACTTGACTGGTCTGCAGAAAGCCAAATCCTAATCCAAGCTGAACACCTCTGGTGTGACTTTAAATGCAGACCTTGAGCCAAAAACTCATCACCAAACACCAATGAATTGTACATATGGGTACAGTCATTTTAGACACTTCCAAAACTGTTGCAACAGAGATGGAAATACAATTTTTAAATACATGAATTATGTTTCCATCTTTGTTGCCACAGTTTTGGAAGTGCCTTTTTCTGTTCTAAAGAAAGGGGTGTCCCAATACGCAGGGCTCGCAAAATCGCTAGCCCGACGTCCCGGGGCTATTGCGTTTTCCAGTCGGGCTAACAAAATGTATCACTGCCCTGCCCGACGGGCTACCTTAAATACAGGGCTCCCGCGGGTCCTTAAAAACTCTTCAATTTAGTTGTCTAAAATTTAAGGCCATAAAAAGTTTTAAATACTTTAAATGGTATAAGAAAAGTCTTAATTACAATTTCAAGAGGTCTTACAGTTGGGGACAGAAAGACAAGAATCGCGATACAACTGGATTAAACTTCAAAAGGCAATGATGACATTGAATTAATATGAGCGCTGCACGTTTCAAAGCCAAAACCAGGTCAAAACGCGGCGCAGATGTCTTTATGTGAATGTGTCTCTGAAGGGAACTGACTGTCCTCAGAAACGTGTCATTGGCATTTTCATTTCATCTTGCCTATAAAATGTCTGATAAAGCAGCGTATATGAGCGCGGTGCTGCTTTGTGTGCAGCCGTTACCGGAGAAGCCGCTCCTAAAGCGCCACCTCGTGGCAGAGAGTGAATTGCATTTCCAGTGTGCCTATCTTATGTTCAGATCAATATCGACCCATGTTTTTATGCAGCAAACATAGTTGTAAACATGAAAGAAGTTAATGTGCCTTCTAAAAATCTAAACAATTAAGTAATATTTATGTTTTAAATTAATATAATATGTTTGACTTGTCCCTTTTCATAAAAATGGTTTTAAACCTGAAATGCCACTTTATAAGATTTGTGTGTGTGTGTGTGTGTGAAAATTTGTATCTAAACTGTAAATCATGTCATTTTATGGCTTAAAATATTACCATAGACATTGTCCAACCCTACTCATACAGTGTTCATTTTACTTGTGCAGCTCTTAAAAAGGTTCATAAATTGGCTTAAATTGATTTTTAAAAAATTCTGCAGAGGCCCTGTAAATAGTGAAATAAAATTCTTTCATTGATATTTGTGTATTTAAAATATTTTTGATTGACATTTAGACTTATATGATTTTCTATATTTAAAAATTTGTCTTTTTTATTTGGGCTAGTTAAATTAATTTTCGGGCTACCAAAATCTGAAGAGTACCTGCCCGAAGGGCTACCAGGGATTTTGAAATTTTGTGAGCCCTGATACGTTTGTCCATATAGTGTATGTACAAGTCATTGGTGTTTTGTAAAGAGTATTTGGCTCAAGGTCTGCATTTAAAGTCACACCAGAGGTGTTCAGCTTGGATTAGGACTTGGCTTTCTGCAGACCAGTCAAGTTCTTCCACACTGACTAAATCAATCATTTCTTTTTGAACCTTACCTTATACACAGAGGCATTGTCACGTTAGAATAGAAAAGGGTCCTGTCCAAACTGTTGCTTTAAAATTAGAAGCACACAATTCCCTAGAATATCATTATATACTTAAACATTAAGATTTGTACTCATGGAAATTACTAAAGTAGTCAAACCTGTTCATTAGAAGGGGGTGTCCCAATACTTTTGGCAATATAGTGTATATCCTGTCAGGCCTATAATCATGTCCCAGAACTCTCTCCTCTTTCTCTCCCTATCTCTCAGTGATCAGTTTTGGCAGCTACCAACTAGAGTCATCACAGACCGCTGCAAATCTATTGATTGGGGTGCACAATGCTGTTCCTGGAGGGCCAATGTCCTACAGAGTTTAGCTCCAATCTGCCCCAACACACTTTCTACTAATCCTGAAGACCTCGATTGGCCCTGCAGGAGCAGGATTGGACATCATTGGGAAAGTGCATATCAAGGACACAGAGCAGTGGTTTCCAACCCTGTTCCTGGAGATTCCCCAATAGGACACATTTTGGATGTTCCCTTAATAAAAGAGACTCGTAAACTTGTTATTAGAGACCCAAAATCTGAAATGACTGGGTCAGATAAGAAAAGCTTCCAAAATGTCTATTATTGGGAGGTTTCAGGAACGTGGTTTAGAGGAAAAAAACCTGCAAAGATCATCTGACCAAAAGTTCTGTTTATGTAACACAGAGGCATCCAATCCTGTTCCTGGAAGGTCACTTTCCTGCAGAGTTTAGCTCAATCACACCTGCCTGAAAGGTTCTACTGATCCTGAAGACCTTTATTAGCTGGTTCAGGTGTGTTTAATTAGTGCTGGTGCTAAACTTTGCTGGAAAGTGTCCCTCCAGAATTAGGGTTGGACACGCTGTAATGCAATTTGATGACATGAAATGACCAGTGACTTCAAAAAGTCCAGGGGTCCAACAGTTCTAGTTGTAGGGCCCTATGGAATCCGTTTTATTTTTTCTCAAATTTTGTTTTATTTTTTTCCAAATTCTGTTTTTTTTTTTTCGTTTTAATTTTTCTGGATTCAGCTTTTTTTTCCGTTTTACTTTTTCTACACTCTGTTTTTATGGTTAAATAAAATTTTATTAATCAAAAAGCATGTCTAATTAATTGAAATTGTGAAACTTTCAAAATTTAAAGGGTTAACACCCAAAAATGAAAATTAGCCCATGTTTTACTCACCCTCAAGGCATCTAGGTCTATATGACTTTCTTCTTTCAGACGAATCCAATCGGAGTTATATAAAAATTTGTCCTTGCTCTTCCAAACTTTATAATGGCAGTGGATGGGTGTTTTTTTCAACAGTCCAAAAGAAGTCAACTAAAGTGCATCCATCCATAATAAAACGTGCGTCACACGGCTCCAGGGGGTGAATAAATCCGTCCTGTAGCGAATCGATGTGTTTTTGTAAGAAAAATATCCAAATATTTATATTTACAATGTTATAAACATTTTTCTCTCACTTCCGCTAACTGACAATAATTTTTGTCATAAAATTTCTGTCACAGTTTATTCAAGTTAAACTAAACTTTTATTTTGACGGGTTGCTGTGAAGACCTTTAAGTTTCTGTTTGTATATGATATGATGATCGTTTTCTTCTCAAAAGAAATGGTAAAATGCTCATGAAGTGACCTACTTTTGATTTATTCATCCAAAATTTGGCAAATTCCGTGACATTTCGCATTATACAGTAAATTCCATTTTTTTGACTGGATTCCATGATTCTGTTCGTGTTTTCGCATCGCAGAAATCATAGGGCCCTATAGTTGTGCTTTCCAAAATCCAACTTGCCATATTCCTTCTCCATTTAAAACTGATCCAGCTCTTTCCACACGTTCAAAGCTGATCTTTATACACTCTTATCTGTCCAATGCTTCATGCTTTCTAAATATGCTTCAGTGTCTGTCACAAGTGCAGACAGGCCCTCTCCATTAAAAAGGTAAGAAACACAAGCAGAACTTTTGAATAATAGCAGGACAATCCCCGTAACATCCACTGCATCCGGAGATCAGCTTTGATTCTGATGGTGAGTGACAAGAGCGAAGCACATTCCCCCCACCCTATGCATTGTGATTAATGGGATTATCCTCCATTAAACAGCCCACCACGATACTAAGTGGCTTGTCTCATTGTGTTCCTCTCAAGATATCTATTACTTTGCAATAAGCCAGTTGAGCATGGTCTTCCCTCAAACAGGTTAATGTAAGGAAATATTTACCCAAGTGGGTGAGGATTGGTTTTGGACCGATTCCCAAGAAGTGATGAAAAAAGTAAATGACAGAACCATGGCTTAGTGATTACAGTATCAACTGTGCACAGACACATTGAGATTTGGTGATCATGCAGATAATTTGAGTTTTAGGATACCATGTTGTGCCCTGATCCATTTCTACTTTTTTATGTTTTTGGACTTTTTATTTTGAGAGGAAATATAGGAAGCAATGCAGGAGGAGAAAGGGGATGGGGTCAGGAAATGACCATGATTGAAGAACTCAGGTCACCTGAAGCACTGTGCACTGTAGGCTATGGCTCCCACTTGATCCAATCTACTTTGTATATCAATCAAATGGTCCCCTAAAATAGCACAGAAAAGTAAATGTAAGTCATGTACAAACTTTTGTTTCAAAGAAAATTTTTGCTGGCAGGACTTCTTTTCAGTGTTGCCCCATGAGACTGGGGAGAAGCCCAGATGGCAGAGATGGGCAGTGGGCCATTTTTGTTACTGATACAACACAGGTGTTGGAAGGGGATGATCTGCTATAAAAACTGGAACCTTCTACCATCCCTCCATCTCTGCTGAGTAGCTCAGGCATTCTGCTCCAAGGGCAGGGGGTGCTTACGTTTTGGAAAATGGCATTGCTATCATCGTCATCTCCACTGGCCAAAGTTGAGACACCGTGGTGAGTCCTGGCTTGAGGCACCTCTTGGTTTTAGAGGCCAAAGTGTCTATATATAGTGCATGTGTAAAGGATTCTGGGAGGGGTCGTGTACTCAGAGAGCAGAGCACTGAAGCAGGAGGGAACTCCACCATGAAGAAGTCTGGATTTTTCTGTCCATGATAAAGTCAAGAGTGTTCACTTTCAGTGAGACACACAGGTGGGAGGCTTGGAGGAGTGACAGACATGTCATTTCCAAGCAAAGAGAGCGAAAGAGAGACAAGGACAGTGGGAAGAGCCTAAAAACAGTTAGTAAACCTGAAACCTGAACAACAAAAATAAAGGTTAGATAGATTATAAATTGACCCACTGCACCGAATAAAGGAAGAGAGTTTCCTGCTATACACTCACAGCACTTTACGTGATCATTGTCTGAATTTTTGGAAAAAAATTTCTGACTGTGGTAACTGACACAAACAGTAAACTCACATTAGGTGGTAAAAAACCCAAAATATTCCATTTCAGAATCAGGCAAATCAGCTGACTTGGTGGCCATCTTGGTAACTCCCTGGGGCAGCTATTTCTAATTGTTGCAAGTACTACATGAAAGAAGAAAGATTCCAAAACTGTTTGCCAAGCTTATTTTTAAACTGCATTTGTCAAATCAATAAAATCTGACCACAAAACAGTCATGAATGTTGTCTCTTTAGTACAAATTAGGCTAGAAAAATGTATTTTTCAGGGTCATGTAAAGATGGTAAACATTATTTTTGCAACTATTTTCAAAGCTGTTCAAATGAATGCACAAAATACAAGCAAAGATTGGATCTTGTAACTAAACGGCAAGACTTCATTTCCTACGGATGCTATATTAAGTGTTGTGATTTCTCTCATTGGTCACACTTTATTTTAAGGTCCAATTCTTGCTATTAACAAACCATTAGCTATGACTTCTGACTCAATAAACTCCTAATTTGCTGCTTATTAATAGTTAGTAAGGTAGTTGTTAAGTTTAGGTAGGATTGGGGATGTAGAATATGGTCAAGCAGAATATGTGCTTTATAAGTACTAATAAACAGCCAATATGTTAATAATAGGCATGCTAATAAGCAAATAGTTAATAGTGAGAATTGGTCCCTATACTAAAGTGTTACCATTTCACTCCTTTTATCTGTACTTAAACTAACCTTTAAAGATTCTATACACTGACCAATTAATATCTAATTATCTGGCCTGGTTCACCTTATTGTAGTTGAAGAGACTGGTTGTAGTAATGGAGGAACAGAGGGAGACTGAAGAGAGAGGCGAGAGAATGGCATAGAGCGAGGCGGAACACAAGAACTCTGTCTGATAGTCCGACATGACGCCTTACCCCAGAACAAACAAGCATTCAGCTACATTGAGGGGCAACCCAGAATGCCATGGGGGAGACAGAGGGAGAGAAAGAGAAACAAGAGAAAGAAAGAGAGAGAAGAGAACTGTGAAGGTCATCTGGTGGGATGGTGAGTCTCAATCAAAAGAAAATAGGCACATCGGATGAGGGACAGAGATGGAGGAAAAAGGAACAGATGAGGGACGGAGCGTGAGAAGAAAAAAGTAAAAGTTTAACTTGTGAAATATGAAATCTATTTTGGTTTTAATGGAGAGGTAGGAAATATGAAAGTAGATTATTAAACTGGGAGAAAGCGACGAGGGAGGGGAAAAATCAGGGTGGGAGGGTTGAGATCTGTTCACGATGTTTTAAATATTAAAGCTATTTCAGGTTTAATGAGGTGTAAATACTATGGGGAGAGTGGTAAGAGGATGGGGGTTAAAGGGGCCTCACTCTCATTATTTGAAGCGCACACCTTTTGACTATAGAGACCCAGAGAGAGAGAAGTGAGAGTGAGTGTAAAAACAGAGATAGAGCTGATGAGCTAGGAAAGACACAGGGCTGAGAGAAGGATGACGACACAATCCTAAGGACATTACTAGAATAATAAATGAATAAACAAAGTACTGTGTGACTGAGTGGATGAGTCAGTCAGTCAGTCAGTGAATGAATGAATGAATTATTGAATTAATGAATGAAAAAACTGAGTAAATGAAAGAGTGAGTGAATGATGAATGGAGGGTGCATAAATGAATGAATGAACGAGTGAGTGAGTGAGTGAGTGTGAGTGAGTGAGTGAGAGAAAAAGTGAGAGTGAATTATAGTCATTAAGTGAACAAATGAATGAAGCAAGGGAGGAAGGAATAAGTGAGTGAGTGAGTGAGTGAGTGAATGAATGAATGAATGAATAATGAAGTGAATTAATGAGTAAGCCCGAGAGTGAGTGAATTATTGAGTCAGGAAGAATGAATGAATGAATGAGTGATTCAGTGAATTAATGAATTAGTTAGTGAGTGAATAAATAAATTAGTGAGTGAATGAATGACTGAATGAATGAGTCAGAATGAATGAGTCATTATGTTAACAAATAAATGAAGGAAGGAAGGAGGGAAGAAAAGAAGGAAGGAAGGAAGGAAGGAATAAGCGAGTCAGTGAATGAATGAATGAATTAATAATGCAGCGAATTAATCAGTAAGCCAGAGAGTGAGTGAATAAACGAATCAGGAAGTGAACAAATGAAGGAGTAATGAGTGAATGAGTCAGTGAATGAATAAATAAATTTGTGAATGAATGAAAGAGTAAGGTAGCAAATTAATGAGTAAGCCAGTGAGTGAGTGAATGAATGAGTCTGGAAGAATGAATGAGTCAGAGAGTGAATAAAAAATTAGTGATTGAATGAATTTGTGTGTGAGTGAATGACTGAATGAATGAATGAGTCAGAATGAATGAATGAGTGAGTCAGTGACTGAATGAATTTGTGAGTGATTGATTGAATGACCGAATTAACAGGTCAAAATGAATGAGTGAGTGAGTGAGAGTGAATGAATGAATGAATGAATGAATGAATGAATAAGTCAGTAAGTGAATGAATAAGTCAGTCAGTGAATAAAAGAATGAGTGAGTGAATAAATTAATTAGTGAGTGAGAGAATAAATTAATTAGTAGGAGTTAGTAAAGGACTGATTGAGCAGTGAAGGCATGAATAAGTGAATGAATGCATGAATGAGCGAGTGTCTGTAGAGCAGTGGGTGACAGGCCAAGGGTTAAACTCTCAGAGGAGAGTAAATAGATGTGGTGTGTTGAGGCTGAGCTGAAGTTCATGTGTATGTGTGTTTGCTCTGATGAACAGGATTAGATTAGATGAGCTCTGCTGTGAACATGTCAGCCACTCACTGAGACAAGTGCAAAGTTACACCATAGACTGCTCTATTAAACACACAACACTTGTTAAATATTTCAACACTCTTTATACACGTCAGGCGCTTCACTATCATCTGTGTGCATGTGTGTGTTTTCTTCACATACACACTCTGAAATCACATACAAGCACTCAATCGCCACATATACATATCTGCATCTGTACACAAATAAATACAGATACCTAAGAAAGCACACAGTTCACAATTTAAAAACAGAATAACACGTCAACAGCACAACAACACATATGCATGTGTGACTGATCTAAATGTGGGATTTTTGGCTTGTCTTGTGCTGTGGAAAGGGGAAGGCCACAATGATCTTCTTATTTTCCTAGTCTCTTTCTGATCAAGCGATAGATGTGCTCATGAACAGATAATCTAAAATAAAATATCAGTGACCATTTCCTGACCAGCCTAAAAAATCCCCCTGATGACAGCGTGAAGTTCACAGCCACAGCCAACCACAGAAACCCCCCTCTTCTTCAGGGAGTAAACCTGAAACACGAACAACACTCAAACTAACAAGCCACTTTCACACACAGATACCATGGCATTGCATCAGAGACGCGCTGGGTAAATTTCCTTTTGAAATGTCACTCTTTGGTGGTAATTTTCTGACCTGACAAACAAGTGTTAATGCTAATGCTAATGCTAACTGTAGAGGCCTCTAGCATCAGATACAGGCTGTAGAAAAATACTGATAAAATAACTAGTGTTGTTTTAAGGGTCTATGAAACATGGAGCTGTGACTCAGGTCTGTATTACAGACATTGTGGGTTTGTTTGTAAGTGAAGAGTGTGGCTGCTCGCTCAAAAGAGGTCTGGCTTTTGGAAGAGCGCTGAGCTTCTACATTCAAATTTCAGAGCGTACACACACTCCTGATGATGAGTAATGAAATCATAGCACATGTAAATGGGTGGAGACAAACTGATATAGCTACTATTAAAACAACAAAAAAGTGTAGGATGATGGGAAGAAAGATGAGCACTATATGACAACAAAGAAACAAACACAGTCATCATTGATAGCAGCACTGCTTCTCTCACAAACACTTTGCTGTAGACTCAGGTTGATTAAATATACTTTACACAAAGAAAGCAAAAAAAAAAAAAAAATCTATCTACTCAAGCTTAATTTCATGCTCCATTTATAACCTGGTCTCAAGAGAAAACATGACTATTTTACATTTTGTATGAATTTATACGATGTGATCTGCACGGAAACCAACGACATAAGCAGATCATATGAAAACGTACACATTAATTCGTACGAGTTATACAAATCAGCCACCAATTTGCCAATATGTAAAATAGTTATAAATTGCCATGAGAGTGTGTTCCACTTGAGTCCACTTAATTCACAAAGCAATACATAAGACAATACAAGCATGTTGCATTTTTAGTGTTGCCACAAGGGGGGCACAATTAGCAGATATGAGCGTAAACTCTTCAGAGAAAAGGTCTGAAGAGAATTTTCCGTTGTACTAGCTATACTAACTTGCTAGCTATGTAAATAACAAAACATTGATTTTTTATGCCAAAGACAACTGAGGGTAACTCTACTACCCCCTGGTTCCCGCCACAGTAATACAAGAACATTATAAAACAGCATTGTATGTTTGTACATTGCTAATGTATGCTTCTAATGTGCTGGCTAAACACTGGCATCTCTCTTTGCGCATTTGTGTCGAATATGTTTCTAGTACGTCTATGCAAGTTATCTAAAATATTATCTAATGATAATATTTATTAAAAATCATGAATGGAATCACTGAATCCAGTCAAAAAAATTTAACTTTCTATACAACGTGGAATGTTTTGGAATTTGGCAAAATATGGATCAATAAACCAATAGTAGGGCCATTTAATCAAATCGTGATATGGAATAGTGTCCGAAAAAATGCACTGAAAATAAATTATAATAAATATAATCCAGAAAACATGTAATTTGGGAAAAACTACTTTAAATTTAGCAGAATGCAACAAACAAAAATGTAAACCATTCAAATCATACTGACAGTAATATTGTGATCTTTCCCCAAAGTTTGGGAATCTGCATTCCAGGACACATGCTCATTATAACGCCTGCATATTCTGCAACCAGTTTCAACACCTGCAAACATCTGCTAAGCATCCAGTGTGACCTCACATCCCCTCTCTAGAACTGTGATGGCTTGATGCCTCATGTTTGTCTGTGGTCAGTAAGACTCTCTGAAAGGGAATGTCCATTCAACGGGGGCCTGAACAAGGGCGCAGTGAAACTTAAGGACATGTGCAAAGAATAACTGGTATGCAAACAGTCCCTATAGCATGATCTGACACTTATCTTACAGCATTCATAATGAAAACCGTATCAATAAGATGATTAGGATAATATTTTAGCAGACAAGAGAAATAGCTAGAAGCTTTAGACAGTAGCCTGACTGTCTTTTTGGTCTTGGCTACCTAATCATGTTAAAAACCATATCCTCTCTCTCACACACACTTCACAAAGTGCAGGTTGAGAAATATCCTGCTGCTCGCCAGAACTTCATTCCAGAGGCATGGTAATTTAGATATACAGTTCTATAAACATGCCAACCACCAATTACAAGCTTCTTAAAACCATTAGGCTGTGCACAATGCAACTTGGACATCAGCATCCTGAGATCCCATTTACTGCTGTCAGCAAACGGCACCCTTAACCGTGCAAACCATTACTCCTGCAACTAGACACTTCCTGTGCCCTTTAACCAAATCTGAGAAAACTCTAGCTGCTGACTGGACCTCAACATGGACAGAAATGACTTATGAGGGCATTTATAGAGTTCCTCTAATTACTAAAGCTGTCATATTGTCTTAATGAGATTTAAACATGTTCATGTTACATATAACAGGTGGGTGATAAAATACACAAAAATAAATAATCCTTGTTTATTTAAACAAATCAGACCATCCTGGCCACAGTAGCCGCTTGCATAGGTTTTGGACAAACCTGTCTGCCTCAACTCCTCAAGAATCCAGTAATTCAGTAGGAAAATTACAGCCGAGTCCAAAACCCCAAAGCAGGGCATGAGGGCTTTCACAACATGCCATCTTTCTCTCACCCTGATCCGACTCGTCCAAGCCTGAGCCTGTTTTGTGTACCTAGCAATATTCTCATCTTCACTGAGCATCGGCCCATATTATCAAATGACATCCAAAGCAATTTGCCATTTTGCAAGTCCTCGGTTCCTTAGCGGACTGAGATTTACACACGGTTAAGAGGGATGATTTTAGATTTGAAAATGTTTCGATTCCATTTAGAACGTAATTAAATTGACCTCAAAAGCTTGACTAGCATATTAGTTTGGCTTATAGGGGCCAGTGTGTGAGGAATATAAATGTGTACTATTTGTGTCGCACACAAAGGAACGGGTGTGACTTTTGTGAGCATGCGTGTGTATGCAGTACAGTGAGCTGGTGTGTACTTAGATGTGTGGAGTCTTGCACTTGATATTTGATCTGTGGGGTTGGGTCAGCGAGTGCAGTTATTTCTGTTGGAGCCTCAGGTAGCAGGGCTGGCAAACAGAGAGGATGAGAGAGTGCATCGAGAGTTAAGTAGGTAAACTCGCGCTAAGCTGATGCAGATCTCCGCGTATTCCCCTTCCTCTCTCCTTCACTTTATCCCTTCTTCTCCACACTTCAGAAGACCTTGGGGCACCCCCCGTCCCAACACACTCGCACACACACATACAATTTAATCCTCATACCACCACCAAGGTCAATTCAATTATCCTGTTTTCTTAAAGTGTGTGTGTGCCCATTTCACAGTCGGCCTGCACAAATTCACCAGAGATTAGAGCTGCCACACTTTTAATGATCTACATACCTATAAGCAACAGTATCCGAGACAGGTAGGGACTCATCCCCGCTTGCTGGCGTGATCTGTTCCTCAGCACGGATTTTGTTTTTAGGTTGATGAGGCTGCCTCGCGTCCCATGTGTCTTTCCGATGTTAATGAGGAAATTAGTTTTTTCAACCCCAAATTCCCCACCTCAATCTGTAGTTTGTCATGCTGCTATACTATTAGTGCTACAACAATAATTTTCAACTTCATCAGAGTTCTATTTCTATCTGGGTTCGAATTATACAATCAAACACGGTGGCAAAGTATTACAGAAGACCTGACTCTCACAAGATCCACGAGGCAGTGCTTGCTACAATGAGAAACAAACTTTGTGACTGTTAAAAAGTATGGTCCACATAGTTTAAATGAGTGTAGTATGAATGTAATCTGG
Source organism: Spinibarbus caldwelli (assembly GCA_039654775.1). NCBI lineage: Eukaryota > Metazoa > Chordata > Actinopteri > Cypriniformes > Cyprinidae > Spinibarbus > Spinibarbus caldwelli. The sequence goes on from CM077260.1 coordinate 23,169,205, forward strand.
ACACTCTACAACCAACACCTACGACGTCAGCTGTATCGCTTCACAGCCATTTACAACTCCTCTCCTGATGCCTCATGGGATAGTAAAGTGTCCACTGGATGTGTACTGTTTCATGAATACTAGTATATAGATATACTACTTATTTCATGACTTTAACCAAAGTCTTCAGGATTACTAGAAAATTAAGTGTTCTTGATTAGGGATGGAGCTAAACTCTGCTGGACAGTGTCCTTCCATAGTTGCCCATTCCTGACCAAGCTGCCCAAGACCAAACATCCTTTGATGAAAGGTCAACAATCGGCTCAATGTGATATCATGACAGTAATAAAGGAAGCAATAAAGCAACCTGTACACAGTAATCCTACCTGGAATGTCCTGGTTGCCGTAGCTCCAGCCAGGATTGGAGAGCATGGATGGCAACGGTGATGCTGTCCGACTGTCCCCTTCATTCTGTTGGGTTATGTGCCTGACCGTGTCCTTGTTCTTACGGTTCTTCCTGCGGCCCGAGCCAGGGGGTTGCCAGCCCCCCTCTCCTCGTCCACCTTGCTCTCCAGGCGTGCCTTGTGCCCCTCGGCCAGCCCCATCTTGCAGATTGGAGGGGGAGACCTGCTCCTCTTTGACCTGGACAGAACGGTAATCAGCAGGCCACAAGGGCTGCAAACAAGCATCCTCCTGGCTCTCATGGCTTTTGGGTTCCTGGTCTTCTTTGCCGTAGTTGCTCCCACCTTCGTGGCAGCTAGCGATGGCTGAGTCTCCAGATGAGTTTGCCGGGCTGGTGCGTCTGGCCAACCACGGCGAGGAACTGCGGGCCGAGATCATAGACGCCAGTGCTTCCGAGGCTCCGCCCACACCGGGCCCAGCCCCGCCTCCCATAGAGCTCACCACGTTGCCCATCTCAATATCCGCAAGTTCGTCTGCAAGCTCAGAGCGAATGCTGATGTCTAGCGCTGCCTTGATGAAGCCGTGACAAGCTTGCACAATGTCGGTCATCTGCAGGTAGCTGGCGGCCGACATCACCTCGATCACATTCTTGCTTGTGAGCGCCAAGTGAGCAGAGTACATGAAGTCGAGGATGGTCTTGAAGCCTTGAGCTGTGACGATGTCCAGGTGCGTGATGGTGGCCTGCTGCTCTGAGCCCTTCTTCACCTGGCAGTAAAGTGTCTTGAAGTAGCGGCTGCTGCCCAGCAACACGTTCTTGTGCGCTTTGAAGATCTTGCCCTCCACGATCACACACACGTCGCACAGGATGCCGTGCTGCCGCTGCTCGTTCAGCTCCCGCAGGAGCTGCCGGTAGTGCGACGTGATCTCCATGTCTTCCTTCCGGTTATTCATTGGACTAACGGGTGGCTGCTTCTCCTGAACAGAGTCTGGAGGAGGACAACATAAAATACAAAAACTCTGGTTAGTACAATTGCAGTAGATGCAAGAAACAGACCTCAAGTTTCTGCATAAAGAGAGAATAGCAATGTCTGGAATGAAATACTAGATTACACTAATAGTAGACTACTGTGAAACAAGTTGGCATTATTTAACAATAAACATTTTAAAAAGTAGTATTCCACATTATTGTCATACATTAAGTATGGCCACATTAAGTTCCATGCGAGTGCCATACAATTATTATTATCAATAAAAACTGTTATTTTGCATTTTGCAATTTAAAATGTGCTGCAAAAGTTAAGCTTAACAGAACATTATTTTCAGCATAATGTTGATTACAGGAGAAAATCATTTCGACTTAAAGCTAAAATACATACAGTAACTTGCAATGGAAGTTCCAGTCTCTGGAGGGTTTAAGGGACAAAATATGAAGGTCTTATTTTTGTTAAGGCAATTACATTCAATAAAAAACACTAATATTTGATGTGTACAGTTGTTTAAATTGGGTCATATCTAAATTATTTTCTGCTGTAATCAACATTATGCAGCAAATTCTGTTTTGATTGAGCTTGTATTGGTAGATCTTGGAATATTCCTTTATTTTTTGCTAATCCAATAAAATAACAAGACAATAAAAAAAGATGATAAATAACTACCAGTCAATTTGTCACATTAGAAATGTAGTGTCAAATTGAGTGCATTACATTGTGGGATACAGTATTGTGCGCAGTGTGCTCTGTTGTTTGCTGCACATTTTTGCAATCCTGGTATTCTATATTTATAGGCAATTCACATAATATGCACAGTTTACAAACTACATACTGTAGAAGTATAACAATTATATGCCAATCCAAACAGGCTCAGATTAATACAGTAAATGTAAACCATCCTGTCAGGACACAATGATTAATATCATCTTTAAGCAACAAATACTACCATGTATACACACAAACATACATTACAATTTTAATTAGGTTTTTATTGCATTGCAATAATAAGAATGGGATTCCTTTATTTGCATTACTGAAGGCTACTGAGAATTGTGAGTTAATGTGCTTAACTGTCGAAAATAATGTCATGATGCAATTACAGTCCTAAAATGGGCTTCTTTTTATAGTTTTTTTGATTTTGGGGTGAAATGCAATCCAGTCAATATTTGACCGTTTTTTGTGAGATTTACCCCATGCTTCCCCCCTCTTCCCAGCTGAGTGTGTCTAGTGTTAATAGTTTCTCTCTCTTTCCTCTTTGCACATTCAAGAACAATGCATTGCCTCGTTTAGCACTCCTCCCCCATCTCTCTGTCTTAATGATTATAGCAGAGATGCTCAGGTGTTCACTGTTCAACCCTTTAATCATGATATTTTTCTCTGTTCGCTTTATTAACTGCCAAATAAAATCACCCAGTGAGTGTGTAAAGCACTTTAACACAATCATCGCCTCTCCTCTTCTCACTTTTCTCTTTTTTGTTACTAAATTGTTTCATTTAATTACCATTTTGTGAGTTAGTTGAATAATAAAGTGGAAAATGGAGCTGCCAAACAGATAATTAATTTTTAGCGAGGAAAGGTGATGGCTGTAGCCCAGCAGACAATCAGCCTCAAGCCATCAGAGCTGGCCAATGCATGTCACCTGCTTCAGAATAGCATTTTAGTGACATTTAGTGCTTAAATGACTTTTTAAGGAGATAGAAGACCTCAGTAATAACAACTCAAAGCTATGGTCAATTTTTTCTGTCAGGTTTTGTGGTGGTAGGCGTCTTTTATGAAGTTAGCTTTTCCGTGATGAGTGTGAATTTCTAGATTTTGATGCTGTACTCCATGAAAATGAAATTCTTTACTTGATTTAATATCAATCTTAAGACTCTTTGAAATGCATAAGAGGTTACCAGCAATGTCAGGGACTGTCAGTAGTACTTAAACATTTTAAAGTTGTTTTGCTGAAAACCTTAAAATGAAGCATCTAGTTCCTGATTGCGAGGCCCAAGTGCAATCTGTGCCTGCAGGTTTCCGCAGAATCATGTTTTTTGTTTATTAAATATTTGGGACATTTTGATTATGCTGTTGGCATAACAGTGAAGTACTCTCAGCTCCATTTAACCATTTTTTTACTATTTACCCAAATCTATTTCAATGGGTTAAAAGGGTTGGGAATAAACTGGAGGAGAAAAAAAAACTTTTTTTTAAAATTATTATTTTACAATTATTCTCATAGTTATTTTGTTCTAAATATTTGCTATTAAAGCAACACAAGCAAGAGTGCATAATAGCTGTAGCCTGCAATGTGTGTCACTGTTACCAATTTTAAAAAATCTCATATTCAAACTAGCAACGACTGTTTGAGCAAGTAACAATATTGCATTTATACAACACTTCAATACAGAAAAATTTAATATTGAGCAACTTACATTTTAGGCACCATATTATATGTTACTTTGTTTTTGCTTTACAGTCAGCTGAGTGAATGATTCAATGACTTATACATGAAGGCAGCCACTTGTTTTGTTCCTGAATGAATCAGTGGTTTTGATTGATTTGGTTGAGTAAATGATTCAGTGACTCACTCATAAAGACTTGTTGCGATCTACTGGCATATGGATGTAAGTGAATGGGTGCCGTCAAAATGAGAGTCCAAATAGAAGTCCTTGATGGATTTGTTTCTTACAAACATGCAACTTTTCACTTCACAAGATGTTTGGAGTGGAGTGGTGTGGATTATTTGTAGATTATTGTGATGTTTTTATGAGCTGTTTGGACTCTCATTCTGAGGGCACACATTCAATGCAGAGAATCCATTGGTGAGCAAGTGATGTAATGTTAAATTTCTCCCAATCTATTCTGATAAATAACAAAATCATTTACATCTCAGAGGGCCTGAGGATGAGTTAATGTCCAGCAAATATAAATTTTTGTGTGAACTATTTCTTTAATGATCATAAAAATACTTTAAAAATTCTTTAAAAAATATATAATTTCTTGTTTTGCCGTTTCTTTAGATTTTAGCATAAAAAATGATCTAGTCTTTGTAAGGTTCTCCCATAGACCAATTCATGAGTAGATGAACTAGCATCTCTCACTAACCATGATTTCACTGACACTCACTGAGATGCATGAACATGTACTTACATATTCTCTCTCTCTCTCTCTCTCTCTCTCTCTCTCTCTCTCTCTCACACACACACACACACACACACACACACACACACACACACACACACACACACACACATGCAGAGATATCCCCAATAGGCTAGACTTCCCCACTAGCATCCTCTATGAGCAGCACAGAAGCTGTCCTGGTTGGGGCTAAATCACAGGGATGTGGAGTGTTACCAAATGGGGCCATGATTTGTTTTGTGAGCGTTCAGGCTGTCAGCTTGCATCGCGTGACAGCTCCCGTTCACTATAGTGACAGCAGCGTTTGCTGCGGGGCCGGCACACTTCAGGTCATGTTTAAGAAAGTTCCTCTCAACCTGATGGCTTGTAAGATCAAATCAATCCTCTGCCTCTCCCATGTCCAATTGTACAAATACACCTTACTTGGAAGACTGAAAGAAGAAGAGAATGACAGTGACAAGTGATTTTTTTTTATTTTTAATAGTTTTAAGTTAGCCTCCAACTGCTTCGCTTGAGGCTTTTTGATTTGATTGCCTATAATGCAGTAGTTCGACTCATTCTAAAGAACAACAACTGAACAATGTTAGCGATTTAAAGCGATAGTTCACCTAAAAATGTGATGCACTTTTACACACACACACACACACACACACACACACACATACGTTTGTTTTTGTGGTTTACGGGGACATAGGTGTAATGGTTTTTATACCGTACAAACGGTATAAAAAAATCTGTATGTGCTATTGCCCTACACCAACCCTACACCTAAACCTACCCCTTACAGGAAACTTTCTGCATTTTTAGATTTTCAAAAAAACACCATTTAGTATGTTTTTTAAGCCTTTTGAATTACGGGGACATAGGCAGTGTCCTCATAAACCACCTTCAAATTGTGATACCTCTGCCATACCCATGTCATTATACAAATTTTGTCCTCGTAAACCACAAAAAACAGTACACACACACACACACACAGAGCTATCGTATGGCTTCAGAAGACTTGGAATATGAGTCATATAAACCAGTTTATGATATTTTTATGGTGTGTTTTGTGCTTTCTATTAATCTTTCCCTTTGTGTTCCACTTAAGAAAGAAAATTCTAACTTTTTTGAAACACATACCCTCTCAGAAAAAAGGTCCAAAAACTCTCACAGAGCGGAACCTTTTCAAATTGCATATCTTTGTACCTTGTAAAGGATGCATATTACTACCTTGAAGGTACATATTAGCACCTAAATGGTAACATCTTAGCACTTAAATGATGCAATTTAGCACCTTTTGAAAGGGTACCACCCTAGTGGCTTTTGTACCTTTAAAGGTGTAAAGTTGACAGAATTTTTGTATGGACTATCCCTTTAACATCAGAGAATCTTTTCATCAATTCCCTTTTAACCCCTAAGACCAATTTATTTTTCTCTGACAATGAGTAGTAACGGCTCAGTAAATAACAGCACTTTGCTCCCCAGACTCCCCAAATTAGTCAGTTCTTTTCATGTGACTATTCAGAACTACTTCAACTGTGCAACCAACAATGAATATTAATATCTCTTCATTGGCCGACCGAGTTACATGACAATCTGGGCAATCAAGTGCAAAACAACAATAAACATAACACAATTGACAGACGTGTAACACGGCTAAACACTGAATGAGACAGAACGCAGTCGGACTAATCAGATTTTCTGCTTCACTGGAACTAGAAGCATCTGAAGCTTGTTAGACAAAAAGGAAGAGTGTAAAAAGAGAAACGCATAATAGACAGCAGGTTCACATAACCTTAGTGAACCATACAGAGCGCAAGTGCAGGTGCAAATATTTCATATTTTTGGGAAAGGCTTCATGCAAGAGCAATATTTTGAGATGTTAAATATTTAAAATGGCCATTAAAGTTCATTGGAATAACCAACCAAATACATGCTTTTGTTTGACAAGTGAAACAGGACATTTAAAGTGTAGGGCATATCTTGATTTTATACTTCTGAAATTGATTGGATAGTGAAAAGTGGATGTGAATGATAAAATACTGTGCACCGATTTGTCATTCACAACATGACCAGAAACTTAATAGGGTCAATTTTGATGTTGACTTTAAAAAAAGGATTTTCACACTCTCCAAAAGTAGGCTGATGGCTTTAAATGAAGCTCTCGGACTGCATTCAATTACAGTGAAATTGTCAGCAAAAAAAATCCCTGTAAAGCTACATCATCTAACAGTGTTGTTCAGATGATTATACATGATTGGAAGCAATTGCTTTAATAAGGCTTGATAACCACTATCCATCAATGTTTCAGCACCAGGAGCACAACATCATGATATTATCTACCCTGTCTTACATCGCAGCTACTGAGTTCACAGTCAACAGCCTAACTGCAGCCCAGCTTTCGTCCACACCAAAATAGAAGGTGTAAGAAGTGGTAGTAGTAAGGTTAAGGTTAGGGTTAGGCCTGTAATGGGATTGGAGGGAAGAAATGTGCAAAGAATGGAGGCCAGAGCAGCCTAAGTCTCCGAGGATTGAGTGTTAAAGAGTGCCACCACCGCTTACAGTTCCTGTCACCCGCAAACACTCAGATCTGGATTGACTGGGTTCCTCCGGCCAAGTAAACACACACACACACTTGCACACAAACACCCATGCATATACATCTAAGTATGCTCTTCCTTATTTTCGTAGAGGTGGTTCTGATATTCTTGGAGGGGATGGGGGAAACAAGGCCATCTTTCTTTTTCTTTTCGTTTCTGTGCATGATGGTGGGAAAGACAGTCGTGACATACGAGGAGGTGGCGGAAATAGGAAGGGTGGGAGGCAGAAGGAGACAGCGAGCGCTCAGAGGGTGTAAGTCATGTATGCGTCAGTGTGTTTCTCAGGCAGCCAGTCATTTTAAACCACTCAACTGGACATCAGGGCCATTATCCGAGGGGTTAATCCCCAATTTCACAGAGCTGGCAACAGGCAAAGTGGAACAAAAAGGGTGCAGTCAGAAAATGTATGCTACAACAGCAGCCAGCATACAAAGACATTAAATAGAAAGGCAAGTCTGAAACTTTCCTTCAAAGTTCATGAAAGTTTTATGATGGCTTCATGAAGCTCAGCCGCAGCATTTTAAGTCATAAAACAGCTAAATTTAATTAGGGAAAGGCTACAAGCGTATCCTCAAATTGGCTTTCCAGCTGGTGGTAAAATCATTAATTGACTGAACCAACAGCTGTTTAAATGTGGTCTGACCGAGACAAAAAATAAGTAAATGACTCGTTAAATGAGGAGTATTGGTATTAAAAGATTAGCCAAATAAAACAAAATAAACAGAAAATGAGAATTAAGCACAGCTAAATATGGTTACAACATCTAGAAGAAATTCACAAAGAATGCAAGTGTTACGACAAATTCAGAGATAAATGAGCTGAGGATAAAAAGGTGGATGCATTTAGTCTCACTATTTATAACTATTAGGGTAGCAATATAAATAGACTCAAGCAAATGAGGAGGAAAAAAGGTGTTTTGGCTTTGATACACTGCATCGACAAATACTAGATGGTTAGAGCTATCTACTGTATAATATTCATTAATGAGATATCAGCACATGTAAAGCTTAACATAAAGTGTTCATACATGTTAAAATATAAATATATATTAAAATACATAAACTGTATTAGTATTATACTGTTTAATGCAAGAATATTTATTAATATTAATGGAAGTTTTAAATCATGATAGCAAATGTAATGATAAAAGGAAGTACCAAGTTTGATTAATTCACTCTCAAAGCTAGCTAAATGGAAACGAGTTATGATATGTTTTCTGGCCCAATCTGTTCTAGGTACAGTATGATTAATGGATAAATAGCATGGGGGAAATCGGCGAAATATATTTGACTGCAGCAATAGCGACTTAAAATCTCAGATACTTTATGTGCTGCCATTTTGCTGTTGTTTTCAGTATTTAAATGTTTTAATCAGGACTAGCAGTGAATTAAAAATGTAATTAAATTCAATAATATGCTGGTTACTTAATCAACGTTATTGCAGTTTCTTGCACACATTAATATTTGCTAAGAAAAGCTCCCAAATGAAGATAATTAAAAGAAAATAAGTTTTTGTGGCATGTAAAAGCCTTGAAAAGACAGTCTTTATATATACTACTATTTAAAAGTTTTTTGTTTGTTTTTTAAGAAATTAAAACTTTCATTCAGCAGGGATCCATTAAATTGATGAAAAGTGACATTAAGGAAATTTATAATATTACAAATGATTTCTGTCAAATAAAAGTGCTGTTCTGTGAAATTTCTATTCATCAAAGAATCCTGATTTTTTTAAATAATGGTTTCCACAAGAAATATTAAGCAGCACAACTGTTTTTAACCGTGATAATAATCAGAAATGTTTCTTGAGCAGCAAATCAGCATATTAGAATGATTTCTGAAGGATCATGTGACACTGAAGACTGGAGTAATGATGCTGAAAATACAGCTTTGCATCACAGGAATTAATTATTTTAAGACATATATTAAAATAGAAAACAGTTTTGAAAAATAAATGCATAAATAAAAACAGGAGAAGAAGAAAATGTTGGAATTTTCCTCTCTGCGAGTTGACCCTATATCTCTGCATAGACCGAGCAGCACTATCTCAGTGTCTGTCTTTAGGCCAAACTCCAGCTGGCCCAGGTGACAAGAGCCTGTCACAACACCGAGAATGTGACAAGAGCGGATCTAAAAGGCTTTGAGAGTCTTAACCCCTCCGCTCAGCTCCACCCGGCTCAGCACCTCTCCCCCCCACCCACGTCCTCCTTTACCTCCTCTTGAGCATTAAGCCGGAGCAGTGAAGGTGAGTCCGTGCTGAAAAGCTGGATAGGTCAGAGTGTCGGGAGAGTGGTGTGAAACAGGGACAGAGAGACTGGAGTGTTTACCGGTTCACATCAAGGCCTTGTCCCGCCGTGCTCTCTGCTAAACTGAGGTCCTCCAAGGTCCTATCCCAGACTTCTCAATGAGACTTTGCCCTGAGCTCGCCTGCTAAAACTTTGCGGAGAGTTTCAGGTATTCCCTCTCACGCTAATGGCAGGTTTTGTCCTTGTGTCTTCTCTAACAACTTGACAGCTTTTTCATCATCATTACATCTTCTAGAATCATTGATGATTTCAAAATAACAGTAATAATAGAGACTTTTTACAACTGCCACCTTTATCCAAAATGCCTTACTTTGTATTCAAACATTTTTGAGCAGTTAGTGTTTGTTGCTAGTGCCATGCTTTACTGTTTGAGCTACAGTAATGAATTCAACACCGTGGTAAAACCTGAAATAGCATTAATCAAATTCTAAATATAAAACAGATCTTTTATGCATTTGAATGTAAGATAATGGCAGTGTGACAACATTAATATGTCATATCCTTGAAATAATTGGTTACACTTTATTTTGATAGTCCACTTTAGACATTCTACTAACTACAAGTAACTTTGCAACTATATGTCAACTAATTCTCATTAATTTGCAACTACATGTCTACTAACTCTCAGAGTAGACTGTTAGGTTAGGTTTAGGTTTAGTAGAATAAGTTGACATTTACTTGCAAAAAGTTCCATCCCTTCCTCTTTACTAATATTGAAATTTTACTAATATTGAAATTTTATAATTTAGAAGTAAATTTACAAACTGCATTATGTGCAATTTACGTGTTCGAATACAGTTTTTTTAAAGTTGAGCGTTGATTATTATATTTAAAAATAAATTGGAATTAAATTTAAGTTTGGGCTCTGTTGTAACCTTATAGTTTAGAGCATAAGCTGAGGTAGATTTTTATCCCTAAGAAAATTTTAATTATAATTAAATTTATTTCAAGAAAGAGCTATTTGTTCAGTAAACCACAGTTTAATAAAAATAAAAAAGCTATTTTTGTTTAGTTTTTTCCCCCTGCTGTACCGAAATCATACCGAATTGTGACATTTAACCGAGGTCCTTATCTCTACTCTTTAGTAATGCTCTGGTACACTTTCCCCAAACGCCTAGTGAACATTTCCATTCATCTGCACCTCAAAGGACTGTGACAAACTCCCTCACCAGAAAGTTTGTTGGCACTGCCTGTGTGCGTTACAGAAACACTGCACTTGACTGGTCTCTTCACTGAATCACAGCCCATAACACATCACCTTAAATAATGCCTTTCCCCCTTAAAACCAGCCTCTTTTTCCTCTAACCAATGGAAATGCAGTGGAAAATGTTAATGCCAGGCAAAAAGTAGTTAACCTGTTAACCCTTAAACCGGTACCTGGCAGAGGCACTTCTTGCAGCGTGACGCTATCTGGCCTTTGTCCTCCATCTTTCTCTCTCTCCTTCCCTCCCTCTTTCCCTCTGTCCTAGTGTATTTCTGGGCTATTCACTGCCTCAGAGGCCCTGAAGCCAGCCATGTCTCCAGTGGAGGCTCCCTCTCCGACAACCCGGGGCTTAGCCTAAATTCTCTCGCTATTAAAAGCTGTGAAATGCAAATAATGAAACATCTCATTACCACTGTAGGAAAATGAAAAGAGAAAATGGTAGGGGGGAAGATAGAGAGAGAGAGAGAGAGAGAGAGAGAGAGAGAGAGAGAGAGAGAAAGAGAGAGAGAGAGAGAGAGAGAGCGAGAGAGAGAGAGAGAGAGAGAGGGGAGGTTAGCAGGAGATAACCTGACAGAGTGGCTTTTGTTTCATGAGAGTTGGCGTTACGGTGGGAGTCAAGATTGGATTTGCCAGTAAAATAAACAGGGGTGGATCCTAGAGAAATGTTCTAGAGTGACTTTACGGTCGTGGCTTGAGGACACACACAAGAGAGCTGGGAACTTACTGTCCAAACAGGGTTACACTTAAAATACTATATACTGTATATTCACTGTTTAAAGAATGAGTTTGGGAATATGGGTGGGAGAGTCTCTAAGGGGTCCGAAAACCTCTGTGTGGGGTCATGGTTGTCACATATCTTCTCCCATTACTGGCAACAAGGCCATGGATGGATGATTCACACCTGCCAAGAACATGTCCACATGTCCAGGTCACATTTCACCCCATGATCAAAGGAAAAAAAAAAAAGAAACACATATTGTCCATGAAAACACTGAATCCTGATTTTAGGTATATTTTTGATGTTTTACTTTTGTGTTGTTTTATTTCTCATTATTTTCATTGGTGATTCCTATTATGTTGTTATGAAAAAATACTGTAGCAAAATGTTTTACTTATAAATTACTTAATAGGATAAAGGCAGTAAAACAAATAGTATTATAATCAATTATTTCCAATAACACAATATATCATTTTTGCATTAGAGTAATGAAAATTATTTTGCACAGTAATTCAGTTTAAAGTGCTTAATTGTAATTAAAATAATGCTAAAAAATGTAAGTAAATAGGCTTACAGTTTTGTTATGCAAAAGTAAAATGTATTATTTCTTTTTATTTTGGGGTGAAATTTGACCCAGACGTGTTCTTGACTGGTTTTTTGTGTGATCCACATCAATATGACTGACTACAGTGGTCATTCATATCAATGGAAAAATAATTTTCTTAATTAGCATTTTTGCCCTATTTTCCAGTAAAGATTTTTAAAACAAGATACATTAACTTGTGAAGCAAAACTGCATATGGTATTAAGATTTTATCTTAATAGAAAAGAGAATATCTTAATATATCTTACTATATTAAGAGAAGATATCTTTAAACCTCCCGAACAAAGCATATCAATTTAGTTTCTCAGTGCAATGAAACTTCTAGTTTTAAACAAAATCAATTAGATACCTTTAATTAAGGTACAAAATAATTAACATCTTAACATCCCACACTATTTTGCTTCTCAAGTAAAAAAAAATCTTTTTTTAAGGGTGTTTTTATATTGGAAAACAAGACAAAATACTGATTACAAGAAAACACATTTTTGCAGTGTAGTCTTGACATAGACAACTGCTTGGATAGTGTTGTGTGTTGTAATACTGCCAATAAGAGAACTGCGAGGATAGTTTAAATTGAATGAATGAGTCTGTGTATCTTCATCTGACCATCCTCGCTGAGGGACGGCTCTCTTAAGCGCTGAGTTGAGAGGTTGATGACAAGCCTCGTTACTGAGTGGGAGTCAAATTCCAGCACGATCTCCACCTCTTCCTTCTCTTTCGCTGTCTTTCTTTCTCCCACTTATTTCTTTTTTCTATGAGTGTACACTTGCATTACCACACACACACACACACAGTCATCGTTTCAAATCCACCAAATGGTGCTCCGATGACTCCCTAAAGCTCGGCTGCCGCTACTCACGATTCGACGACTCATCTTTAACACCTTTCTGGAGCTTGCGCCGTGAGAGGTGTCACAACAAACCGGCGTTGTCACGCTGTACTGAGCCACGGCGTTCCTGTAAGCACACACTCCTGTGCGTGCACACACACCAACACACAACCTCATACACCATGCTGTGACAAGCTATTATCACAACAGGAAGGCTCATCACCGCCATATAGGTTCCACGAATGCAAACTTCACAGAATGATTCGCTAAATGTTGCTTTTCATTTTTAAACTTAATAAAACATTTTTTTTGTTCACTAATAGAGATTTTGTTTAGTTTTCATCACCACTGTCCACCCTTAGCCACTTATTAAGCAGGCACACAGACACACTCATAGATAGACTCTATACACTATATAAGGTACGTGGTTGCAAAAACAATTATTTTAGCTACATTTAAAAAAAAGTTGAAAGTTGCAACCACTTACCTTAAAAAATTGAGTATATTCAATTAATCTTTTTTTTTTCAGTGTAGATAAAATGATACACAGAATGATAGACAGACAGAAGGACAGAACGCTAGATAGAATGATATAATGATAGACACACACACACACACACACACACACGCGCATACACACACACACACACACACACACACACACACACACACAAACAAACATGTCCTGGCATGAGGTGTCTGTCAGGAAGCTAATTGTCATAATCAGGAACACTGGCTCCTGTCAATGACTCAGAGAGAGAGAGAGAGAGAGAGAGAGAGAGGTGCAGGTGGACAGAAAGGAGGGGGTGTCTGTAGCGTGACTGCTGGGCTGTCAACAAAACACTGGCATCCTTCTGAAAATCATCCGTACTGGATAACCCCTAACTAACAGCTCGCCAAATACTAAACTGACGGGGAGAGAACAGGAGGGGGTGGTAGAGAACAGAGACGGATAGACAGTGAAAGAAAGAAACTGCAGAGAGGAAAACTGCATGTCTTCACAGATTATTAATGAACTGTTGCCCCTCTTCATTTCACTGATCATGACATTGAAAAAGTAGCATTTTGATCTCTGTCTTTATACAGTAGGTGTGTGACTTTTCTGCAACTAACATCATGAAACAGAACTTTGAAAGTAATTACACTTCAAACCCATCTGCCATTGGTCGGACAAACACATAGCCCCGCCCCCAACTCATGTCATTGGTCAAGCCGCTGTAGCTGTGTTGGGCCGGTCAGATGCTCAAACAAAGAGCAATGTTTTGAAAGCAGCTTAAAAGCCACAGTGTTTATGCTTTTCTGGGGAATCAACTTACAAATGCCTTAATTATAGTTGACTCTGCATATTAAGAAAAGTTATTTTAACATCCAAAAGATTACATACTTCTCAAATCCTTCACTAGCAACTTTTGTGAGCAGCAGACGAGGAAAAAATGCTGGGGAAACTTCATAAAGTACAGAAACTGTTGCTTCACCTGAATGGTTGCTACATTGGCTGGTAAGGAACTAACAGGTTGTACTAACTATAGATTTGTATAGGTAGATGCCCTGTTAGCGTCTGTTTCTATGGGCTGCTATACATAAGCTGTCCGCCATACTGAAATGGTCAACGCAGGTCTGTAAACACAAGAGAGCAAGTTGCCTGTATGTCTGCAACCCTAGTTATGCGCATGTATGAATATCTATATCTGCAATAGACTTCAGCAGATGATTTTGCTAAAATCATTCAACACATTCATATATGTGAAAATTTATCCAATTTCTTTAGGAATTTTTATTTTTGGCGGTGTTTATATCCAGAGGCTGCGCAATGTTGTGGCACCTTAAAACTAAGTAATGACACATTGACCGTTTCAAGATGGCGGACACATCAACATGTCTGGAGCGGTCAAATGTGGCAGGCATTTACCATATATACATATACAGTATACATGCTAACCTGCCAAACTTGACTCATCAGTCTGCACTTCCACTGGTAGGGCTCAACATCAGTTTTGTTTTTAGCAACATGTTTTATGTGCCAGGATTTAGGAAACATTTACATTTTTCGTTTGAACTTACAAAAAATTGGTGTGAAAAAGAAAAAAAAAAGAAGAAAGGATGACATATTTAAATTTAGGATTACATGTTTAAATGAGTATAATTTGATGTTTAAAAAAACTACAAAACCAAAAGGTTTAATTTTTCAAGCAATATAAGCACATTCACATTGTTGAAAGATGTAAAACAGTCATTTTCTTAATCAGTATGTTTTTTTTTATTAAATTTTTTTCTAGCAAAAACTTCTAAGGATGAAACAATAAATGTACATAAATTAAAGATAAATTTTAAACAACAAATCTTAATCTTGTTTTAAAATTAAAGCTCACTAAATGTTATCCAATTTATGATTTAAACTAGAAAATAAAATTTAAATGCAATCTTACATAATTTTTCTTTTAAAGTAAACAGGTCTTGTTTTAGAGGTATGTTCTGAAATTTATGCTGAAAAAAGATAAAAATATTGATGAAGTGCAAGCGGCAGTGGCCCTAAAATCTCTCACTCTTTAAATTTGGGATTACATATTTAAATCAGTATAATTTGATGTTTAATAAACCACACAAAACCAAAAGTTTAGTTTTTCAAACAACACAAATACATTTACAGTGTTGAAAGATTAAAAAGGAATTTTCCGTTTTTTTTTTTTTTTTGTTTGTTTGTTTCTTTTCTAACAAAAAAATTCTATGGATTAAACAATATAATTTCACATAAATTAAAGATTAATTTTAAGCAACATATCTTAAATTAAGCATATTTTATCACACCTCTACCTAACTATTTTTCTTGTATTAAAAATAAAGCTCACTAAATGTTATCTGATTTATGATTAAAACTAGAAAATAAAATTAATATTCAATCTTACGTAATTTTTCACTTAAAGCAAACAGGTCTTATTTTAAAGGTATGTTCAGACATTTATGCTGAAAAAAGGTAAAAATATTGATGCAAGCAGCAGTACCGTTAACCGGCCCTAAACTCTCTCACTCATCTTTATCGCTGAGCCCTATATTGACTCCTATGATCAGTGTTTCTGTCACACAGGGGCATTTTCACACCTTTGCTTTCTGTCTGCTCAGGACTGGTGGGAGAAAATGAAGAGAAACACAACTGTGGCTATACTTATTCGGTCTGACAATTTGTAATCACAACATGAGAAAAGAAAGAGAAGGGAGCGACTGAGCGAGAAGGGAAAGGCAGAATGAGAGTCCAGGAGATTAGCGGTCTTACAAATCTTATAACAGATTTTAATTCATTTTATATCAACCCATAAAACATTACGTATCAAATTCCTCAAGGCTGATATGACCCTACTAAATAATTCATTATCTCTAAGAGCTTCTTTTGTTTCATATTTGATAATCAAGTATAGCTTAACAATAGCCAGTGTTTTTACCCAGGCTTGTGTTGCCATGGTAACCATGAGTGTGGCCAAGAGTCAACCCTGTCACCAGACGCTTCGCTCCTGTCCCATACTGTCTGTTTTTCCTTCTTTTCGCCACACAACGCTTTGAATCGCAACGAACGGCTCAGGTGTCACCTGCAGAGGCTAACGTTGCTCGATTAACGACGGGCGAAATATGTGAGCGATGTATAAGCTGCAGCATGCTGCGTGGAGTAGGAATAGCAGGGCTAGCGTGTTGCTCTGGTGATCACGATCATTCTGCGACACCGCCCACCTCACAAACCTAATTTTAAAGAAAGTCACACATTCCCACGTTGTGAGGTGGCGGTATCGAGTGTCCAACCAACATTTTCTCTGATCAACCCCTCGGGTGGGATGGGAGGGGGAGAGGACCTTCATTGCTTTCCTTTCCTCGCATTTCATTTTAAGAAAGCAGGAAGGCCCATAAAATACCGTGGTGGCACCTTGTGTTTTGAACCATGAATAAATAAAAAAAAACCCAAACTTTTTTTCAAATGATGAAGTCGGTGGGGGCTGCCAAAGGGTGAGGAGGTCTGAAAAGTTCAGAAAAAAAAAAATAAATAAAAATAATAATGAAAATTAATAAAATAAAATAAAATAAATAAATAAAATAAAATGAATAAAGCTCACTAAATATTAACTAGAAGATAAAATTTAAAATTATAAACCTTAATTCAGTCTTACATAATTTTTCTTCTAAAGTAAACTGATCTTGTTTTAGGTATGTTCAGATATTTATACTGAAAAACAAGATAAAAAAAAATATTGATTAAGAAGGGGCAGTACCTTAACTCACCCTGAACCTTATCACTTTATTATACAAAAATAAAAATGTCCATGAATTAAAACACACCCACACAAACACACACATTTTTTGCAAATGAAGAAGTCGGCGGGGACTGCCAGAGGGTGCTAAGAGGTCTGGTAAATTCAGAATAGAATAGAATAGAATAGAACAGAATAGAATAGAATAAAGCTCAATACAAAATTCCCAATAATAAAGTTCACGAAATGTTATTAGATTTGTAATTAAAACTAGAAAATAAACTTAAAAATTAAAAACCTTAATTCAGTCTTGCATAATATTTAATCTAACGTAAACTGACCTTGTTTTAGGTATGTTCAAGTAAAACAAGATAAAAAACCCCATTAAGAATGGTAGTATCTTAACTAACCCTAAACTTTCTCATGTCATTTAACAAAAATAAAAAGGGCCATAAAAATACAATGATGGCACCTTGTGTTTTTAACCACAAATAAGTAAGTAGATAATTAAGCAAGTAAGTAAATAAATAAACAAACTTTTTTTTTTTTTTTCAAATTATGATGTCGACGAAAGCTGATAGAAGGTGCTAGGAGGTCTGATAAAATAAAATAAAATAAAATAAAATAAACACAAAGTGTGTCACAGTGTTCATAGCTAACCCATTCCTCTGTAATATAATTGCAGCACAAACTTTCCCATGCAGCTTGGCACTGCTGCATGCTCACCTGGCAGTGGGGGTGTTCAGTCTCGGAGAGCAGGGCGTGGAAGCTGGAACCAGAGTGAGATCAGGGCTTTTATTTAATCTAGGTAGAAAAGAGAAATGGGGCCACAAAGGGCACACCTGTACCACTTCCACCACCCCTTTTCCAGGCCTAACAATCAAGTACACACTGAATTGGGGAGGGCTGGAAAGCGGATCTAGCGATCAAGGAGTCAAGCATGAAGGACACAGTCCATAACTGACCGACATCGTCCATCAAAGTGACAACACGAGTTTTGCTGTACATTATTCAGGCTCCAATTTTTGCGTATTGTCACAGCGTGCAAATCCAAGTTGTTATTGAAGCACTTTGACAACTGACAAGACAGAGGAAAATTACAGTGAAAGCGCCGGTCCCAGGTTTCTGCCCGCGCAATTGCTTCCATCACATTTGAGAGTTTCCCATACGAGACACTTATCCATCCGCCACAAATGTACCTCTTCACCGTGATGAATATTTCATGTTCTGATGGCACTTTTAAGACAGAACTAATTAACGAAAACTAGTTGATCTGGGATACGTTAAATCGGTTCAATTAAAAGCACGCAGACAAACGCTACATGCTAATAGGAAGAGCAGAGGAATAATTGTATGTTGAGGGGGAAGTGCTGAATGTTAAACAGGCCCTGTTAACAGCACTTTAGCACTTGGCAATGAACTCCTCTCAGGATTACACTAACCCTTGATAATGGACTAATGCAGATCGGCACATCACACAATACATTTGGAAAAACAGAGGCTTTCCAATGTCCGTAACATATCTACTGCCTGCTAAGCAATGAGGCAGTGCGGATCTGATAGACTGTGACACTCCAGTTGGGGATTTGGGAACATGAGCCATGTGCACCACGAACTTAAACCAACTTTGACTTTTGGTTTGGGAATTTTCAAAGCTCGCATTTAGACACAGATCTAGACGGTCTTGAAGAAAGGAAACCTTCGCCCTAACAATGATTGCATTGGCTTTCTGAAATTAACAGCGAGGAGGAAAAGCGTTCTGTGGTATTGTGGGGTAAATGTGTTAGCGCTGGGAGTGTCTCCACCCTCCCTTAATGGTTAGCTCTTGGCAGACAAGATGGGATGAAAAGTATAGAGACAGACTAAACCATCTTCTGAAAAATAAACAGAGCTTTTAAGAGACAGACAAAAGTGCTATGGAAAGTGGACAACCGCCTGTCCACCGATTCACCTGAGAACGTTTGAAATGGTAATAGTCTTCCTGTCCAAAACTGAGCGCTAAAATAAACCCATTTTCTTTGTTTGCTCTATTATTTTTGTTGTATCTCAATTGCTACTCCTTGACAGAAACGGTTTTCATTGAAGAGCACATGGAGCTTTTTAACAAAATTTGTTAAAATACTTCCTAATCCAAGTTTAGTATGCAGAGACGGCTGTAAGTCAGTCATTTTTAGGTTGATTTCCTTGAAAAATATAAAAGCATGTCTCTGGTGCTGTGAAAACACTGCTCTGTTTGTTTGAACATCTCGACGAGACTGACACAACAACAGTGATTCAACCAATTGCATGAGTTTAGGGTGCACTATCTGTTTGTCCAAACAATGGAACATTAGTGGGTATGAAAATAATTAGAAAATTATTTTTGCAGGTCTGGTTGGTGCAGAAATTACATACTTCAGCTGCTCCTCAGGCGTTTCTCCAGAGAAAAGACCCCAGTAATCTCACATATGTCTCCTCAAATGATCCTCAAGACAATTTCAAAAGCTGAGATTTCAAGCTGTTTCGCAGTGTAAAAACCATGTTGCCAGGATGTTGCTAGGTAGGATACATATTTGGTTGCTTACTGGCATTTATTTCATTAAATTTAGGGGTTTGATAAAATCTAATTGGGAACTGTGGTAATTGTGATGTCCAAATTAGCATTCACCACAAACTATTGGACTTGAGTGTACTATGAGTGAGCTGCAATTAAAAGCCCAACAAACCAGTTGTAAACCAAAATACTACATATCAGCGCAAAACTAACCAGCTTACAAGTGTTAAGTCTGAAAATGTAACTTTAACCTTGTCACATACCCTGAATGCATGAAACGTGAAGCAAAATAAGTGTGAATGCATGCAAAGAATGCATAATCCATTGGGATGAATGAATATTGTGCCGTGATATTATGTGGCTATTTAAACTGTAAACTTGTATCATAATCAGGGTTGCCAGGTCCACAGTTTTCCTATGGAACTGGGCTATTTTTTATCTGTTGCTGTGGGTATTTTTTTATTTTTATTTTTTTGTGGGTTAATGGTTTGACATATTGCATAAATTATATTTGACTCAAAGGCTTGTACTGAAGTATTTTAATCTACCAATTTATATTCTTCTACTGATAAAACTGTGCTAGATGACTGTTAGGGAGCCTGTGTACTGAAAAGCATGACAAGCACCAAGAAGGAGAAGAGATGCATCAGAACAAGTTCTTAAAAATGTAAATACTTTATTTTCAAATTGTTGAAAATTTAGAATTTGGGCTAGTTTTTGGGCTATTTTAGTCATTTGGGTTATATTTAAGCTAGATTGGTAAATGCAGATCTGGCAACCCTGATCATACTTGTGATCATTTACTGTGAAATAAAATAAAGATGCCATGCGCTCTGAGAAACGGTTTGAATAGCAGTTTGTGTAAATATGAATGAGCATGTCTCTCTGGGTCACCAGATTTGAATCTCTCGGTTTGAGTGTTACGTCACACTGTCCTCAAAACACAAATGTGTGAAACTACTGCTGGAGAAAAGTTAGTAACCGTCACAAACACATGCCATATTTACAATATGTGACACTTCATTTAACACTCGCATTTGAAGCTGAGCAGGGATGTACATTAGATAAAGTCTACTTACTCTAAACCCATAATCACCACGTTAAAGGGGCTGAAGAGGATGAAGACAAGTATGGTTTTAACTGGTGAGGGTTAGCATACCTCCCCATGTGTAAACATCCTGTATTTCAGACCACGTGTGGTCAGAAAGTAAGCCAGAAACGACCGAGTGTGACAGGGGCGGGGGTGTTGTAAACGAGTTTGTGTGTGCGTGTGTTATACGCGACGATTTACGAACCACCAAGCTGGGCTGAATTTCACCAGCAGACAGAGAAAGAAAGAGAGAATTATTATTATTGTATGATTATACAAGATGGACAATCTGAGAGAGCGCAAGGAGAAAAAGAAGAGGAAAAAACAGAAACAAAAACCTCACAACCACATCTTCTTTTTCAGCCTAGGAGTGTAAAGCCCACTGCTAAGCGTTTGCCCAGGGTATGCGATCTCATTTCCAGGGGCTTTTTTTTTTTCACTCGGTTTCTCCCCCAGGGCTTTCCACACAGCCTGAGAGCCCCCACTGAAATATTCACAAGGCACCTGAGGACACAGGTCTTTGTGGGGCGGTTCCAGGGAGGTCGGCTCCGGTTTAACCCACACACCGAGCGCCTAATCTAGGGGGATGAACACATCTAAGTGGCTGATGAGCACAGCTGTCACTCCATACACACACACACAGGCCCCCAAACAAGCTCTAGGGAGTGAAGCGCACCTGTATGCATCCCCGCTCACACAAAAGAACTCCTAGTTTTTTGGTAAGGGACGAGTTTGATTGCACATCTGGTGTGAGGGTGTAAAAATAAAATAAAAAATTTAAATGCAACAATTGTGTGTTGAACAGTCATGTTTGCATTTAGCTTTAAATATTGATGCGAGGCATCATACGAGACACGTACTGTACAGATGTTTAATGTACAGTGTGTTTCCAAGATGATAAATAGAATATCGGGCTTTGTGTGGTCTTTAAAGTGAGGGGGAGAAGCAGGTCCCCAGTGTTGTTGCAGGTTCATGCTTTCTAACCTGTTACCCACACAACACAGCCCACAGCCCGGGGAGAGCAGCCATCTTCCACACACTCCACCCACACACACATACATACACACTCAGCTGTGTGTCGTGTCAGCTTGCACCCGCATACCCGGCCCCCCCACATCAGCACCCGTTCTCCATGAACACACACACACACACACGGCCAGTTGAACTACCCCCCTCTTTATCTGTTTCTCTATCCCTCTGCACCATCAGCCACCTCCTCCCCCATATCTTGCCTTTCTGTGCAAATGTTCAGATTAACAACCGCAACCACCCTGAATAAACACCACACTGCACTTTCTTGTTCAACTAACTGCCTGAACCTCCCGCAAGATACACTTGCACATCCACAGACATGTTAAACATGTATGCTTAAACATTATAGCAGTACAAACAATTAAAACAAACTCCAACATGGTGGATTCTCTCATATAAAGTGGGAAAATATAAAATAAGCATACTTTGTATATTCATTTAGATGAACGCAACTTGAGCTTTAGGCGCTGACATGCATAATTCAGCACATTAAAAGAATATTCAGGGTTAAATACAAGTTCAGTTGTTTTGGAAACTTCTATGCTGTCAATTTCAATAGAAACTTTCAACTTTGTTAAAGTCTATGGGGCATTCATTTGCTGTTTTGTTTGTTTGTTTTAAGCATGGACTCATGATTAGTCCAACTCAGGCTCACTTGAAAAATACGGCTGTGGTAATATTTCAGCAAAATTATATTATTAAGTTTCACGACACCTTCAAAGTGAAATATCCATCGTGAATCTGGCAACATGAATACGAGAAACTTAAATTTAACAATGTTTTATTATGTTGGTTGTTGTATGTATCGCAGCAGATTAGAAATTATATGTCCAATGAGAGGCATTAAACGTTTAATGTCAATTCGCCTTTAGTTGTATAGCACTTTATACAATAGTCTACAGGTTGTTTCAAAGCAACTTAATGCTCCATCGCGCTTGAATATAACACACCATTTACACTAAACCTACTCAATAGTGTGAACAAAAGCAAATGTGAGATAAAAGGGCATATGCTTCCGAGTGTTTGAGCTCTTTTATCAGTTCTCATTTTTTCACTCAATGTAATGCTGTACCAGGTGCGCTACAGAGTAAATTTACTACATCTAAAAAGTCAAACATATAGAGCTTGTTATGTGATGCAAATGTCACTATTATTTTTTTGTTTTGAGGTCATAACATAGTATTGTGCAAGGAACCATACAAAAATTTGTCTTAATTAATAATGCCCCCTGTAATCATATTTTGTTTGAAAAGGAATAAAAGTTATTGGTGTTATACTGCCACTAGTGTTCATTTCAGATGGCTTTGTTAAATTATTCTCTGTGGTAATCGACAGTAAGCCAACAATAGAGTTGAAATTGTGTTTAATATTCTTTTAACAGCTCATTAAGTGCTGAGCGAGGACAGGTATGATATTTCGGCTTCATTAAAGCTTTTCCTAGAACACAATGCTGCTCTTTACTCTTATTTCAGCCCCTCTCTTCTCTTTACCCCATGCCGTAGGAACCAGCTCCCCACCCTGCTTTCTGTTGACACAATACAACCACACCTGTGAGGAAGTCAATATGCATAGTGGACCAGAGCCCCCTCCTGCCTAAAATGTTCTCCCACTTATACACAAACACACACACACACACGGATTCTCCATTAAACAAAAACACCTGGACACGACCCTGACATGCAACACCAACACTGCCCTCTAGAATGAGAGCTCTTGCTATAAAGAATACACAAATACAGTGTGTGTGTGTGCATATCGAAGAACAATCATTTATACATTTGGCAGATGATTTTATCTAAAGTGCCTTAAAACATATTTATGAAGGTATATTTTTATGAGTTTGTGTGCTCAATGGGAATCAAACCCCTGGAGCTGTTAGCTCCATGCTTTACCAGACGAGCTGCAGGAACACAATCACTATACTTTTACCCGCAAGAATAAGAGTTAGATAGTGCTCATTATAATTCTGTGGAGTATCCACACACTTTATAGTCAAGTAAAGGAAGAAAGCAAAGAAAAGACCACATTTTAGTGGCTAATAACAGTTTGAAACTATCAGAGTATATAACAGATAAAAAGACCATATGAGAATCTATTGCCCTGGTTTGGTCAGCAACAAGTCCAGCACATGGTGTCATTAAATGATTCTAGGCTACCTTAAAATTACTGTTATCCATCCCAGGAGAGAGATAGGGGTGGACGGGCTGTTCTGCTACAACAGACACCTGCCAGCATCGTCAGGCACACACACACCAACACACCATTAACATCAAGACACATTACAATCTGTATATCTACAATAGTATAAATAATGCCACTGGCATGCTAATTAACTCATTATTCAAATAAAATAGAGGTCATGAGTGTCAGAGAGGTGGAGAAAACCTAAAAAGTGATTGGCAAAAGGAAGTTGTCATGTTTCCACTGGCTTCATTCTGTGTAGATGGGCATGAGGACAGTTCCTTACATAACCAGTTCTTCTGCTCAACTGACTCATTTTTGCACTGCAGACAGTTACAATGCCATAAATACATGAATGCAATTTTAAAAAGCGTGACGGTTCCAATTATTTACCTTCTTATATGTCGTAATACAAGTTAAACAAGCGCAAATAAATGCACTGATAAGTAACATTTAATGTTTTTAACATTACATTTTCGCCCGAACAGTTACAAATATTTCCAACTAACCAATCAGAATCGGGTGCACCTGTAGCAAACAAGAGCCGACACGCCGCGAACAAGCGTCATAATAATCAATACAGAGTGCCACATTCTTTTGACAGACGCGTGAATGATACATTGTTGCGCGTAACGCTCGATTCAAATGTATCAATTCAGAGACGCGCGTTCGAATTCATTGTTGACGTTTATCTGTAAACCCGCTGATGTTCCGCCGTCGGCGAGTCAAACAAGTGGGGTCGCTCCCCTTAAAACCAACCCGTCAGCGAGGAGAAAATGGAGGAAGACGGAACTGACCAGCTTTAAGGGGGCAGACGGGGGGAAAAAAAAGACAATAACCCGAAGAGCAGCGATAGTGTCACCTAACGCTTCCCTCAGCGAACACTCGAATATATTCCGCTCTCCTCAAGTTGAGGGAAGTATTAGGCTCCGAGTCCATGGATTCAATTATGCAGGACATAAAATAATAGTAAAGTGAGTCCAAAAAAAAAAAAAAAAAAACACCAATCCCCTTCCCTTTTCTGGTAGTAGGTTTAGGGTGTTGACGCAGCAGAAATTTCCAGCTGGAGAAATTCCCCTTTTGGAGGTTAAATGAGGGGAGGAGAGAGTGGGGTTAAGCCCTTGCCTGCCAAAGCTGAGCTTTTCATTTAAATACCACCACCACCACATGCACTGACCCCCAAAGGACCTGATTTTAGGATTACAGTTTAGGGCAAATGTTATAATATAAATAGTAGGCTAATAAGTTCCTGGTGAAATGTGAAGTAAAGCGTGATCAGCGCGTTCAAAAGGTTGCCAAGAAAAAAAAGAAAGTCTCCCATCACTCCAATAAAACTCTATCCTGAATGAATGAATGCACATCTGACAGCTGTTCGCAGCGCGTGCATCATCTGTCATGAACATTTTCTCACCTGGAGACGTCAAACAGGTTGCTGTCACGCAGTCTACTTCAGTGACGTGAAAATAACGCAAACGCACCGGCTTCGCGGAAACTCGCAACTTGAACTTACCTGAATACCTGTGTTGAGGCGCGAGCTCATGTCTCTGCCATACATCCAGATGACAAGTCAAGTCTGATTGTAAAAGCGCTGAGACTGAAGCCTGTGCGGTGGTCAGAGAGAGGAAGTGCTGTTAGAGATAGAGTGGAAAGGTGAGAGAGGCATACCTGTTAACCCATGAGTTCTGGGGGAGCGCGATGTCGATGCTTTGGAGCTCCAGTATTTCGCTCGTGACAGGTTTGAGAGAGTGAGCACGTCAACAATGTCAGCAGTCAGCTGGGAGACGCGTGTGTGTCGGTCAGTGTAATTCCCCTGCTCGCTGTCTCCCTCTCTCCACGCTCGTCTTTTTCTGTAATTCTCCCTCCCCTGCTTTTCCGTGTCTTGGTATCAGGAACCAACCTCCCCCTCTCTCTCTCTCTGTCTCTCTCTCTGTGTGTGTGTGTGTGTGTGTGTGCGTCTAGCTCTCTCTCTCTCGACTGAGAGTCAAATACAGGAAATGAGGCAACATAAACGCTCGCATTCACCATCAAACCCTGGACAGCTCCAGCTTAACCTTATACAGCCATGAAGCCTCCAGGTCAATTATGAATATATAGAGAGCAACATGCGCACCTTATTAGTATAAAGATGCTTAGCTTACTGATAAGACAGGTGGAATACGGGTGAATTTAATTTCGACTCAGCTTAAAATAAAAAAAATTGTATTAAAAAATTACAAAGAACAAAATACAATAAAAAATAATAAAGTAATTCAATCCGTGTCATTTTTTAACCTGTACATGACGTGTGTATATATATATATATATATATATATATATATATATATATATATATATATGCTGTTATGTTGCTATTTTTAATGTTATCTGAGCAATTTGTGTCAGTTATATTTATATACATGACTTGTAAATATAAAATTGTAACTGCTTTTTATTTATTTTTTCATTACACACACACACACACACACACACAGAGACAGACAGAATTAATCGTAATTATAATTATTTCATATTAAATGTTATAAAATACATTTTAAATGTATCATCACAGTGTCAATTTTATTTATGTACATAACATTTAAATATAAAACTGTGTCTGATTATTTGTTTTGTTTTAGCTTTTGTCAACTTTTTTATTCACTAGTTTGCTTAAAAAGTCTGCTGGTATGCTTATATAATTATATATTACATTATATTATAAAAAATATATAAGATTTAGCTAAATATAATATGATTTATACAAATACACACACATACATACGTTTCAGTATATAATTCATGATATATTTTATAATACATGTTGAAATGTTATTATTTTAGCTGTTGCAACTATTATTGTCTTTACTAATTTTCTTTATTTGATTTTTTTTTCTCTTATTGTTTTAGCTAATAGCTCGTTTAAAAATCTTTTTGTCTACCAGAGCTGTGTTTAAACCGAGTGTCCAGTTCATATAGAGGATGTGCTGGTTTTCCCGTGGGTACTGCTGAATTTGCATGAGGGAGCGTCTGTGCGTATAGGCGCGTGTGGGCGTGAGTGCGCGGCTGCCGCACGCTTTTGTGCACTGAGCGTGAGAGTGACACGCGCCCCCTAGTGGCGAGAACGGCGCTTTGAATTCACCAGCGAGGGCATGTCATCACGCTAGTGTACTCAATCTGTGTGGAAGGTGTCACCCGCGTACTTATGCAAATCACAGGAGGCGTGGTTATTTTTGCTCATGTTGCAGATGCATTAAAATCTGAATGGCTCAACTTTACGGTCCAGTTTTTGTTATTTTAATGCTGTCTCTCACTGCTAAATCTGAGATACAACAGTCAGGCCATTTTGTATTGCACATGTGTGTGCGTTTCAGAGCTTTGGCTGGATCGGAACGTGTGTCAGGCAGGGTTTGTGTGTGTGTGGATTAAACCCATTGACCTGTGGCAGGGCTCCTGTCTTAGGCTCCTGTGCACGCGTGTAATACTGATGTTCTTTAGCCACTCTCTGCGTCCGCAATCCGTGTCAGAACCAAGCTGCTTTTCTCCCTTGCTCTATCCGTCTGCCTGTCCATGTACGCCAACGGCGGTCTGCCAATCTGCCTGACACAACACAGTCTGCCTGATTACGCCCCCTTTTATCCTGCCACCTCTTAAACACCAACCCCCTCCATCCAGCATGGGGCTCAAACTTCATTAGCCCTCTTACGTATTTATTCATTCATATCATGAACACTCATCAAAGCCGGGCCAGAGGGACAGGGGCCAAAGAAGGCCTTGCACACACATAAACATAGGGAAGTGACCAGACAACATATTATTTTCAAAACCTCTCAACAATATGCTCAGACAGTCCTGCTAGCACTAGAAACTCTATGCTAGAAAAAAGTGTTTTATTTGAAAAATTACCTTGTGAAAAAGAAGTACACCTTAACATATTTTTTTAAAAAGAGTACTAATACAAAACAAAAATACTTTAAAAGAATATACTTGAAAATGGAATGGAATGTTTTCAGGCACCTAACTGCATTTTAATTGCAAATAAATTTAAATGCATTATAGGTTAAATTTATATTAATGCACTTTAATTTGACATTATAACAGTGCACTTAAAAAAAAAAAAAAAGTGTACCTAAATGTGTTAAGAAAATTAGTCACGAAAGTGTAAGTACACTTAAGTGTGTGCATATATATAGGTACTACAAAATATATTTTGGTTTAAAGTTAGAATTATTAAAAGTTATAATTAAAATGATTAAAGTTATAGTATATTTATTGAAGTAAATAATATAGTTTATATTAAACTCTTTAATATTTAATTTAGCTGTTGGGACTATTGTCTTACCTAATTTTCTATATTAGATTTTTTTTCTTATTGTTCTCTTTAAGAATCAGTAGCAAATTTACATGTGCTTTAGTATGTTATTTAAAAAATACTCTTAAGATTTGAAGTACAATACACATGTACATTCAGTGCAATTAAGCACACTTCTTTTTCACAAGCGTAGGTATCTTGTTGCAGCCTTAAAACTTTGTTATTTAGGCCACTACAAACACATTTCAACTCATCAATGCACTCAAACACATGTACAAACAGACCGTAGATGCATAATTTTAAAAAAAAACACTCCCGTAAACGTCAGCACAGGAAACGAGAACGGAGTCCAAGTGCTGACACGTGTTTGAACCGTGACAACAGGAGGAGAAACATAAATAGCATCCTTAAAAACTTTCTGAAGTCTGAAATTAATTACGTCTTTACTCTGGCCTCCCTGCTGTGAAGCGCAATAATCGTTCACGTCAAACAAGCGGGCGAAAAATATATATAAACACAAACTGTCATAAAAATAGCACGGATGGATTTCAAAGCACCGTCCCCCCACCTTTCACTATCAATTTGCCAGCGAGCTGAATAATGCTCGGTTTCTGCCAGTCTGTCAGTGGATGCGAAGGGAGACCAGGTGTGTGTCTGTTCTATTCAGTGACGCTCCGGTTTTCTGTGGGGAGCTCAGAGACGAGGTGTCCATCTAAAGGTGCAATGTGACGATAATGGCAGCTGACAAAAACCAAAACCGACTTCTACACTAGCACCCGCTCTAAAAACACCTCGCAAAACAAACAAACAAACAAAAAAAAAAACAACAGAATTACAGCAAAACAATGACACCTTTCACAGACATTAATGGGTGAACGGAAAAGAGGGTGGATAGACTGAGGAAAGGGAAGTGAGCGTGAGATGTTTTGTACTGTAGACTGTAGACATGACAGACTATCAAACAACACACAGCTCTTAGGTGTCTGTGTGTCCATCATCGTCTAGTCTGGTCAAGTCTAATCTTGTCAACATGAAGCAGTGTTCAACACAGGGCACTTTCACACCAGAGCTTTTGCTGCAGATTCCGCTTCACGTTAGGGCTCGGTTCGTTTGATTGGTTGGTTGTATGTGTGTGAATAAGTAAACCACACCTGAGTCTGTTTTGAAACAGTATGATTCATTTGTACTCACAATTAGTATGAAAACAATCTGGCCTAATTTGGTGAACCACTATTGATTATCTTTTAGTCTGTTAGGCCCAAAACAGTCACTGAGTCCAAAACGGGATAAATCCACCTCCAAAAGTCTCGGTCGCCATATTGAAGGGTCGCTCTAAACAGAAATGCTCAAAACGGATTTCGGAAAAAAATAAAGGATTTCAAAGGGTACAAATGATGGACACTTCACTCACAAATGTTGTCATTTTTAAAGAAATTCAAACAATAAATAACATTTTGTGGCTCTTAAATGTTTTGTGACAGATCACTGTAGCACCTCAGTTCAAGCGGCATGTGAACTGATCATCTCTTCCTCTTTACTAGCCATAGCATGAAATAAACATGAATGAACATCAGAAGGTATCTTGTTTCAACTGCGGAAAGATGCCAATAGACAAAATTTTCAAGTTCAAGTCATTAATCTACTCTCTTGTCTGGTTTGTTAGTCGGATAAAAATGGCAGATTCGGCATTATGATTGGTCAGATCGCCTGTCAATCAAACTCCCGGCAAAGGGTCAATTGTGCAACAATGACCCCTCCTGAAATGGCTCGGGAAGATGATGCAGAAACACATTCCAAGCACACTGTAGAATCTCACTGGAAGTAGTATACTTTTCGTCAATTCTTTTGATCACTATGAATTTGGACATATTGCTGTTTTAACGTACTGTTTTTCATATACTGTAGATCCTATGTAGACCCACCACTTTTCAGCACTGCACTTGTTGTCTTCTATGTTCCAATTTGTATTTGCACAGCATGAAGGTAAGGTTGAACGAAACCACTCATTTTAAAACCTTTCCGGTCTACTGACATTTGTTATGACATCCGTTTCGAACATTATAATTCACATGATAACTTTTGTTAACTCTACAATAAGTAAATCCACTTCACCAATAACTCTTCAGCAGTGATGCTATTGAACCTCTGTTTTTGTGGTAGCTCTAAGATAGAATTCTAAAGATGGCTGCACACTTGTTTCTCTGGTATAAGGTCTATATTAGGGATGTGCATCTAAATAATTGAGGCCGATGTGATACACATCTCGATGCATAGCCAACGATATGATACATTAAAGATACATATGAAGAAGCTACCAATGCAATACGATATGATATGATATGATATGATATGTAATACACCTATTACGATGCAGTGCGATCCAATTTCGATTTGATACATAATGTGATTCAATGCGATTCAATGCAATACGATGCAATGGAAAATTGTCTCTCGGGACACACCTCAGTCTCCATAGTTTTGTGATGTGTCATATTCACATAGCAGCAGTGGTGATGAGAGAACACGCTTGAGAAACAGTTTAGAGAGGAGAAATCAATTTACATATAATTGATTTGTCACTTTCTAAATAATAAAAATATAGCGCATCGACTAATAATTATACATAAATTGTTTTTTGCTGATGCAAATATGTAAGAAACAATGCATCCCGATACAAATGCCAACTTGTATCCGATACACTCTTTTTTAAATCAATGCATTGCATCGTTAACTTTTATGCCAATGCCCCTTATGTGCATCGGTGAATCTTACCATCCCTTGTCTATATGGAAGTAAGCATATTTGGACACAGCAATTCTCTACAAAAGTATGCCGGCATATACTTGCTGCTGATCAGTTTTAGAAAATTATTGTGTGTTTTTGTGTTATTGAAGTGATAACAAACCTCAGTACTCAAAGAGATGATAGTGTTACCTTCAAATGTATGTAAGCAATAAGGTACGAGAGGCGGTGCTGTATCGTGAATAAATCACGGCTGAAGGGCGTTGTTAGGCACGACGCGAAGGGGAGTTTGCACAGCACGAGTTTGCAAGCGTCATTACAGTGTAAACTGATGTGCATAAAGACATACAGAATCATACCTGAAACAGAAAACTAATAAATACAGTAGTATTCCCTCCTCACTTCAGAAACTGTGGGCGTCCACACAGACGCGCACACACATCAACATATCTCTGCATGAGAAGCGTTTATTAGACGGGGGAAGGGCGGAGTCTCAAAATTAAAGACGAAAGATGCAACATAACGCCAGCAGGTGGTCACTTATACTTCATTAAATAAATAACAAACAGTTAAAGGGGTCATATGATGCGATTTCAAGTTTTCCTTTCTCTTTGGAGTGTTACAAGCTGTTTGTGCATAGATAAGATCCCTGAAGTTGCAAAGACTAAAGTCTCAAAACCAAAGAGATATTCTTTATAAAAGTTAAGACTCGACCACGCCCCTCTAAAACGGCTCATTTAAACACGCCCCCACATCTCTACCTCACAGTGTGGGGAAATTTGCAAAACACCGTCCAAATGTATATGCAATGAAAGAGGGCGGGACTTTTATTCTCACTGTAGTAATGTTGCTGCCGGCGGTGCCATGTCCTGGAGATGCTGTGTTTCGTTGTGAAAGCGAAACTACTTTGTTTGGGTTCCAAAAGAGGACACAACTAGAAATCAGTGGTTAAGTTGTATTTACAACACTGTTCCAGAACAGTTCAACCCAAATATTAGAGTGTGTGTAGCACATTTTATGGAGGACTATTTCCTGAACCTGGGAGTAGAGTAGCCCAGCTATGCTCAAAGACTGTTTCTATAAAGTGGGGCAATTCCAACTTTGCAAGGACAGTCTGGCTCTTCTGACTCACAGCCTGTAAGTATGTTTTCATGTTTAATGAATTTGCCACTGACTATTCAAATGTGAGTTTTGAGCTGTGTAGAGTAGTGCTTGTTTGTCGTTTCTCCGATCACAAATGCAGACATGGTAATGTTTACGTGGCGCGATGCAACGTGACGCGTAAAAAGAAGCCATTATAAGCCATTATAATCAGTAATTATGTCCCCACTGGATGCAACAAATGCCTCGTTTGTAATGGGTTTTATTGTTTTTGTGTCGTTGCGCTGGGACACACCATCACAATACGGTAAGGGCGTAACATTTCCGTCTCACGCTTGAGGTATTCGGCCAATCACAATGCACTGGATAGCTGGCCAATCAGAGCACGCCTCGCTTCTCAGAACGATGAGCTTTGTAAAAATCGGCGCGTTTCAGAAAGGTGGGGCATAGAGGAGCAACAATAATCTACAGTATGTGGAAAATAATGTGTTTTTTTAAACCTTAAACTGCATAAACACATTGCGTTACAGCAAACACACAAAATAATGTTCTTTTTAGCAACGTCATATGACCCTTTTAATTCTGCTGAAATACATAATACATGAAACAGTTTTGATGCTATATTATTGATTGTTTATGTTGCTAAGGGTGGTTGCTAAGGGTGTTGCTCAGTGATACACAGAACCGTTGGGTGAAGCGGTCATAGCCATGCTGTATCGTGAATAAAACACAGCTGCTGACCAATCAGAATCGAGGAATGGAACTAACCGTTTTATAAGTGGAATTAAACAGTATCTGTTTTCATTTAACTTTCAGACACTTTAATATCCCATGACGCCACAGGACAGGAGTTGTTTTTGAATTCGGATACAAGAGACAAACTGACCCCGGTAGGTCACATAACCTTAACAACAAGACGGATATAGTGCATCCAAATTCTGTTCATGCTACCCATATTCATACTATATAGAACATACTTTTTTAATGGTCCCGAAGTAAATTTCAAACCAAATGTGGCACCTAGTAGTTCTGGACTCTATAGAAATTCCCCTTAGCAACATTATTGCATTTTAACCAGTCCACACGAACAGACGCAAGTCTCAATCTGTGCATGTTTTGGGTGTAAAACAACAAGAGTCACAAGTAAGCTGGAACCCTCCTGTCTAGAGTTGGCTTAATAAACAGTTGTCACTAATACTCACGGCGGTGCTCATGTAGAGGACACAAATGTAGCCTAGGGTTTTGAAACAGAACACTAAAATTTGAAATAAGCCCCACAGGAGGACGGGGGTGTAACCGAACTGTTCAGAACAAACAATCGAACCAAGTATGCAAACTGCCCTAGACTGGCTGAGTTAAAACAAGGATTTTACTGCAGTTAGAGCCCTTCATGTTAAAGACGGACTGTGCTGCGAGCTGGGCTGAACTCGGGCTTCTCTCCTCTCTCTTCCCACTCCGCCCACTCCATTTCCTCTTCTTCTCTCATTTCTTTTGTAGCACCGAATGGCCTTGGCTGACCATCACTAACCACCCCCCTCGCTGCCCACCGCCTCTGCCCCTGCCCGCCTCAGAAATCACTCAAGGCCCTCTCTTTCTCTCTCCTGCTCCCTTGCTTCTTTTCTGCTCGGTTCTTTGCAGCCAGATTTGACCTTCCCTAGCTTGCAAGCACATAGACTGAAGGCTCGCCTCCTGTTTAGCTTTAACAAGCTCCTATCTTTTCTTTCCATTTCTCTCGTTCAGTGTCAGTGTTTTTGAAACATAAAAACGAAAGCTAGCCAGACCACTGTTCACTAACTCTTGTCTCTCTCCCCGGCTTATATCTCATTTACTCGCTCTGTACTTGTAGGGGGGAGTATTAGAGTACAAAACGACCTTCTCTTGCCCCGAAGCAAAAACATCTTCTTATTGCAGAGGTCACCCTTCTGATACAGCTCTCCAGGTTGGAACACTATACTGCTTGTTTTAATGATGTCAGGGAACACACAAAGCTTCCACGACATCTCTCCCCCTTTTTTATCTTTTGAAATACTAAAACCCCTCCTTTAATCTTTCATGGCGAGAGAAAAAGCCTTTCCAATTCCTTAATATATCTAAAATTAAAATAGTAATATTGGGAAATTATTGCAAACTGTTTTCTATTTTAAAATTTAAATTTATTCCTGAGATGGCTCCTGAATCACATTTTTCACAAGAATATTAGATATATAATAATAATATTAGAATGATTTTTGAATGGAGTAATGGCTGCTGAAAATTCAGCTTTGTCATTACAAGAATAAAATACATTTTAAAATATATTAAAGGAGAAAACAATATTTTAATTTGTAATAAGATTTCACTATTACTATTTTTTACTGTATTTTTTGCAAATATTTTTAAATGCAGCATTGGTGATCTTCTTTCAAAAACATAAAAAACCTTAATTGTTCAGTGTATATCATAAAAAATATAAATGTATTTAAAATAATTATAATAATATAAAACTTCTAATAACTGAATAATCACATAAGTTATATAAATATTAGAATGATTTCTAAATGGAGTAATGGCTGCTGAAAATTCAGCTTTGTCATCACAAGAATAAAATACATATTAAAATATAATCAAGTAGAATACAATTGTTTTAATTTGTAATATTATTTCACAATATTACAGTTTTAATATTATAGTTTAACCAAAATATTTCTAAAATGCAGCCTTGATGAGCTTCTTGCAAAAACAACAACAACAACAACATTCTAAACCTTTGACCTGTAGTGTATATCATAAAAATATAAATGTAATTAAAATAATCATAATAATAAAAAACCTAAAGTTACTCTAATGACTGAATAATTACATGAAATATGTAAATCTATAAAATATATAAATCTATAAAATACTAATAAACTAATCTATAAAATCTATAAAAATCTACTAATCTATAAAAAACTAATTTTACCAAGAGAAATGACTAAAATATAAAAGCATTTTTGAACTCCATGTTGCTCTTCACAGCTATCTCAACCTTTACACCCTCATGAGTGGTTTGTAGATCCAGTGAGAGCTGCGTGTGTTGAGTGAGGGGGAGGAAAGGGTTAATCCTCAACATTGCCTCCTGCTTTAACAGAGTAGCAAGCCATTTAATTTGACCTTCCCTGACCTTTAGGGGCCGTGACACACTCCCACACCAGAACAAATTACCCCTGACCTCGCAGGGAAGGGGCAGCGCTCGGCCATGAGGGTGCTCAGGTCATCGGCTCTGGGCTGCACAGGACCTACAATACATTATACACCAATATATGTGTGTGTTTGTGTGTGCGCTATGCAGTAAATCAATGCATTGTGTATTCTTTCATTAGACAATACAAATGTATTCTAGGATCTACACAGCACAGTTTCATGTACTTCTTCTTTGTTGCCCCAGGCTGTTTTCTGCACAAAGTATTTACCAGGAGTTTTTTGAAGATTTTACAGTGTGGTTTCATGTAGAAAACATTTAGGGGTAAAACACAAGAGGAACTGATGTCAGTAAAAGCCCAGAAATACTTTCAGACATGGCCTTTTTTTGTTCACATGAACGTGTAATTCACAGGGAAACACCTTTGTGACATGAGCTTCTCCAAACAAATGTCAACATCCACTGCCACCCATGTCATGTCCAACTTCATAATTCCCCTCTCGCTTTCTTCCTCATTGCTTCACTCATTTACTGTATGGGTTAATCTCACTAATAAATTAAGTCTAGACCATGTTTCACCCTAAATTTGAATGTGTCTGGACGTGACCCATGTTTGTGTTAGGAACATGGAAAAAAAACTCAAATCATGTGACTTGATGAAAGGTGGTGTGTTATTATATTTCTAAACAATTGGAATTGCAATTTTTGCCTGATTTTTGGATGATAAAATTAAAAATCACATTAGCAACCACTTTAGCCGTGTTGTTTCAAACCTGATTAAGTTTCTTTGAAAAGAAGATATTTTGAAGAATGTTGTTAACCAAACAGTTGATGGTCCCTATTTACTTTCAAAGTATATTTTTCCATATAATGGAAGTCAAAATGTTTGGTTACCAACATTCTTCAAAATATCTTTTTTTTGTGTTCAACAGACGAAAGAAATTTATTCAGGTTTGAAATGACATAAAGGTGAGTAAATTATTACAGAATTTTTATTTTTGGGTGAACTATCCCTTTAACAACTGAATAGCAGTAAAGTTTTACACAAGCAAGTGCCACTTCAGGAGAAAAAAAAAAGATAATAATAATAATAATTTAAAAGAATTTAATTATAAAAAATCATTTAGGTATAATGTATACAATTAATTAAATTAATAAAATTATAATTACTATTATTTGTTTGTGTCTGTTTGTAAAGAGAAAGTAATAAAGGCAAGATCCAAAATTTGATTGTGTTTGGATATTTACAGTGTTTACCCAGGTTAAAAAAGTACACTTCCATAATGTAGCTACTTAAAGTGCTCTATTTTCGCGCACTAATTTTGTAATTTGTTTGAGTACACTTAGTTAATCTTAAATTTATCTTAAGAAGTACTAAAGAATCATTTTTTGTATATTAAGTACAAAATTAGTGCGCAGAAATAGAGCACTTTAAGTACATTACAGAAGTGTATCATTACTCTCAATGCTTCTCAATAATGTTACTGTAGTAAAAATGACTGTAATGGCATGATGTAAAATACTTTAGAAGCCAATTAATTCTTTTAATATTTTTGGCATTACAGTAATGACAATATTGCAGGGTTCTTAGTTGTTATAAGAATGTCACACTTAAAAATAATGGATTTAACAGGATTCGTTTTCTATATACAGCACAATTCACATCATAATCATATTTCTTTATATTTAAGGATGAAATATGACTTCTTTCTTTCTTCCTCCACTTCCACTCGCTCACAGCCTACTCCTCCTCTTCTCAAGCTGTTCATCTATTGGGGAGAATTGGTTTTTTGCATTTCTCAGTCATAATCGTCTCAGAGGCTGACGACCCGTTTCCACACTAGCGAGGTGGAGGCCTGTGTGTGCCTGAGCAGCGGTTAATGTGAGAGGACAGGCCGCAAGAGAAGAAAACACACAAGTGCAGAAAGAACCGATAACCACTCTCGCTTTTTGTATCTTGGTCCTTTTCTTCCTCCCTCCCGCACTGCGGGGAAATGTATTGGAAAGTAGCTGGCACCAGAGCCCGTGATGTCACTGCTAGTAGGTGTTTAAGCAGCTTACTAACATGAGAGGAAGAAAGAGAAAAAGAGAGAGCACACAGCGTGGGTTGAAAGGGTAGGGGCATGTGCAGATGCTGTATGTGGGTATGCGCTCGGTGGAGGATGATGTGTGTCAGAAGGGCAGATACATGGAGCCGGGAGTGACCGTTCTTAGGCTGTGAATGTGTGCGAGAGTCTGAAGACGTCATTAGTGGTGTTGGCTAATTGAAGAATCACTACTGCTCTTGCTCATACTTACAGTACAGCTGCTGATCAGAGATCTGAACAAACCTCTAAAGTCCTTTGTACACCAAGGCCAAAACTATAACGATAACTATAAAGTATAAAAGTATAAACTGTTCTAATTCTATGAGAATAAGGAAGTCCACACTTTCAGAATGACTGTTTTCCAGCTAATGAGAGATAAACACATAGACAGCCAATCAGAATCCACCCGGCTTTAAAGATATTGAGCATTTAAAGGAGCAGATGAGAAAACTAAAGTGTACACTTATAAACAATGTTATCGTGCACTGGTGCGTAAAGTACAATGGCGTTTTAGTGCCACGTAAAAACAACAACAACAAGATTACGAGATTAAAGTCATAATATTTTCAGAATATAGTCGTAGCAATATCAGATTAAAGTTGTAATATTTCGAGAATAAAGTCGTAGCATTATGAGGTTAAAGTCATAACATTTTGAGAATAAAGTTTTAGTATTATGAGATTAAATTAGTAGAATTTTAAGCATAAAGTAAAAATTACGAGAATGAAGTCGTAACAATATGAGACTAAAGTCATGATGTTTTGAGAGTAAAGTTGTAATATTTTGAGAATAAAATCGTAGCATTATGAGATTAAAGTCATAGAATATTGAGAATAATGTAAAAATTATGAGAATAAAGTCATAACAATATGAGATTAAAATCACAGTATTTTGAGAATAAAGTCGCAGCAATACAAGATTAATCAGTGTAATATTTTGAGAATAAAGCAGTTTATTGCGTGAATACATTTAATTAATCTGAAAATTCCACCAGCTACACTACAAATAACGTCTGTGGCATCCAACCTTTTATTCATGTTTTTAACATTAAAAACAGCAATAAAAATGTTCTAAAGGCTGAAGTGTGCTCCAACTCATTAACCTCAGTTATACTGTTGTCTTTTCTGAGGTAAGTAATGTTACGTGACCATTCAGAAGCTGTTTTATTGACAGTAATTGATTGGAAATAATATTTCACATTTTCAGTTCGATTCAGTATTTGTATTCAATTAATGTGAATTTTCACATTAATTATTTCTTCATGCAATATACTACTATATATTCAAAATATTCAGATGATTAATCAAGTATTGCTGCGACTTCTTTCTTAAAATACTATGACTTCATTCTCAAAATCTTGTATTGCTACAATTCTATTCTCATAATTTTGACCTTATTCTCAAAATATTATGACTTTATTCTCAAAATATTAACTTTATTCTCAAAATATTATGACTTTAATTTCATATTGCCACAACTTTATTTTCAAAATATTACAATTTTAATCTCACATTGCAATGACTTTATTCTCATAATTTTGACTTTATTCTCAAAATATTATGACTTGATATCTTGTAATCATCTTTTTTATTTTATGTGGCACTAAAACACGGTCCTATAAAGGGACAGTTCACCCAAAGTGTTCCAAACCTGTTCAAATTTCTTTCCTCTGTTGAACACAGAAAAGACACAATGGAAGTCAATGGCTACCATCAACTGTTTGGAAGGTAGCCATTGATTTCCATAGTATGGGGGAAAAAAAGTCAATTCATACGAGTTTGGAACAACATGAGGGTGAGTAAATGATGACAGAAATTTCATTTTAGGGTGAACTATCCCTTTAAATTATTGTTCTTGGTTTAGGCCTTAACACTAAACAACTTTGGTACGTAACCCAAATTTGTGTGAAGGAGATGGCTTTTTCATGTCCTTTGCACAAACGTGGGTTACACAGGTTACAAAAATTGTAACTCCGTTTGCTTAGAAATGTAAGAACAAGAAAACGTGTCATTACATTTCTAAGCGATTACAATTTTTGTAAGCAACCACTTAGCAACCACCCAGAATACCATACTTTAGTAACGTTCTAAACATATCACAGAACATCTCAGCAAATGCAATGCCCTGGCAACCATCCATAACAACAGGGGTGTTTTACACAGGCAACCATCACACAAAGAGAAAAAAAAATCAATAATAATTAAAATAAATGATAAAATAATTATATTTAATACAAAAATATAAATTATATACAATTTAATTATAATTCATTAATTGAATTAATATTTGTTCACTTGGGAATATATGTCTTTGTGTCTGGCAGTTTGTTTCTTGAAACTAATGAAGACAGGATCCAGAGTGAAGGCGTCAGAGTGACAGATTACACACTTCTGGGCTGTGTGTGTGTGTGTGTTTGTAACGATGAGAGATTTAAGCCCCATGTCTTGTGTAAGAAGACCAACCCTAATAATTTCCACACTCCCACAGGATGGAATGGGTTAAAGGACACAAAGGGAGAGGCATCATGGGAAGGCGTGGGATTCTCTATCCGTCCGGCCTGTTTTGCGGTTAGAGAGAAAAGTGAGGTCAGAAAAGGAGGGGTTAAGGGGGAACAGCGATAGAGAGAAACAGAGGGAGGGAAAGAACATAATTGAAGGGTAGGGCCACTGATCAAGACACACAAGAGGAGTTTCAGCATCATCTACACAAAATCT
Source organism: Spinibarbus caldwelli (assembly GCA_039654775.1). Lineage (NCBI taxonomy): Eukaryota > Metazoa > Chordata > Actinopteri > Cypriniformes > Cyprinidae > Spinibarbus > Spinibarbus caldwelli. Next base: position 23,209,094 of record CM077260.1, read on the forward strand.
GCTCACACGCAAAATAAATAAAGATAGCCCAGGACAGAACCTAGAGACTATGTTCATATTTAATGTACTGATTCTGAGGGAAGATTTGTGGAATTCCATTGAACGCACTGAAACATAAACGTTCTAAATGGAGCCCAGAGTACAACACTCCTATTGATGACAGAAAGGACATTTAAATTAGCCAAAATTAAAATGAGCCAAAACAAACACAGAATGGACAGGGAATGTGATGAATATTATAAATGACAGGCATTCTAGTTATATGGAAATGTGTGGTGCTTTCAGTGGAATTCCGTGGGTGAAACTTCCACGTAAGTCTGGGAAAAATGCATCCAGTATTATAAACGGCAGATGCGTCTGAAATATCTTTTCTTTCAAAAGGAAAACAGAACAAGTTTCTATGAAGTAACAAACATTCAGGTACTCCAATTGCGATGATATACCCTTCTGAAATTAATATGTTCTATGCCAGACTACCCAAGTGTAAATTCACAGTGTATAGAACTGTACATAACTTGGGATGCAGGATTTTTCACACATTTTATCATACGTCAGGTGAAAATTCTCTTGAAAAGGTCATAGAAGCAGCATGTTTTGAGGTATTATTCATGTCTATAGCACATAGTGAGGGACCAGTTACAAAAAGATTTAATACAGAACACAGTGTTTATTAGGGGTTTTGTTCAATTCCATAACCGCGAGAATGAACCAGGCACACCAATGATCTGATACACCCTCACAGAAACATAAACAGGCGCACACACACAAACAGAAGAACGTCTTTGTCTTGTCCTCTCAGCAAACTCATGCCGATGAAGACGGAAACACTCCCTCATTAGGTCACTCCTCCCCCATCTCTCCATTTCTCAGTTCCTCTATCCATCCCTCCCTTTCTCGCCTGACCAACTCCTCTAATTTAGTTTTTCATTTCTTCGCTCACCTCTACTCATCCCCCCTCCTTCCTCTCTCTCCCAAGAACTCAGAAAAACAACCATGAATATGTTAAAAGATGACATAGTGTACAACAAAAGGCAAGAATTACATAGGAATATTAATTTTCTTTAAGTCTCTCAAGCTCACCAAGGCAGCATTTATTTGATCAGAAATACAGTAAAATTGTGAAATAATGTTACAATTTAAAATAACTGTTTTCTAATTTAATATATATTAAAATCTAATTTATTCCTGTGATGCAAAGCTGAATTTTCAGCATCAATACTCCAGTCTTCAGTGTCACATGATCCTTCAGAAATCATTCTGATATGCCGATTTGCTGCTCAAGAAGCATTTCTTTTTATTATCAATGTTGAAAACAAGTCCAGAAAACAGTACTTAATATTTGTGATTAATAATTTTTCGGAAAACTTGCCTTTGCAGATTTTATTAAATTTTGTGAATTAAAAGCAAACAAAAACGTAATTTTTATGACCTTCTTAATACTTAAAATTAAAAAATAAAATAAAAAATAAAATGATTTTAAAAAATCTTCTGCAGGGGAAATATAAACTTTTGAGTATAACTCTATATATAGAGAGAGGTTTCATATATATGACATGATTTCTTCAGTGCCCTCCAAAGGTATTGGAACAGTAAAGACAAAATTGCTCTGTTGGCTGTGGAGTCAAGACATTTACAAATATGATTAAAAGATGAATATGAGACAAAACTACAGAATGTCACATTTTATTATTGGGTGATTCAACACAGATGTTTTACCAGCTAAGAAGATCAGCACTTTTAGAGTTTCAACCCTCTATCTGATGTGAGCATAAGTATTGGAACAGTTGCCTCACAGGTCTTTCTAAGTGATCAGCTGTGTCCTGTTGCATTCATTCTTCAGATATTAAAAGCAGGGAATGTGTCGTATCAGTTATATCCATTACTTCTGCATTCTGAATCTTGCATTCGATGATGACACCCACAAACCAGGATGAAGATGAGGGAGCTGACTTTGAGAAAAAAGCAAGCAATTTGGATGCTAAAAGAAAAGAGGAAGTCAATTAGAGCTATAGCAAAAACAAAGGGCATGGAGAAATCAAGAGTTTGGAAACCACCAGCGACACCAGCAACCAACAACTACCTGATCGGCTGAGAAAACAACAGTAGTCGATGACAGACAAATCATAAAAGCTGTGAAAATGAACCCTAAAAGACGTGTCTGTAAAATCGCCAACAACTTCCAGAAAGCTGGGGTGATGCGCTGACAATCTACTGTCCTCAGGAGACTTTGACGCAGAATTACAGATGCTACACAGCAAGATGCAAACCTCTGACCAGCACCAAAAATAGAAAGGCAAGATTAGAGTTTGCAAAAAAGCACAAAGGTGAGCCAGAAGACTTTTGGAACTGTGTTTATGGACCGATGAGACGAAGATGAACCTTTATCTAAGTGATGGGAAAGCAAAAATGTGGAGAAAAAAAGGGAACTGCAAAAGATCCAAAGCATACAGCCTCATCTGTAAAGCATGGTGGAGGTGGTGTCATGGCATGGGCATGTATGGCTGTCTCTGGAACAGGCCCTCTCAACTTTACTGATGACTTAATGTATGATGACAGTAGCAGAATGAATTTGGAAGGGTACAAAACCATCTTGCCGACCAATATTCAAGAAAATGCCACCAGATTCATTGGGAAGTGCTTCATATTGCATCAGGACAGTGACCCAAAATTTCTTTGCCCTTATAAAGCAATTTATAAGGGCAAAGAAATGGAAAGTCTTAGATTGCCCAAGTCAATCTCCAGATTTAAATCCGATTGAACATAAATTTCACCAGCTGAAGAGGAGAGTAAAGGCAGAAACTCCCCAAAACAAGCAACAATTGGAATTGGCTGCATTAAAGGCTGGGAAAAGTATTTCAAAGGATGAGACCAAGAGTCTGGTGATGTCTATGGGTCACAGACTCACTGCTCTGATTGTGCGCAAGGGATCTGCAACTAAATAATAGCTTTTAATCTTTTATATCTGCCTTACGTTCAACTGTCCCAATACTTATGCTCACATCAATGAGTGGGATGAACTCTAAAAGTGCTGTTCTTTTTATTTGGTGAAACATGTATGTGTTGAAACGGCTAATAATAAAATGTGACATTCTGTAGTTTTGTCTCATATTCATCTTTTCATCATATTTGCAAATGTCTTGACTCCACAGCCAGCAGAACAATTTTTTCTTCACTGTTCCAATACTTATGGAGGGCACTGTACATATATACATATATGAGCAATATCACACGAGTAGAAGTGCGATATGGCTGTATATCGCATGGCTGTGATTCGGCCGTAGGCACGAGTCCGTAGGTAGTCATAGCTGTGTGATATACAGCCATATCACACGTTTACGAGTGTGATATTGCGTTTATACAACAGTTCGACGGCACGAGTGTGTAAATAAATTAGAAACAACAACGAAGTGTCTTTGAAAGCCCTCTTTTGTGCAGAACTACTTCCTTCCGCCACAGATTTAAATCTAAAGTTTACAGTTTAACAGCTGAGCCCAAGCCTCCGTTACTAATTCCAAAACGTCACTTTAGTATTAGTAACGAAGGAACGTTGAGTTGCTTCATTGAAAACTTATTGTATTACTGCAGTAAAAGCTTGTATTATGTAGAGTGAAGTATTATGAGAGAGAGATGGACTGAGAGACTGTGATTACCTGTATCTGATACAGCATCTCCTTCTGACAATAAAACATAAGTCTGAATGTCCACTGAGGAAAGCGTTATCTTTGTTGTATTGTCAATATCCTTTCATCCGTTAAGCGTGATTTGTGATGACAGCACTGCTCATTTGTTAGCCGCGTCGTTGTTGAAAGTAAAAATAACCTCTGTTCACAAAAGTTTTTATTTTTCAAAGTTAAAGTCTTTACTGCAACGTTGACTCATAAAAACTTTTTTCTTTTGTCACCATCTAATGGCGGAACAATGTAACTAAAATCACCATCACAAACATGCACCATGCCTCGGTACTAAACACTATTATTAAATATAATTATTACTTATATAAAATATTATTTATTTAATAATCATATTTACTGTACTAAACAACAACAGCAACAACAGCCATCATAAAAGTTGCTAGGCAATTCAGCCAACCGTACAAAGACAGCGCGATATACAGCATTGAATTTAAATAAACATGATAATATTTTGCCAAAACTATTTGCTCTGGAACAAATAAGAGTTTAATGAGACCAAAGACTGGCCGTTAGATTTACCCAAAACAAATTATATATCGTGTTTAACCACTATAGAGACATCAGAGCCAGCAGTAAATTCCAGAAGATCTGGCCGTGGACAGGCACTCTCTGTGGGTGTAATGAGTTCTGAACGGCCGCTGAACCGATGGATCTCCCGTCTCCGAAAACATCGAAGCAAATTTTGAAATAGACCTTATCTTTATTAACAAACCGCATATTTGAAGTCCAAGCAAGCACATTCTCGCCTAAAAAACTCTTAAAACTACATTCCGTGACACAAAACAGTATTATTTTTAAAATTATAGTGGATTTGGCCGTCCGCCATGACACTCGCTGTGAGAAATACGGCAACTTCGGCAAGCGGAGTGATACAAACGGTGAAGAGGACAAGGAGCTCTGTTGGACTCCAATATCACATACCTATCAGCCAATCAGATTTGAGAACCAGAAAGAACTGTTGTGTATATATATATATATATATATATATATATATATATATATATATATATATATATATATATGTGTATGTATATACTCTTAAAAATAAAGGTTCCAAAAGGGGGTTTTCACAGCGATGCTATAGAAGAACCAGTTTTGGTTCCCCAAAGAATCTTTCAGTAAACAGTTCTTAAAAGAACCACTAGATTACTCATGCCCAGCAAATTCTTCAAAAAGAAGAGAGAGCAGTGTTAAATGAAGAAGTTGCAATGAACTGAGAGCAACACTTAAGGAGAAAAGAGAGAAAGAGATAGACGCAGCTGTCTCATCCCGTCATATATAAAAAACCTTCAGAAATGAGCACTACATCTCACAGGGGGGCAAGAAAGAAACCGAGAGAAAGAATGCTGAGAGGGAGAAGCAAATAGAAATCCCAATCAATACAGTCTCTATGAGCAGTCAGCTCAGACACAGAGAAAGTGGGTCAAACAATGGAAGAAGAACAGGAGTGAGTGCATGAGGGACTGAGAGGGAGAGAGGAGGTTGTGACCCTTCTTGACTACCTATCCAAGACCCACAACCCCCGATGGCTTCATCTAAGACTTTTGGGAGATTATAGGCAATGCATTGTGGGATGCATCCTGCCTCTAGTCAGCTCAGTGACTGTAAGACACAGTGTGTTTATGTCTTAATGGCTTAGTCGAGCACAACTGTTCTAACACACTGCAAAACTGACTCAAAAAAGGATTTCATGAGAGCAGAAGATGTTTAGCGTAATTTAGTTATGTAAACACAGATTTACCTCCCACTTGGCTTATGTGAGATTGATAATGTTGTGTTTTATGTGTGTGCATGTGACACTTCAATACTGTTTAAGGATCTACTCCAGCAGCAATGCAGAAAATATAATTAGGAAAAATGAGTGCTGCTTTCCTTTTGTAAAAAAAGAAAAAAAGAAAAAAAAAAAAGAAAAAAGGTTTCTTGAGGTTTCTTGATAATTTTTAAATCCTTATTTTTTATGTTTTTATTTGTATTTATTTTTTATTACAAAAGCACCATTTTTGTTGTTGTTTTTGTTTTGTTTTTTGTTTGTTGTTTGTTTATTTTATTGACTACAGCGGCTGTCTGTGTCATGGCCTACAGCAAATTTTTTATTATTGGCTGTAAACAAAAAGCAGCACATTTCAAGGTACATACAGAAACATTTTATTTGTTCTTGTTCCTTAGAATTTTAAGTGCAAATGTAATGATTAAGTTTACTCAGGATTCCTCTTTTAGGGTCAGTTCATAATTAAATTTCTAAATCTTTTTAGAGGGTCTAAGTAAGTATATTTCACATTCAGAACATTGAGACTTAAATTAATTTTAAGATTATTTAAAATTAAAAAGTTTAAATGGTGTAAATGCCCCCTTCTGTCCAAAACAATAATCAAATGTCCTTCTATTTAGTCTGAGATTTACATTTTGGTTGTGATAAAATACATAAATAAAACATATGTCCTTTAATTTTGTTCATGTTAATTATTAGTATTTGTTTTAGCATGTTAATTAAGATTATGTTAATATAATATAATGGAATAGAAATAATTTAGGCCCCTATAGTGGTTTCAAGCCCTGAGGTTGGGACCTCACTGACAAGCATGAGCTACTGTATATTATAATTACTGTAAAATATTGTTTATTTGTTATTCATTATTATGCTTATATTACATCTGTTCATTTCTCAAAGCACATGAATAAAGCAGACTTTGTACTAGCCCTATACAGTAGATATGTAGCCACTGGAATCTCAAACTCATTATTTTTAAGCCAAATGCTGCCATAGAGGACTAGTATCTGTAACAAAATTGCAGCTTCCTATTTGGTCCCCCACTAAAGATAACCAACCTGAAATTTAGGGTTAGTCTAAGTCTCAAACCTGAAATCCTCTGCATATGTGCTTTTAACCCCTGAAAGAGGTTTAGGACTGAGACTCAAATCCTTCCCATTATAAACTAAAACCCTAAAAGTTAAATTTTGTGCAAACTTTATTACATTTGGACTTGAGTCTAAAGAACAGATGCAAACAAGTGCAAAATGGTTTACATGTACATGTACCTTGTAATGTGCTCTACAGATCAGTTTTTGTTCCTGAGCTGAGAAATACAGTTTTCCATAAATGCATGTATAGCCAAAATCTACTGTGTACCACAACACAAAGATGGCTGCTCCATTTTACAATACCAATACAAAGAGGAAATCACTAAAACAACCAAAGTCAAGCAACCAGTTTTACAATTTTTGTACCACTTGAGATGGACTAACTCAAAACTCTTGTGGGTTGGAGTTCTGATGGAATTTTATTTCTTACTGCTAAAAACTCGATCTGTCAACAGATTAATATAATCATAATTAATGATTACAGACCTAAAAATCTATTCCCCCCAGACTCCCAACATTCATTTGTGGTCACCCTGGACCCCAGTTTGGTGTAGGCAATATTGAGAGGGCCTAATTTGCCACCATATGCAAATGCTACTGATATATGAAGAATTTTAAATAACATTTCAGCACATTAACTGCATTAATACTTAAGCCCTGAATTTCTGTGTAATTCTGCTAGCTAAAATATTAATACAGGTATATTTCACAAATCAGACTCTATTGGGACTGGAGGAGTCAAAAGACAATTTTGCACATCTATTAAAAATGATTGCTGTTCGGGAATTCACACTTACACATTTACTACACTGTTTGTTTAATCATCTTTAACTGAAAATATTTGACTGTACATAGACTATTCAAAAGTTTGGGGCCTGTAATAGTTAATAGTTTTTGAAAGAAAAAACTATTAAATGTTTTACTGTACTTCACTTTGATTAATTGAATGTATCCTTGCTGAATAAAAGTATTTATTTCTTTAAAAAAAAAAAAAAATCTTACTGACCCCGAACTTTTGAATGGTAGTGTATATGTGAAAATTTACTTCAAATTCAGTGTTTTGTCACTGTATATGATGACCAGGCAATTTCACAGTTCATAGTAACAAACAGGCATTTAGAAAAGGTGTTTTGTTTGCTGTATTCAGATACTGAGAAAATGAAATTAAAAGGGTCTTTTTTCCCCTGAGGGCCTTTTAAACCCAATGTGCTCTAAACACATGCAACAAAAATCAATTTTACACAACAGTTACACTAGCTGCCACTTGTGCACGTTTTTGGTTCATGAGCAGCTCATGTTCCAGCCGTTCATGACAGACAGAAACTTTAACAGCTGCCCTTATAACACAAAACACTCTTTCTCTCATCAGGGAGAAGGATGTGAAATCAGACAAGGCCTGTCATGAAGAGGCACCCATGACCTAAAAAATCCTTTTGAGATGCAGAGCACCTTTTGCCTTCATGTGAAAGCGTGCAGAGAGGTAAGATGAAAAGAGTTGGTGGAAAGACCTTCAAAATCAGAGAACAAAAGACTCGTTGGCCATCTCTTCCCCTCGACCTGGGTTTGTGGAGGCCGTTTTGTGGAGCTCAGAGAAGTGAAGAAAGAGAAGTAGAGATGTTGGTCACTGTTATACACAGAGCCTATGTACACACACACACACACACACACACACACACACACACACACGCACACACACACAAACACACACACACACACACACACACAAACACACACACAAACATGCATGATCTCTCAAACGTATCTATCCAGATGGTGTTTAACCTTCCACCCACACACACACGCATACACACATGGTCCTTCATCTTTCTCTTAAGCCAAAGTATACACTTTAGTTACAGACCTCTTACCCAAATATCTTTTAACCCTAAACACATTATGATGAGCTGCACAGACCCAACCCTACACACACACATACACACACACACACAGAGACGCTCATGTAGGGTTCTTCCCCTGAGGATAAAGCCTATTGTTAAACACCGGCGGGATGAACTCAAAGAGGATATACACTGCATTTCATATCCTCTATAGTCTATAGGTCCACCTGACACGTATTATTCATTAATATTTCATTAGTTAGATAATTGGTATATAGTATACACCTGGTATCTTATGGCTTAATTATGGAAGCCCCATACATGACATGCAGAAAAAAATAATAAATTGTGCTCACGACATAAAAATTCACTCCCTCGTTTTACGTATATCGTGCACATGATATAATAACTCAATTATTATGTCATGCTCACACTAAAATTTTTCCCTGCATGTCATGTACAGGGCTCCGTCTTTATTTAAAACTCAGTACTTTTTTGTCTCATTCCACAAAAGTTTCACAGACACAAAAATGTCAGCCTATTTAAAACAGTATCACATAACCAAAGTCAAAGTTAAATAAAACTGATTCATACTGGTGACACTATCTCTTAAGGAATAAATTAATCATTATTTAATCGTGTGTGTGCATGTGTGTGTACTGGTATATATGGTTTATGAGGAGACAAATGTGTATAATGACATGGGTACTACAATGTAAACAGGGTTTATGAGGACACTTCCTGTGTCCCCGTAAAACAAAAGGCTTAAAAAACATACTAAACGGTGTTTTATGAAATTCAAAAATTGCCAGTAGTTTCCTGTAAGGGGTAGGTTTAGGTGTAGGGTTGGTGTAGGGCAATAGAAAATACGGTTTGTATAGTATAAAAACCATTACGCCTATGGAAAGTCCCCGTAAACCACAAATTCAAGTATATGTGTGAGTGTGTGTGTGTGTGTGTGTGTGTGTGTGTTTGAAAAAACAGAATATTATATATATATATATATATATATATATATTAGTGCTGTCAAACGATTAATTGCAATTAATCGCATCCAAAATAAAAGTTTTTGTTTACATTATATGTGTGTGTATTGTTTATATTTATGATGTATATATAAATACATACACATACAGCATATATTTAGAAAATATTTACATGTATATATTTATATTCACATAATTTAAATCATATATAAATATATTTAATATATAAAACATAACATATTTTTCTTAAATATATATATATATATATATATATATATATATATATATATATATATATATATATATATATATATATATATATATATATATATATATATATATATGAATGTGTGTATTTATACATACATATATAATACATATTTATTATATATTCATATAATAAATATACACAGTACACACACACATATATATTATGTAAACAAAAACTTTTATTTTGGATGTGATAAATTGTGATTAATCGTTTGACAGAACTAATATATATATATATATATATATATATATATATATATATATATATATACACATATACACACACACGCACACGCAACCACATATTTGTATAATACATAATGAACTATAGGTCTATTATTGTTTTTTGTTAAAAGAGGCCCAAAATAAAAACCTGTGATTTACTCACCCTCATGTGTCTCTCCAAAAATGGTTTCTTCTGTGAAATGCAACGAAGGTAGGCTATTTGTATCTCCAAATACCTCATAAAAGTCCATATGATTTGTGTTTGTTAAACCTTCTGAATTCATTCTATTTTTGTTTGTGAAAAAATAGACTGTAACTTACCTATATTCACTTAAAATCTAGTCTTCCACCATTAGACTCTGGCGCAGTTCAGCACAGAGAGCACCACACAGAGGCGCGGAAGAAACCGCACACAAACCTTAGGCTACTTGTTCTCTCCTCTATCGTCAACACGGTTTATTTAACCAGGTGGCACGTCCTAAACTTTAGGAACCACTGGCATAATATATAGCAGTTATTTTATAAATATAATTGATAAGGTTAAATTTCACTAAATTAGTCTCATACACACAATTGTTTTATACAGAGTTGGCAATATTGCCAAACCTCAACCAGAAACATATTATTTTCTCTTATATATGAATGTAGTTTTTTTGTGTAGAAACTTAAATAACAGCTTAAATGCTGGTGAGTGTCATCTGAGCATGAGTTTGGTCCCTCTAGTGGTGCATGAGGTTTAGGTGTGTTTTCCACGAACAGACCTACAGACAGCAGAACAGATGCAGCACATGTGCTTCAAGCTTCTGCTGTGTTATCTGCAAACTGCTACCTGAGTTAACAGATTATAAAACCCTCTGAAGGCCTAAGCAGGCTATTACACACACGATTCCATCAAATATCTTCCCTTTGACTCCCTCAGGATTCCAGATAAGAATCTGCAATGAATTTCACACACGCTTTTATCCCACTCAGAATATAATTTGTCCACTATTTACATTAATAGACCACTTTATCTTGTCAAATGTTTCAACAAACTGTCCCATAATCCACGTTGCTCTCCGTGTTTGTCTCCACACCCATCACGTGTGCAAAACAGCTTTATCTTTGATTCCAAGAATGACACCGAACAGACTTTGGGACTTAAGGTTAATGCTTGGGAAAATGTGCATAAATCTATACCATTAAGCGTTTTAAAGCACTCAGAAAGCTCTTTTAATTAAGCTTGTTTAGGGGACATGCATCAGCTGGATTGCGGTCTCACCGCTCCGGTCTTTTGTTGAAGGTTTAAATCCGTTGACCCAGTGACCCAGTCTAAGTGGCTTTCTCTTGTTCTTTATCAGATTGCCACACCGATCGCTGTTAAGACTGTGTGACCTTAAGTCACAAATAAGGATTTGAGCAGAAAAGTTGGTTTGAGAAGCATTACACCACTCTGAATACTTAACACACTGTATCAAATAAAATATGTGGATGTATTTACAGTACAGCACAAATATGTAACAGATTATGTCTTATTTACACATTTCAGGCAAGATGTAAGAAGAGTTGGGGGGGATACGGGTTATTTATTTGGTTCATAATTGCACAATTTCCCTCTTGAATGACACAAGACATTAAAAGATCAAAATCTGTCAATGACATCTATGGAGAACAACACAAATCAATCCTAATAACAATAAATAAATTAAAAATAGAAAAAAAATTAATGCAGAGAATTTTGGTAACCAAATAATGTTAGCTATCTGAGATCATTTATGAAAATAGTGTATGTGAGGATGATTGGCACATTGGTTTTGGGGTTGGTTGGCACACTGTAAAATAACTCATTATTCATAGCAGATGTGAACATGTACAGTACCTACACACACACACACACACACACACACACACACGCACATAGAGAGAGAGAGAGAGAGAGAGAGGGATATGTCAGTTTTCAAAATAGCAGTCAACCAATATGTTTTTTTGTTTTTTTTAAATTGATGATCCTTATAAAATATACATTTGGTCCTTCAAAATGATTTAAAAAGTTTTAAAACCAGTAATAAACAGTTCAAAAATGTATGAAATGAAACCAATTAAAATATTAATCAAAAATGTTTTATTATAAGGGTATGCGCATCGAGTGGTATTTGTTTAGTTTAAAATAATCATTTTTATCTTAAAATAAATCCTTTTAATGCTGTGCCAACCAGTGCTTGCGCATTTGCACAATATATCTATGGTCGTACTGTAAATAAATATATTTACTGAACATTTTGTGACACTGAATTGATCTGTTTTACCCAATGAGTTTCATTTGCACCTATAGCTGGGTTTTGAATAAATTTATTAATTCATTGTTTTATTTTTTAAATCCAAAAAAATACAACATTTTGTGAATCTGTAAAGTTACATGTTATTATAAAATAGTTTTGACAAAGTTATAGAATTGAATAGTCTTTTAACTCAATGAATAAACAAATAAATGAAGAAATAAAATCTGAAAATGCAACACTAACAATACATGGCATGCATAGAAGTACAGTGATTTTGCTTTCACTCTGGCTATGGTGTGATGCGGCATTTAGGTGGTTTGGAGGACCACTGGTTCATCCGTGTGGGTTTCAGCGAGACAGTTTTTCATGGGCTGACGAACCTGAGATTGACCAAAACTCAAGCATTCTCAGGTTGGACAGTCCTCGAAAGCACTGCTCATCCAGGATGGCCAGATCACACTGACCACAGATTACTTGCATCATCTTAAAAAAAGAAAAGAAAAAAAGAAAGAAATTCAAAAAAGAGTAAAAAAAAAAAAAAACGAAAAAAACTAGCAAAATCTAGACCTTCCAAAGAATTTGGAAAATTTGTAAATTGTAAATTTAAATTGTATCCGTTTCGATGATGAGAAGAAAATAATAGCACATTTTCTTTCTTTCGTGAATGCAGGAAAAGCATGGACATTTACAAAAATATGAAAATATAGAATGATAAAAAAAGAATAGATGAAGAAACACAGAAAATCTGATTTAAAACCATACTTGGAAAGGTTACTAAAAATCTCCTACAATTTCCATTTGACCACTATGTAAAAATAAATCCAATCCAATCTGGAATACTGAAAACTATAATATTAGCACGATTTCCGCAATTTTCAGATTGTGGTTATTACAGGTACATGAATCAAACTTTAAACACTCAACATCACGTTTACAAAAACACACTGACCAAATCTTATAGAAATGTCCCCCATAAATATATGGCCTACATAAAAAAAAAAATAAATAAAATAATAATAATAATAAAAATAAAGAAAATTAGTTACATTCAAATAAATAAATAGACTCAGTAAATGATTTTACACATTTTACTCTAAATTTAGCTGCCCTTACAGTATCTGTCATGCTGTACTGTATGCTGTAGTATATCATGATGTGCCAACTTTCGCGCCTTTCCAGTTGGAAAGGGGCACTGAAACCTTTACCTTACAACATCCATAACATCTAAATAGCTACATGCATAAAATATGAATCATTCATTATTATGAAGTAAAACCAATGAGTTTAAGCAGATGCAATTCTTATATTACAGCCACTTAGAGACAATCAGCTCAGCTGTGTCTGACTGTAATGGCCTCGTGGCTTTACAGAACAACACCGTCCCACAGCTTTAACCCTCCATATCTCTCAAAGATCTGTCTGTATCAAAAAACCCATAAAACCTTGCTCCTACCATCACTTTTGACGCCAGGATGATGTTCAAAATCATGAAATCTTCTGAATTTATTCACAGATGCATCGGTTGACCTCGTCAAAAACTATAAACCTAAATATATCTGCGCAAACATCATCTCAGGTGTATTTCAGACTCCAAAAAGTCCTGGATTTCTCACTGTACGTTTAATTTGACATTCACTGTGGGCTGGTACACACAGCTATGCAAAACTCTCACCTCTGCCTTACCTTCACAGACGTTGATTCGCTCCTCATCGCCCCACACTGACAGAGGACTTTGAGGCCTTCAAAATATGCGCTGAAGCGCTCTCTTGAAGCAGCAGGGAAGCCGGACCGTCGGGCTGATGCTCACACACTCACTCCCGCCAGCGCTGTGACCTGCAGGGCCCTCGCGAGCTGCTGGAGATGCTGTAGAGCTGCCACACATGAGCAAAGCGCCTCCTTCCTGTTTGTGACTATGAACAAGCTTGTGGTATTTTTTCCATGACATCTCAATATTGAGGGCCACTAGAGCACGTTTCATTCATCTCAACCACTCCCTTTTTGAAATGCTTTATGTGACGTGGTGATTGTTTTATGACAGAGGAAGAGCAAGATTATAGTTTTTCTGAAATAAAAATTTGGTTTGCAGTTAGTTTTAAACATGGCTAAATAGTAACTTTCGCCTCCGCTTGTTCATTTTAACCAGGCTGATTATTACGATGAGTCATATTAACCAAAAGCTGCATTAGTCATTAATACATTAAAAAAAAAAAAAAAAACAAATGTTCTCAGTTTGTAGAAGCAAACTCTTTTATACATTAATTACATGTTGTGTGATGAACTAAAAGGTAAGGTGATCTTTTAGTGTAGAATACACTGAGAAGGGTAGTTATTATAGTGTTGACTATCATATATCAGAGTGGAGTTAATTATGGAAACTGATGAAAGATTGCTAGGTTAGTTTCCATATCAAGGGGACAACCACAGCATCCTTCCTGTGTGTTTGAGACATGAATGAGTTTCAATCCCGCTGTCTGTTACAAAAAGCATTAAAAAAAAAGAATAAAAGTGCCATAAAACAGTCTAGCATTATTCTTCTCTTCACATCTCTGGGTAGATTTTGAATGGAAATTTCATTGATGTGAAATTCTCAGACATGACATTTCATTTATGTCCTTGAAAGACAAGCAAGGTATAGAAGATCAACTGGCTGTGACAGTTACAGCTGAAAAGAAACACTGCACTACTATACAAAAGTCTGGGGTCGATGAGGTTTTTTGAAAAAACGTCTCTTATGCTCAGCAAAGCTGCATTTATATGATCAAAAATACAGTAAAAACTGTAATATTGTGAGATATTATTAGAATTTAAATGAACTGTTTTCCATTTGAATATATATTTTCAGATGGAATTTATTTCTGATGCAAAGCTAAATTTTTGGCTTCATTACGCCAGTCTTCAGTGTCACATGATCCTTCAGAAATCATTCTAATATACTGAATATATCTGGTGCTCAAGAAACATTTTTCAATGCTGAAAACAGTTGTTCTGCTTACACATTTTTTTTTCAGGATTATTTGATCAATTTTAATGTCACTTTTGTTCAGCTTAATGCTTCCTTGCTCAACAAAAGTACTAGTTTCTTTAAACAAAAAAATAAAAATAATCTCACTGACCCCAAATGTTTCGACCAGTACTGTATGTACAGTATGTGTACATTTTTATATACACACATCCATGCATATATAATCCAAACAGTGTGATTAAGATCATTACATGAAGCACATCACAATTATTACACTGCTATTTATCAAATATTCAGTTCAATCAAATAAGCATGAAACATTGACTTGATTTTAAATGAATTTATTATGCAAGGTGTGGATATGAGTCACTTATGTAGAACATCAATTATACCAATTATACAGTGTAGCAGTCTTTACACAAAAATATCAGACTGACCAATCAGAATCAAGTATTCCAGAATGTGTGCAATGACAATGCAATAAAATAAATAGCTAAAAAAATCATAGACTATTATTCCTGTTGTAAGACAAAAGTCACAGTAGATACATTCACTAGGCCTTGACATTATCACTGCAGATCTCAGTGCTCCCATATCAATATAATATTGTTCGCATTTTCTATCAAACATTAAAAAGACAACTTTTTTTGGATATTGCAGTACAGGATTTTTTATTTTCATTTGTTAAGTATTGTGAGTCAGCATAAATCAAACAAATAAAACACAATCGCATCATATTTCTATGATGAACTAATTTCTTCAGGCTTGGTACTTTCTCAAAGTGCTCAGTGGGGTAAAAACGATAAAACAAAGAGATATCAACGCAACATCCATAACAAGAGCAAGCGCAACGCTCATTGGCTTGAATTTCAGCACCAACACTTCCTGTGGGCTAGTTTTGTTCTTGTACGTCCTGTATGTTCTCGACGCGACGGCGAACATCAAGCAAATGTCAGCCATATATGGTAAAGACAGCTATAAATTCACTGGACAGATGCAAGATCCTGCACTTTTGTTGGTCAAAAAAATTAAAATAAAAGTAGGTTATTCTCATCGCAGAATGTGAACTTTTTTTCATAAAAATGAATGGCTGCTGATTACAGATGATCTACAATACAGATCCTATCTACATTTAACAGGAGCTGCTCCTTCATGTTTATGTTTGATAAATAGATAGAGAAACCCTTAAATTGAGCTCAACATCTTATCTTAAACTGGCAAAATCTTTGCAGAAAACTGTAAAAATAAATGTTTAAGTTGTACAGAATGCAGTGCTCAATTGTGAAAGTGTAATTGTTAAAAGCGTGTGGTTTGGTCAGCAGCCGTCTGCAGGTAAAGCAAGAGAGAAAGCAAAGATTAAAACAAAGCAACGCCCACACATTTTTCCGATGAAGTGGTCTATCAAAGATATTCGCTGTCTAAGTGTAGCAAGGCAGCGCTTTGAGTCTTACTTTACTCTCTGAAAGCTTGACTGCTGCATGAAACGGAGTACAATAATAAAAATGACACGCTGTTTGCCATGACAAGACATACACGTGCCAAAAATACTAAACATCAGATTCCAAACACGCAAGGCAATAAATCAACTGCACGTGCTTCAGAATCAAACACTACACACTTTAGATGACAGTACTGTAAATATTATTAAATAAATCACATAAAAAAAAAACAACTAAATAAACCTTCATAAATAAAACTTTCACAAATAAAAACTTCACATAAAACATTTCAGTTTGGGGAGTGCCAAAAAGTATAAAAATATTTTATAATGTACAAATATCCGGTGTGATTATCAGATTGGCTTCATCAGTCTGAGCGGGTGAGATGATGTGACACCCGTCAGCAGCTGGGCTCATCCATGTCATCATCGCTCCAGTCTGGAGGCGCATCTGTGCCAAAATATCGATCCCCAAAATTTCCTGGACAAAAAAAAAAAAAAAAAAAAAAAAAAAAAAAAAAAAAAAAAAAAAATTAAAATTTAAGCACATTTTCTCAAAATTATCATTACTGTAATGTGTCTGGATGTTTTAGAGCTGCAATTTTCATTATTCTCAGATTCTCCTTACTTTATTATTATTATTATTATTATTATTTTTTAATAAAACAGTACAAATAGTATTTTCATTTCCTCAACTGATCTTACTCACCCCAAAATACACACAATACAATTAAACCTTTTAGAATATTAAAGATATTTAAAATAGAATATTTAGAGTTTAAATATTCTAGCGGATTCCCCTGTGTGAGTTTTTCGAATTTGTCACATGACACATTGCATCCACAATATATATTGGTATATGACCGATGTATTGTTTTATTGAATTTTTTTCTTTTTATTCAAAATATTCACAAACTGGAAAATAATAGTACAGATTTTAATGCCATGTCAGTTTCTGAAGCAATTTCCATGGCAAAAACGGTTATATGAGCGTTAGAGAAATACAATAACAATGAAAAGCAAATAAACCGAAAGATACATTTAATATTTTACATATGATAAAAATTCTAAAACACTTCTTCACAAACTGGTTTTCTGTTAATCTGATTCTCAAATTTGTAAATAAATATATTTTGTCTTTTAAACACATTTACAATGTTAGTTTACACTCAAACGCAGAAAATCAGAGTCTGACCCACTCCCTTTAAAGAGTACACTTTATAGTTACTGCTTCTATAGACATCAGAGTATATTTAGTATTTGTGTATTTAAATGTTTGAAACCTAAAATAAACATCACGTGGTTGAAAATACTGAAAAGTTGTGATATATGAGAAGCGGTGAGTGAGTCTCTCTCTGGTTCAGCACAACTCAAAGCGGGAAAGCAGATTTGAAATTAGCATCTAATCATGTGACGCACTGAATGTTCTAATCACACCAATTATCCACATCAAAGGGTTAATATATAATAATATATAAAGTAATAACTATGAAACAAAAATCACACATTGCAAAAACCTTAATGGTCCTATAGGTCCTAGAGGTAAAAAGTCTTCACTTTCCATTAAGCAAAGTATAATTTATTCATTTTTTTCTTATGATTTGAGGTGAAATATGAGCCAGACATGCTCTTGGCTGGTTTTGTGAGAATGGCCTGTTTGTGTAGAACTTTTAGGACAAAAAGCCACAGTTAAGCAGATAAGTAATACTGATAAGGTCTCACCTATGCCGGGGATGATGTGGAACAGGTCGTTAACCTTCTTGTCGACGGCGGTTGTGATGATTTTGACCTGAGGAAAGGCGTAGGCCACAGAATGGACGCCCATCTCAGCCATCAGCAGAGACACCAGCAGGATCTTATCCTCCTGAGCGTCATGATCCTACACACACACACACACACACCTCATGAAGAAAACACAGTCCCATTCCTCCACTCTCTGCATGCAGTTTTCATATTGAACAGTGTGCCAAGTCATTTCCACCACAGAAGTATTAAATTTAATATATAAATCGCAAATGTGGATGATTTTTTTTAGTTCATGCATCTTCAGTGTTAGTAAATGAATTCTATTTAAACACGTAAGAGTAAACAGTGTGTTCTCAGAGGGGTTATTTTGTTATTTTGCCAAAAACGGTCATAGCAACTGATAAATACAGCTCTGTAGAATTAATACGTGAGAATGTGTAAAGTTATGTCATGCTCTATGGCTGCTGTCAGCTAGTGAGGTTTCTCTGCTACGCCTACACTGACAGACAAACAAACCGGGCCGCTCTACATGTGGTGCCTGAGTAGGCGTGTGTGTCTCTGCCACTGCACACTATCAGTTCCATTAGAAGACGAGAGGTGTTGTGCAAGAAAAAAAGGTTCAAATGCAGACTTACAAGTAAAACTCTGATGGCCATCATGGCGGCCGCTCCGGTGGACACAGTGCAGTCCATCAGAATCACGTGATCCTCGCTGATGTCTTTGGGCAGACGCAAATAGTGCAACTGGACAGCAACAGAAAAGTCAAATGAAATGTGCAGCAATAACATGTCTAAATGAATCAATCAATCAAATTAATAAATCTAAATTAACAAGTGAGTTCATGCAATTATGTAAACATTTATTTCTTTAAAAATGATATCTACTCTATATTATATTGTGCAAAGTGACTGAAGGCAGGTAATGGAAATACGTTAAGAGTGGTACTCTAAAAAACAACTGCACAATTGCATTGCTGCATCATGTTGTCATCAGTGTTGGGAAGTTTACTTTGGAAATGTAATAAGCAGTGTAAATATTTCAATTACTTTATTCATATAACTGATTACTTTTTGATTATTATTCATTCTGAAACATGTAAACCAGGCAGGGTTAACCTTACAGTAGGGCACAGCCACCACAAAATCAGACTTTAGCACTGCTGTTTACTTTACTTTAGATAGTCCTGAGGTTAAAATTTAAAATAATAAAAAATAGTTTAATAGCTATGATACTGTTTTTGAAATCAAATCTTTGCATAGCTATGACAAGAGACACTGGCATCTAACAATGCCTTTGAAGAAGAAAAAAAAAAAGGTAATCTTAAAAAATAAAGCATATACATAAACTCAAAAAGAAATAAGAGTTATTGAATAAGCATGTGTCCTATTCTGTGTCCTAAACTCTTGAAACATTGGTGTCTGCAATTTATGAAAGATATCAATTAAATCTGTATGTGGGTGCGTGTGAAAATATTCAGATGTATCCACCTTTGTTAACATTTTCATAAGTAATTGTAATTTAATTACACATTTTTTCTCAGTAACTGCAACAGATTAGTTATTTTGTAATTAAATTGCGTAACTCTGAAGCATGTAACTAGTTACTCCCCAACACCGACTGCTGTGAAGAACAGAAAGATACGAGTGTGTGTGTGTGTGTGTGTGTGTGTGTGTGTGTGTGTGTGTGTGTGTGTGTGCGTGTGCGTGCCAACTACACAAATCGCTGAAACCAATGTTTTCACATATTTAGTTTTCTTTCCTAGAAAAGAAACTAAGTGTGTTAATTATGAATAAATTGAAATTTATCATAATTTGAATGACTTAATTGATTGCAAATCCAAAAACTAAAATAAAAAAAATAAAAATAAAAAGTTAAATTCTTAAAAAAAAAAGAAAAGAAAAGAAAACCAATACTACACTTTAAAGCAGCAAAAAAAAAAAAAAAAAAAAGTTATAAACAACAAAATATCTATAAATTGTACTAATAACACAAAATACTGTAACACTGAAATGTCTTGCTCAGAAAACGTTTAACATTAATCTTTAAAATAAAACACAATTTAAATAAGTCAAAAAACAAATGGTAACACTTTAGTTTTGGGACCAATTCTCACTATTAACTTCATCGTTTGCCTCAAACTCCTAATTTGCTGCTTATTCGTATTTAGGAAGGTAGTTGTTAAGTTCAGGTATGGGGTCGGATTAAGGGATCTAAAATATGGTCATGCAGAATAAGGTATTAATGTGTGCTTTGTAAGTACTAATAAACAGCCGATATGCTAGTAATATGCAGCTAATAAGCAACTAGTTAATAGTGAGAACTGGTCCCTAAACTAAAGTGTAAAATTGACTTTCTCTCTCTTGAACTGGTGTGTGTAAATTCTGGTGGGGTAGTAAAAGCAGAAAGGGGCGTTACCTCAGGCTCTCCTGTGTCCTGATTGGTCTGGATGAGGATTTTGCCAATGCGGACGTCTTTGCACACGGCCCTAAGCGCGGGCTCCATGGTCTCTCCCGCCCTGAGAATCGACACACCCGTAATCTGCTCAAAACAAAAAAGAGGGAGAGTCTGTGATTTCCTTTTTAGGGCCTAAACTTTTCTACACCACACAGAACAAAGACATTTCTGTATGACAGAGAAAATCCCCAAACGAGCAGATTGATTAGGCTCAACCAACAAGAGATTGCACAAAAAGACGTTTTTCGTGGCACATTATTTTCTTACCCTCTTCCCATGAAAGGTTCGGCCCTCGTAATCTTCTCCTTGTGGGGTCTGAACAATGTGAACCTGCAGCAGATAACAGACAAACTGTAACGTCAAGCTGTTTTTGTCCAGGCATATCACATGTGGCTAAACTGATCTTCCTCTCTGATTAAAAGCCACAGTAAAATGTCAGCAGCAACATCATGAAGCTCACTAGCTCACTGCACTTCTCCTGTGAGCGTTTTAAGTGTAAAGGTCGCTGTGTTGCTGCTGCGCATTGCTAAGCCGATTTCTATCATGTAGAGTTTGAGTTAGTCTGAGTTTCCACTGCGGTGGACAAGTGAGACAAGTTTCCATGTTCAAGATGAGGTCTCCATGCCCACACGCTCAAATCCATTTGCGTGCCGTTATAAGGTCGATCTTAAGATTCCCCAGCAATCCCTCCATCTTCGCTTTTTCTGTCACTCTTTTCTTACCTGAGATGGAAGGAAGGACAGTGCTCTCTCAATGAGGAGCCGCATTAACCTCTTGGAGTAGAAGATGAACTCGTCTCGACTGGTCTCTTTATTTCTGCAACACAAGCGCGAACGATAAATTGACTTACTAAAACGACAAAACAGTTGTGTGTTTATTTGTGTTAAAAAAAAATTCTAATTAAAATGGAGGATCTTTTTATAACCTTGTAAACTTTTTATTCAAAATATATTACATAATATATTTAAATTTATTACTGTTATATATATATATATATATATATATATATATTTTTTTTTTTTTTTTTTTTTTTAAAGAGTTTTACTAGTTATTCTAACATAGTTAATCAGACTTTAAGACCTCATAAAACAAATGGACCAACGCAATTTTCCTAACAGGCATTTAGGCAGGATATATAGTAGTATATATAGTAGTCCCCTATTTTTTAACCATGCAATAGCCGTTAGTTTACGTTACAGCCTGGCATAACCACGCACAGCCTGTGACATGGACGAAAGCAATGAAAAAAAAAAACAAAAAAAAAACAAAAAAAACTTTCAAAATGAGTACATTTCAGCCACTGGCTTCTGCTTCTTGATACTGGTAGTTGGTCACAGGTATGAGGGGGAGGGACAATTTCCACCCAATAATGGGTCACTGGTATGTTCTGAGGGGGGGGGGGACCTAAATAAAAAACTAAAATAAAAAAACAAGCAAAAACAAAACAAATCAAAACAACAAACCAAAAAATTATAACATATAATAAAAAAACAGAAAGCAAAACTATGCTAAAAATTAAACAAAATAAACTACAAAACACAACTAACCAAAAAGAAAACCAAAAAGAAAAGAAAACTAAATTAAACTTAAATAAAACCTAAATAAAAACAAACAAACAAAAAAAACAAACAAATAAAGTAAACAAATTTAAGCATAAATAAAAAATACAAAAAATACAAAAATAAAGAAAAAAAGAACTACAATAAAAACTACAAAACCAAGCAAAAACAAAACTAATTAAAACAACAAACCAAAAAATGAGAATAAAACATAAAAAACATAAAACTATGCTAAAAATTAAACTATATAAACAAAAAAAAAAAACCTACAAAACCAACCAAAATCAAAACTAAATTAAAAAAAAAACAAACAACTGAACTAAAACAAGAAAATGCAAAAAAAAAAAAAAAAGCAAAAAAAACAGGAAACAAAGCTAAGCTTAAAAATCTTTAAAAAAAATAAAAACTCCAATAGTACACAGGGTATGATGTTACTTCCTGTTGTTGTTTGTATTTACAAAACTGTGAATTTTCTCTTCATATGTTATGTAAAAAATTGGCATATTGTTGGACATTTTGTCTACTTTTATACAATACACATTTTTGAACTATAAGCATCAAAATTATAATTGTGTTTTGCATAAGGTCTTTCCACGTTATTTCACTCTGGACAGCTATATGAGATGCTGTACAGTTAGTCTGGAAACTCTAAGTACTGCCGAGTTTTACACAATGCATACACTGCTGTTAGATGTGTGAAGTAAACTGCTGCGGCACAGACGTGTGTGTGTGTGTGTGTGTGTGTGTGTGTGTCTGTGTGTGTGTGTGTGTGTGTCTGACCTGATGATGGTGTGCATGCCGCGGACCTGCGGCGTACTCTCCAGAACACTGAGGGTCTGCGGAAGGGGCTGGGCCTGATGGGCAGACGCCAGGGCCGCCCTGTTACCATCATCACCGGCAAGAGACAAACAAACAGGAAGTCATCAACGCAGTGGAATTAAAAGATACGTTCATTCCAGCACTACACAGGCGGAGAGAGACATATGCTCACACAATAGCTACAAGTGTCACCCAAACGCCGTCATTCAAACGTTAAAGCAATGTTAGAGGAGAGCGTGAAGCAAAGATTTAGAAGCATACAGGAATTATTTATATAACAGAGAACCAAAGGACAATCTCCAATGAAAAACTGACCCATCTATGAATTAGTGTTTAGATATATGTATATGGTGGCCCCAAAAAGTATTTTGCCACTTCTTTTCATTGTATTTGTTTTACATTTTAAAGTTTCTTTTAGTGAAATGTTTTGTTCATAAGGTTGGGCTGTTGAAATGTTTGGGGTCAATAGTTTATTTATTTATTTATTTATTTATTTTTTTTTTTTAAATTTAGCAAGGATGCATTAAATCGATCAAAAGTGACAGGAAAGACTTTTTCCTACATTGATAACAATAAATGTTTCTTGAGCAGCAAATCAGCATATTAGAATAATTTCTGATGGATCATGTGACTGGAGCAATGATGCTGAAAATTCAGCTTTGCATCACAGGAATAAATTATATTTTACTATACATTCAAACAGAAAATAGTTATTATAAATTGTAATAATATTTCACAATATTTTACTGTATTTTTGATCAAATAAATAACAGACTTAACAGCTTAACAGACTTCTTTCAAAAACATTAAAAAATTAAAACTAAGCCCAAACATTCAAACAATCATAGTTATGCATTAAGTGTTCAAATACTTTTTGAAGCCACTGTTCACTCGGGGCTTCAGGCTTTTTTGGGAGTATCCCGTGATTCAATTTCACAAACACTCAGGTTAAAGACTGCATCCTGTCACAAACAAAACACCGCCTTCTATGTAAACTCTGACAAACTCGAGCAGAACAGTCATGTCATTGCTTTACATTTAAATTAGATGCATCATTAAAACATGGGTGTGACAATATGCAGTCTTTGGAAATCACACCAAGATCCCTGCTGTTCTACTTATGGTTTGTAATACAACAGCATAAAACATAAAAAAAAAGAAAAAAAAAAAATCATAAGCAAATCTCACATATCCCAGCGGAGCTTTCTCTGTGGGGGAAGTGACAAACAACAGAAAAACAGACAAATGACAACAGGAAGAGAAGGAAAAGAAGAGACACGTCACACACTATCAGGTGAAGGAGGATGAGGCGGTCACATGACTCAGCATGGAACAAGAGTGTGACAGCTGCGAACGGCACTTCAGCACACAGTGTGCATGTTCTGTGGGCAAATCATCCAGCACAATTTTGTCATCATGGAATACAAAAGAAGCAAAATATCCCAGCTGCTTCTGGGGGGGGGGGGCTTACATCAAGCCTTATGGTAGACTATGTGGGGAACTGATGGAAATTTAAGTCTTTCATGCACGTTCAAATATGTCAATGACGATTAGTAATGGAACCAATGGAACTGACCTCCTCTTAAAGTGAATAGTTCACCCAAAAATTAAAATTCTGTCATTTACTCACAGTCACGCATGTTTGAGCTTCCATGTAATATATATTTGATATGTCTGTGTGTTGATCAGTGTTTACATGTAAATAAAAGCCTAAATTAAATCTGTTCATCTTATAAAGCAAACTGCTTATATGAAGTACTTTTAATGTTTTTACATTTACATTACATTTAGTTATTTAGCAGATGCTTTTATCCAAAGCGACTTACAAAAGAGGACAATAGAAGCAATCAAAATCAACAAAAGAGCAACAACATTCAAGCGATATGACAAGTCTCGGTTAGCCTAACGCAGCACACATAGCAAGGTATTTTTTTTTATTTTTTTTTAAAGAAAAGTAGATAGAATATAGAAAAAAAAGAAAGCTAGTGTTAATTTTTAAAGAAAAAGTAGCAGTTAGAGAATAAATATGCAATTGATAGAGGGTCAAGGGTGTGTGTGTTTTTTTGTTTTTTTTTTAAATAAAAAGACAGACAGACAGATAAAACAGAATTAGAATAGAGAGTGATGGAGTTAGAGGGTCAAATAAAGATGGAAGAGATGTGTTTTTAGCCGTTTCTTGAAGATGGCTAAGGATTCAGCTGCTCGGATTGAGTTGGGCAGGTTATTCCACCAGGTGGGAACAGTGAATGAAAAAGTCTGTGAAAGTGATTTTGTGCCTTTTTGAGATGGCACAATAATGTGTCGTTCACTTGCAGAACGCAAGCTTCCAGAGGGCACATAGGTCTGAAGTACTGAATTTAGGCAAAGGGGTGCAGAGCCAGAGGTGGTTTTGTAGGCAAACATTAATGCCTTGAATTTTACGTGAGCAGCTATTGGTACCCAGTGCAAATTGATGAACAGAGGTGTGACGTGCGTTCTTTTCAGTTCATTAAAGATTAATCTTGCAGCGGCATTTTGGATTAATTGTAGAGGTTTGATGGAATTGGCTGGAAGACCTGCCAAGAGAGCATTGCAATAGTCAAGTCTGCACAGAACAAGAGCTTGAACAAGGAGTTGTGTTGCATGTTCCGAAAGAAAGAGCTTGATCTTCCTAATATTGTATAAAGCAAATCTGTAGGACCGGGTAGTTTTAGCAACGTGGTCTGAGAAATTCAGCTTATCAATCAATCACAACTCCAAGTTTTCTGGCTGTTTTTGAAGGAGTAATGGTTGATGAGTCTAACTGGAAGTGAAATTGTGATGAATGATGGGTTTGCTGAAACTACAAGCAGTTCTGTCTTAGCTAGGTTGAGTTGAAGGTGACGGTCCTTCATCCAGCAAGAAATGTCTGTTAGACATGCTGAGATGCGAGCAGCTATCGTCGGATCATCAGGATGGAATGAGAGGTAGAGTTGAGTGTCATCAGCAAAGCAGTGATACGAAAAGCCATGTTTTTGAATGACAGAACCTAGTGATGTCATGTAGACAGAGAAGAGAAGTGGTCCAAGAACTGAGCCCTGAGGCACCCCAGTAGCTAGTTGTTGCGACTTGGATACCTCAACTCTCCAAGATACCTTGAAGGACCTATCTGAGAGGTAAGACTCAAACCACTGGAGTGCGGTTCCTGAGATGCCCTTTCTCAATAGGGTTGACAGGAGGATCTGGTGGTTGACCGTATCAAAAGCAGCGGACAGATCCAGCAAGATAAGTAATGAAGACTTGGAAGCTGCTCTGGCAAGTCTTAGGGCTTCAACAACTGAGAGCAAGGCAGTTTCGGTCGAATGTCCACTTCTTAAGCCAGATTGGTTGCTGTCCAGGAGGTAGCTCTGTGTGAGAAAGGCAGAGACTTGGTTGAACAACTCTTTCAAGTGTTTTTGCAATGAAAGGTAGAAGGGAAACTGGTCTATAGTTCCCTAAAAGAGTTGGGTTAAGAGTGGGTTTCTTAAGAAGTGGGGTTATACGAGCCTGTTTAAACGCTGAGGGAAAAACTCCAGTGTGAAGGGATGTGTTAATGATGTGAGTGAGTGCAGGTACAACTGCAGGAGAAATGGCTTGAAGGAGATGAGAAGGAATAGGATCAAGCGGACAAGTAGTAGGATGGCTGGAAAGGATGAGTTTAGAGACTTCTGCCTCAACGAGTGGAGAGAACGATGTGAACGAGTGTATGTATGCTGGTAAGATGTGTTTGACAGTTTGAGGTGTGGAGAATTGTGCAGTGAGGTTTATAAT
The DNA here is from genome assembly GCA_039654775.1 of Spinibarbus caldwelli. Classification (NCBI taxonomy): domain Eukaryota; kingdom Metazoa; phylum Chordata; class Actinopteri; order Cypriniformes; family Cyprinidae; genus Spinibarbus; species Spinibarbus caldwelli. The sequence continues at coordinate 23,235,968 of CM077260.1, forward strand.
TTTATTAATGAAGAATGTGGCAAAATCGTCAGGTGTTAGTGTTGATGAAGGAGGGGGAGGAGGAGGACAAAGGAGGGAAGAAAATGTTTTAAAGAGCATGCGAGAGTTAGGAGAATTGTTAATTTTGTCGTGATAGTATGTCCTTTTTTCAGTGGAGACATTAGCAGAGAAGTCAGAGAGGAGTGATCAATATAAATTAAGGTAGGATTTTGTGATTTGCACCATACCCTTTCTGCAGCCCTAAGCTTAGAACAATGTTCACGGAGAACATCAGATAGGCAAAGGGCAGAAGGGGTGGAACGGCTGGCCTTGAAGATAAGGGGCAGAAAGTATCTAAACAAGATGTCAGAGTGGAACAGAAAGTATCAGTAGCACTGTTAGCATCAAGAGATGATAACTGTTTAGGGGAAGGAAGCGAAGATGAAACCATAGCAGATAGCCAGGAGGGTGAGAGTGAGCGTAAGTTACGTCGAAAAGTGACATGTGGAGGGGTGTGTGTTGTGCCAGGAATCATGTTGAGGTTAAGAGTAGGAAGTGATCTGAGGTGTGCAGTGGAGTAACCAGCACATGATCAGTGGAGCAGTGTCGTGTGTAAATAAGGTCCAGTTGGTTGCCTGATTTGTGAGTAGCTGTAGTTAAAATTCTCGAGATCAAAAGAGGCAAGCAGAGTGTGGAAGTCTGCAGCTTGAGGTTTATCGAGGTGGATGTTGAAGTCTCCAAGTATAACTAAGGGAGTACCATCCTCAGGAAAGGTTGAGAGCAACACATCTAATTCTTCCACGAAGTTACCTAGTGGTACTGTAGGTCGATAAACAACTACAAAATGGATTTTAAGAGGGTAGGTAATAGTAACCGAATGTGATTCAAAGGAGCTGTTGATACCCAGAGATGGTAAAGGAGTAAATTTCCAATTATTAGAGATGCACAGACCAGTGCCTCCACCTCTTCCAGTTAAACGGGGGGTGTGGGAAAAGGAGAAATTATTGGAGAGTGCCGCAGGTGTAGCATTGTCCTCTGGTTTGACCCAGGTCTCTGTCAGGGCCATAAGGTTTAGACTTAAATGACTAGTAATGGAAGTAATGAAATCAGCTTTGTTAACAGCAGACTGTCAATTCCAGACCAATAGAAAAAGAAAGTAGTGTATTAGCAGACATAGGCAAAGTGCGCAGGTTGTTAGGATTGCGCTGCCTACAGTGTGAGATGCGTGGTTTGCGAGTGGTAGTGATAGTAGTGATCTGGAAACACAGTAAGAATTGGTTATAAGAAAACTAAAACAGAAGTGAAACAATTAGTAGGAAAGAGGATAAATAAAAAGTGATACTTATGTCCCTGCCCGGTGGAGTCGCACGGTAGAGTCGATGGTCTTTACACTCTTTGGTCTTCACACGAGGGCTTCCGCGACCGTTGCCGCGGTAAACTAACCTTTTTTATACCGGTTTGACAAAACGGAAATTGAATTCAGCTGGACACACTTTCCTGTTATCACAACAAATAGCCAAGCAAGCGCAGACACTGACAAGGTACGCGATACAGTACGAGACCAAACGCGATTATTATGAACTTTTTCCATCATTTTGCTGGAACAGATGTTTAATGGAAGGACAGAAATGCCTCAGGTTTCAATAAAATACCTTAATTTGTGTTTTGAAGACGAGATTGGCACCAGAGTTTCATGGCACGCTCAGTCTCTCAGTTTCAATCACAATCCATTCATAATGTTGTGATGATGCATTACGGCACATAGTATTGTGAGATTTGTATCATGTGGTTGTGAGGTAACGTGATACCCAGCCCTAAAAGAGTCAGGCATGCGAGTTTAGAATGACATAAAATGAATAAATGATGAATTTATATTTTTAAGTGAACCATTTCTTTAACCTGTGCAAGCTGTGACTGTGCCGTGCAAATACATTTCTTTCTTTTTTTTTTTTGAAAAAAATATCAGATTTGGTGTGGATCCTGTTGTAGCTGTCATCCTCTCATTCACTCTCACTGACACAAAGGTCTGCTACATCCTGTGTCAGAGGCTGTACTTCCTCATGTTTCTCTCTCTCTCTTCCTCTCCTTTCTGTCTCTCTCTCTCTCTCTCACACACACACTCATGTGCTGTCGTTTCTAGCCCAACGGAAAAATGAAACTCTTTGTAGTAGACATAGGAAACTTCAGTGCGTGTGAGACGTCGTGTTCAACAATAGCTACAGAGACAACCATGAGAGAGAGAACAAGAGGGGAAAGATAGAAAGAGCAAGAGAAAGTAAGAGAAAGAGAGGTCAAGGGGAGGAAGACAGCGGGGTATTTTTAGACACGGCATGCAGGGAGTGTGTCTGCAGTAAAACACTGAAGGATGGAAAAACAAAAGGTATCTGCCTCCCTCCTGACTGCAGCGCTGAGCATCTATCCTCCCATATTATATCATGCCATGAAACGTCCATCCCATGATGCTCTACTGCTGGGCAGAACTGGATTGATCAGTGCTGGTCTGTGGTTTCCCAAACATCATGGCTGTGAATATATCAGTGTGGGTCTATATATAATAATAAAGCTTGACCCTTTTATTATTTTTTGACAATGCCAAATTTTTTCCCCATGTTAATGAAAAACTAGAATGATCTTGTAAAAACCAGTCAAGAACACTTCCGGGTCATATCTTACACCCCCCCCCAAAAATAAATAAAAATAAATGCAAATAAATAATATAAAATTTCTGAAAAAATATATAAAAATAAATATAAAAATGAAATTATTATATTTAGTAAAATAAAATAAATTTGTTTTTACTGCTAACTAAAACTAAAGTTGAAACTCATTTTGAGCCACTGAAATAACGCTAAAAAATATAATAATAATAATAATAATAATAATAATAATAATAATAATAATAATAATTATTCATACACACACACACACACACACAATTATATACACACACACACATATATATATATATATATATATATATATATATATATATATATATATATATATATATATATATATATATATATATATATATTAAAAAATTTTTGAAGCATTACTGCTGTTACTGAAATAATGCATAAAACTGCATGGAAAATGTAAACATGTAAACAAAAATTTAATTAGAAATGCTGCCTTGACAACTAACTGAAATAAGCTTACATTTAAGTACTAAAATTAATAGTAAAACTACAAAATTAATTTTACGTATATAAATAAATTTTTTAATAATTTATACATTATTCACACATTAAATATTTAAAATGTAAAATTAAATATTGAAATTTAAATTATTATTTTTTTATATTTTTATTTAAATGTTAAATATAAACTGATGTACAAAAAGTACTAAAACTAAAATTATAACTGATATAAGAACTACTTTTAAAACAAACTAAAGGGCCTAACAAAGTTGCCAAAACAAACTAAAATTAAAATGAAAACTGAAAATAAAGATAAAAGCTAATCCAAAATATTAATAAACACTATTAGTATATGAATAATACTAATACTAATATATTAAGATATAATAATAATAATAATAATGGTAATAACAACAACAACACTGAATTAAATAAAAATAAACTAAAAACAAACAAAAAAAAAAAATGTTGAGGTAAAATATGACACGTGTCTTCATGCTAATTAAAATTCACTTGATTCATTATTTAAAAAACTGAACCACACCAATGCTCATAAAGACCAATGTGATAATGAGCAGTCAACATAAAGAGACGCTGCCCTCTTTTGGTCTGTACAGGAAGTGATCAGGAGGAGGAAGATCCCGTTGTGCTGTGAAGGCCACAGTTTGAGAGGCTGGTGTAAGTTCCCCCTACAGACTGATCTAAGGCCAGTTTTCTCACTTCTGCATTTGTGACTGCGCTGAATATCATCAGCAGCTCTGAATCTGATTGTCAGGACTGAGCCCAGATCAGTGCCGAGGGGAAACTTCTGTGCAGGCAGTGACAGGAAGTGAGAAGATGAGCAGTGCTACTCTACCTGACGCTGAGTTCACGCTGTGCCACCACGAGTGGAGCAAGAGGGGAAGAGAGAATAATCCACAGTGTGGTGAGGAAGCACGGCCAAACAAAACGTGTCACACCAGTATTACAGAAAATGAGCAGGCCCACACAGAATCTGCTTTAAAGGGACTTTTTGAGCTGATTTTAGGAAAAAATCTGTGTGATTCTATGGAATGATTTCATTGAGTTGAGAGTATTACTTTCTTATTGATAGTTGAAAATATCAAATTTATCAAAATATTGAAATATTTTGAGCTGCGGAACATGTACAGAGTGTTTGAATTTTGATGAAATCTGTGGGTGCAGATTCCCTGTGGGCCTGAAAATGAGTTACATCATTTGCCGTTTAATATTACAGTCAATGATACAAACCACATGACAAGTCAAATATTAGTCCACTACAAAGCATTCCCAATCCAAGATGCACAAGCGTTATTAAAACTACTTCTCATGACGTGCGCGCCGCACACTGATTATTGCTCTAATAAATCACAGGAAAAACATTTAGGAGGAAACAATGAAGATGAATATAATTTTCATAATCAACAAAACGCATTGCTGCATTATAAAGGAAATATTAATGAAGATGTCTCACAAGGAATAAGAATCTTCTTTGATAATTAAAATGTTGATTTTCTCCTGAAATGTATTGCAATATTGGCGGAATGACTTAATGGTTTGAATTAATATAATATTATAAATACATTAAAATCTAAGTTAATTAAAATGATGTAATAATTCATAATCATAAATTCTATTTATGATATTTTCTTTCCTCATTTTATTTATTTAGCTGAAGATCATATGTTCTTGAACGGAATTAATTTACGCTTATAGACACTCCCATTATCTGTTAAAATAACAAAATAATATATTTAATTGTAAATTTAAAAAGAAGAAAAAAATTTAATGGTAAATGTATTGTAAAAAATTAACAAAATGTCAACTTACAAATTGCAAATGTCAAAAAAACTTCTGAATGATAGTTTTAAATTTTATTAGTGCTATATATTTTATATTAACTTTACAATTAAATATTATAGTTAATATAACTGTAGTTATATATTATGTTTCTGTTCAAATGTTATTAAATAGGTGGCCTGGAATATTGTGTTTGACAATGGAGAGCCTTCAAGACAACAGAACCACTTGGTCTACAATGAGAAAATAAAAATAAAATCATCCAGAAGGGGGCGATATTAGACATCTGAAATTCTTCATAACCAGAACCACTATGATGAAATGATGCTTTAAATTGTGACTATCTGTGATTGCCTATACTGTGCTGTCTACTGCTAGATACTAAAATAAATCTTCTGAACATGTCTGTTGATCTTACCTCCTCCAGCTGACTGTGAACGTGCTGCACTATAAGATCAATGGCCACCATGTTGCCGCCACCTACAGGAAATAAAGAACAGCGATTCAAACTAAGATTTACTGAATCAGATTAGCACTACTGCTACAGTAGCAATATGTGCACTGTGAAATTTCTGTACATCTGACAAAAACTTGCAGTGCAAAACCCATAATGCAATGTGCTTGACATCTGTCAAAGCAAACTGACCACGTGGCACCACGATATCTGCCAGTCTCATGGTGGGCTCGATGTACTGTTCAAAAGCTGGCTTCACAAACTTGTTGTACTGTTTGATCACTCCCTCGATGTCCCGGCCGCGCTCTGTGATGTCCCTCCTGAGCCTCCGTACCAGCCGGATGTCAGAATCTGTGTCCACAAAGATCTTCATATCTAGCAACTGAAACACAGACAGACGAAACTCTGGATCAGGTCATTGAGAAGCTGGAGAATTATAAACTATTTTATGATGTTTACCTTCAGCAGCTCTTTATCTGCAAATGACATGATGCCCTCAAATATAATGACGCTGGCCCCATACACCGTTTTCTGCAAGCAGATAAACATTCATTAAAAATAGCAGCAGTTTAGTTTTTAGCAAAATAGTTATTCTTTGTATAATTATTTTGTGATTCTAGTATAGAAAGTAAACTTTAAAAGATGATTTAGCACACAGGCTTCTTATAAATCCTGATGAAGGCCTGTGTGCTGAAATGCTCAGATTATATTATGTAATATTACAGTTAATTAAAAAGCTAATGCAGCTTTTATTAGCTTCTGTTAGTTAAAGACTAGAGGTTAGCAATTTTTTTTGTCTGTATATACTGTAACATGGTATGTAATAGGTGAATACGAAATATTTAATCTAGGCCTAGTTTTTTTTTTCATTTTCCGCTGACTGCAGCTGTCAAATGTAACACATCGGCGAGGCAAAGCTGATGGCTATTTGTGAAAATGCACTTTGAAGCGTTCACTTGATAACTTGTGGTTTATTTTACTTTTACATGTTTATGATTTAATTATTTAAAATTTATTTTCAGTGTACAGTTTTATGATTATTTTTTATTTTTAATATTAATTTTAATTTAAATTATGATTTTATTACTTTTTACTATTTATTTTTTATTTAAAATTTTTGTGATTTACGTTTTTTTTAATAGTTTTAATTGTACAATTTTAATGGATTTTTAAATTATTCATTTAAATGAGTAAATTATGAATTAATGTAATTGAATATTTTTATGCTTTAATTTTATATATATATATATATATATATATATATATATATATATATATATATATATATACACACACACATACATATACACATACATATATATATATATATTTGAATTGCTACATTGTATGATTTAAATATTGTTTGAATTATTTTAATTTTATATTTTAAAGACAATTATATTTACAATCATTTATTTTACAAATTTTTTTATTTACATATTTACGATTTAATTATTTACATAACATTTCTTTTCATCTTAAGTTTCTACTATTTCATTACTTTTTATATATATATATATATATATATATATATATATATATATTTTTTTTTTTTTTTTTTTTTTTTTTAAATTTTTTACATTTTCATGATTTCATTAATTAATAGCTTTTTCATCAACTCACAACCAAGTTTAGGAATTGTTTAGGGTTTAGGATCACTTATAAAAGTTTAGGATCACTTATAAATGTAGCTAGCTACTTGTTAAAAAGGTATATTTACTGTAGTGGTGCCATTTTTAAATCATAAACCAGCTTCCCCAACACTGATAATTTACATAGACATGACATTTCAAGCAAATCAGAGTACAAAAATGAGGAACAACAAACCCACAAATTAGGTTCATCTGATATGCATTTACACACGATCAGCTCTCCACGCTCTGTGTGTTTCCACTCACCCATTCTTTCTGCCGTCCGTGCGTGGTGAAGTCATACACCGGGATCTTCACGCTCTTGCCCTGCTTGAGTTTGCGGACAGTGTGCACCAGCAGACCGAAATCAAAGGCGTCTGGATGGTCAAAGTTGTAATCGTTATTAGCAGCCAGCAGCTGCTGTTCAGCCGTCAGAACCTGCAAGAAAGACGTCACAGCAGACGCGCCAAGGTTACACCTCTGACTTCAGCTCAAATATCTGCCAGCGGTGTGGCCTTCTGGTCAGAGATCAAGGCTGCTAACTGAAAGGTTGTAGGTTCAAAACAGACAAGGGCTGATCCATTGAGCAAGACACAAAACACCAGGTTCCTCCAGATAGCTGCCATGGGCAAATCATGCATTTAATAAATGTTACAAGCTACGAGTGTTTGTGCATTACAGTGGTTTTGCCACAGGTACGGCGTGCTGTTAGACATGATGCAAAGGGGTAAACTATGGTAAGAATCACTGTAACACACAGCCATACTTCAATATAAATGACAGCAAAGCAATCTGGTGATACATTGGGGAAAAATAATTATTACTGCAGATCATCATCTACCATGCAAATGTCAGATTTAAAAAAAATAATAATTAATACTTTTATCCAGCAAGGATGCATTAAATTGATCAAAAGTGACAAAGACATTTATAAAATGTACAAACATTTCTATTTCAAATAAAGGCTGCTGTTCTGAACTTCCTATTAATTTAAAAAATAAAAATAAAAAAATGCAAAAATACAAAGCAGCACAAATGTTTTCAATATTAACAGCAATAAGAAATGTTTATTAAGCAGTAAATCAGCAAATTTGAATGATTTCTGAAGACATGAGTAAAATTCAGCTTTGGATACATTTTAAAATATATCCAAAAAGAAAGCAGTTATTTTTTAATAATATTTGACAATATTACTGTTGTTGCTGTATTTTTGATGAATGTAGCATAAAATCATAAATGGTAAGCATAAAAGAGAAAACATTAAAAAATATGATACATAAATTAAAATATTAATAAAAAACTCAACATTTGAAGTGGATCAAAAAATTTCATCAAAGATGTCCTAAGACAAGAACATTTTGGTTTTAGGACAACTTTGATGAAAGGTTTTGATCCACTTCAAATGTTGACTAGCGTACATTTCCATGATTTTTAAAAAAATTAGCAATTACAAAAAAAAACAAAAAACAGATGCAAGATATTATTTAGTCTAGTTTTATTTAGTCGTGACGTATTGTCAAGTACGGTGACCCATACTCGAAATTGGTGCTCTGCATTTAACCCATCCAAGTGCACACACACAGCTGTGAATAGTGAACAAACACGCGCACACACACCGTGAACACACACCCGGAGCAGTGGGCAGCCATTGCTCCAGCGCCCGGGGAGCAATTGGGGGTTCGGTGCCTTGCTCAAGGGCACCTCAGTCATGGTATCGAAGGCAGAGAGAGTGCTGTTCATTCACAATCCCCACCTTCAATTCCTGCCGGTGTGAGAATCGAACCGGCAACCTTCAGGTTACAAGCCTAACTCTCTAACCATTAGGCCACGACTTCCCCTTTTATTTGTAAAAGCAAAAAAAGTTGTAAGAATTTTTAGAATTGTATTGTTTTCCACAATTTCAGAAAATATAATTTATACAAAATTTTAAAATATCATAAAAAATTAGACATTAGTTTGTTTTATAAACAATATTAAGTACTTTAATTCTAGTATGAACTGTCTATATGAATTGCATTTTCAAGTAATATTCTCCAGACAAGAGAGCATCTTGAGATATCCTTCAATCTTCATGGAGGTATATATTTTCCGTCTTTAAGTTACGAGCTGAATGTTTTTGCCATCCTGCATGCAGACACAGTGCCAGTCTACTGAGCAAATGAAGAGTGTGTGTGTGTGTGTGTGTGTGTGTGTGCGCGTGGTAACCCCCGCCCCCAGGCACATGGCTAAGGTCAGCTGAACTAAATTTAGGAGGAACATTTACACACAGGTACATGTACACAAACACACACTCACAGGCCATTTACTACTTTAGCTGTGCGATTCTGCCTTTTCCTCCTCATATAAATGTAATGATTTCTCTGCAGACTCAACACAGTGTCATTCACATTCCTCACATGACAGCTCAGCTCACTCAAACATCATAAAGACATAACGGCTCGTGTTTTAATGCTGCAGGCCACAGTAAAGACGCTTGAGTTTCTCAGCACACCTGAGATGTGTGAGAGGATCTGAGATTCCTCACTGTGCTGTGAAGGTACTAGCTGCCTCAAGGCTTTAATGGATTATATAACTCAAAGCACACTAATGGCTCATGTCCGCGCGCTCTCTCTCTCTCTTCACGAGAACAGATACATAAAAGGTTTCTTATCTGTGGATAGAGCTTTTATATTCTCACATCTGGATGATGTTTAACTGAATTTCCACACAGATTTTCACAAAATTCAAAAAGATGACACTTTACCAGTCAAGTTTTTAGACACACCTGTCTGAAATTATGTTTAGCCTTTCAAAGAAGAAACTCAATATAAGATAGTTTTGATTCAAGTCAATTAAACCAGTCAAGGAGATTCCCAAACAACAAGTACCTGAGTCTAACTAGCCAGCCGGATTCACAAAACATTCTTAACAATAAAATTATTATACATTTTATAATATTTTGTATTCCCAAAAACATTTCTTAAGTATGTCATCTTTTTTCTTAAGATTGTTCTAAAGAGAAAACCTAAGAATTTGAAGTGCTGGACAGAAAAATCATTGTAAATAACCTCTAAAAGTTAGAATTTAGAGAGTTAGAACCTCCAACTTGTCTTAAAATCCCCAAAGCTATTTATTTAATTTATTGGGTCGTTTCAAATATTTAGCATTACAACATGACACTAACTACATATACATATAACGTTTGTGAGTAGAGAAAATTTACTGGCCATAAATATTTTTACTGGCCATGAAACTGTATGTGCATTACTTCATTAAAACAGGCAAAACTATTTGGGGAAACATCTAATTGCAATTTTTATGATCATTATTAACATTATTATTATTTTTTTCTTTCTTTCAATTAATTCAATAAAAATATATTATAATACTTTGAACTGTAAAGTATTTTATAATTTGTATAATAACAATAATTAAACCTTGAAAACATTTAAATAATTTTAAAAAATTTCTCTTAATTTTCAACCATAGAGCTTTTATTTTGATGAAAAACCGCAGGGAAACTTCTCTTTTAAAATTTTTTCTGACATCAGATTTATAAACCATTCTCACTATAAACTTGGGAGACGTCTTGCGCATGTTGCGCATTTTAAATTCACTTTAAGAGACTCAAACTCACAGTACTTGCGGAGACAGAGCTCATGTGGAGCTGCATTTACCGCGAACACCTCCGAGACACTGAAAACATTTATCATGAGCAGCTCACGTGAAAAGATCACAGCGTTTCACTCTGAAACACGAACGCAGCAGATATAATTTATATAATTACAATGCAGTCTTCGCGGTTTGATAATTGTGCCAAACCATATTGCATTTGCAGGCATTGTTAGAATTAACAGAAAAAGGTTACCGACCTACAGGCTAGTAACACTATTTCATATATTTGCCAATGCTGACGTAATGCATATTACATAATGCCCTGCACATTATACATATTAATATTACTAGGGAGTAGTGCAACAATACAATGATCGGTCATGATTATACATGATGTGACTTTTTGCTGAATTCCAATTCAGTAACAACCAATTTATTTTGGTCCGCTCAGTAAATATGAGACTATACAGGACACATTCACATTCACCCACTGAACATCTGATGCATAAGACACATGCATAAGTCGTCATCTGATTGGTTGAATTCTCCAGGATTTCAAGATGAATGTTTTTTTTTTTTTTTTTTTTTTTAATAATAGTCTGCCTGGAAAATAAAACGTTTCACACAAAACCCCCTCATGGAAGAAGAAAGCTGCTGTGTTTAGATTGTGACTATGATCGTTTACCAGGATCATCTAAATGCTGGTTTTTCAAAAGTATGTTAAGTTTATGGCATAGACTCAGCGCCATTGTTGTAGTAAACTTGCACAAAGTTCTTGAATTATTTTTTGGTTGTACGCTGGTCTGTTATGGTAGGGACATCGCCTTTATGTTTACACACCCCTAAACATGACACTGAACAAAACTAACTGTGATTGGATGCTTTACATGTCGGTCAGATGGCCTCTTGGACGGCCATTGACCAATAATAGCTGTGATGGAGCCCAGACCTTCTGCTGTTAGTCTGAAGGTCTGGTTATGTGAGACTACATTCACATCACTCCATCTTGAGATAGACTTTTTTAAAATACCCATTTAGAATACACAGTGCATTAAATAAAGTGACTTCTGCAATAAAGTGAATACCCAATCATGACAAAATTATGATTATTATGGTAATCTGGAGGCAGAGCAAAAAACAGGCTTTTTCATTCATGTTTTTCATTGAGTTGATTAAAAAATAAGATGCTTCTGAGAAAGTATTTGGGAACTTCTTAAGAATTGTCTAGACTTGCACATAGGAACATTCTTATGAAAGTGAAAAAGTGAAAGTCGTGACGTATTGTCAAGTACGGTGACCCATACTCGAAATTGGTGCTCTGCATTTAACCCATCCAAGTGCACACACACAGCAGTGAATAGTGAACAAACGCACACACACAACGTGAACACACACCCGGAGCAGTGGGCAGCTATTGCTCCAGCGCCCGGGGAGCAATTGGGGGTTCGGTGCCTTGCTCAAGGGCACCTCAGTCATGGTATCGAAGGCAGAGAGAGTGCTGTTCATACACAATCCCCACCTTCAATTCCTGCCGGTGTGAGAATCGAACCGGCAACCTTTTGGGTTACTAGCCCAACTCTCTAACCATTAGGCCACAACTTCCCACAAGTAACTTTATGCCGTACTTTAAATTAATCTTAAGAAATGCAGCCACTGGAACCTAACAAACCACTGGGTTTTGGGCCAAATTCGGGTCAGTTTTTCAAGTACTGCATAACTTCAAGTTTGCCAAGGAATTGTTACAGAAGAAAATATGCATCCATTTCATTATGTCTTAAAGGTTCAGTCAGCCATTATGGTAATTTCTGCTGTTTTCGCTTTCTTCAATACCGTAAGTGCTATCTCCAAAACCCTGCCCACAAAAGACATGCCAGCAAACACGAAGATGCAAAATCAATCACAGCCAGAGAGTGTTTCCGATTGGCCAAAAAAGCATGCCACTCTCCTTTGCACAGAGCTTAGGGCTGTCATAGAAATGGGTGTGATTTCCCAGAACACCCAATTCACCGATATCTGTAGAAGTGACATTTAATGCATAAGTGATTTACAATGAGACGACCTGTTACCTTGTAGAAGGAATCCATTGACAGAAGAACCACCCAAGGAACATCCAAGGCCTCGATAATTTTACGAGCAACTGTTGTTTTGCCTGAAGCACTGCCTCCACAAAGCCCTGTGGGTACAAAGAGACCAGTATTGACACGTGATGATGGTTGACGATGATTGTGATGGCGTACGACGTAGCATTGATTTTTCCTCCCCAGAGCGCTTTAACATACTGACCGATAACAAAAGCTTCTTTGGACTGGGTCCCGTGTTCATTGTACCACGGTGGGCGTCCGGCGGTGTAGATGGTCCTCTTACTAGTCCGCAGCAGCGGAGGCTCTGATTTGCACTGGCTGGTGGTTCGTTTTCGTGGCGACAGGCTGGTGTTGACGGATGGGAGGAGCCTGTCCAGAGAGCCTTCCCCACCGCCACTATTAAAAAGAGGAAATATGATACAGTGAACGAGACAAGTCACATCCTGCTATTTCCTGTGTCAACTCTGACTTCCTGCACACAAACGGTTACCAGTTGACTTGGCGACCATCATGACAACGCCTCCATTCATCTATTATGTAGTTAACAGGCAGTACAGCTTCATCTATTTCAATGAGGAAACACTGAAAAAACGATCTGCTAACATCTGCATCATAAGTTTTGTAGTGTGGTGTAGCCTCTGGCACAAACAACAGCTGCCCCATATTACACTGAAATTAGCAAATGTGTCACCAGTAAATATGGCACATCATGATCAATAAAACGGAGATAACTGAAATATCAGTATTGTCATGCCAGTTATAAATTGTTTATGACAATTCAGCTCGAGCAAAGCAGCTGACCTCATTTTGTTCAACTGGTTTTAGATCTAAACAAGTGTTTGATCTCTTGTTATTAATAACGAAAACATAATATAGCCAGCGGCAGCATAGTGTGATTAAACATAACAGGCCCTGAGGTTTGTTCTCACGTGTGAAGTACAGTTGATCTTCTGTTTACCATATCTGATGTTCTCCATGTGTGTTGATCAATGTTTGTAAGCAAATATAAGCCTATATTAAATCTGTTCATCATATAAATCAATCGTGTCTCGTCAGAAAACTTGGATTTCAATGAAGGGACACAAAATCTCTCAAGCTGCATTATTAAAAATAATCATTTGTGTTTCGAAGAGGAATTGAAGTCTTATGGGATTCGAACAGCATGATGGGGAGTAAGTGATTACAGATTGTTCATTTTTGGGTGAACTATCCCTTTAATTCAATTAAAAATAAACCAACATCAATGGTATCATATTATAATTGAAAATAATTCCATTTTTGGGACCAAATATGGACACAAAGGTGCTAGCAAGAAAGCTGGATAACTTAAAGCCCAATATTACATATTAATAACAAACATAATTCCCAAATAATAATCAAATAATATATACAGTACGTATAAAATAGACCACTTATATGCGTGACTAATGATTACTAGTACGCATAAGCAAACTACAGTATGCCAATGGTGCATTTGTTTGTTGAAGGTTTCCGAGTGCTGAAACACATTGGTTTCTAAGAGCATTTCTGGAATGATTGATGAGTCACGAATCAATGAAAGAGATACAAGGTAAAATTGGTGAACGCCTACGAGAGACTTTCTGCAGTGTGCGTCACACCTTAGGAGCTTAGTAGATCTCATAAGCAGCAAGAAACTGAAAGTTTTAAAGAGAAATACTTACTAAAGCAGCCGAGAAAGCCAAATGTCCACAGAAGATGTGTGCTTGTACTTGTCCATTAAGAAGCAGAAATAAAACAGCCCACTCTCAACTAATCATCTATATGTTTAAAAAGTCAGTCAGATCAAGCAGTGCATGACTGCGTAATCCCTAAACATGTTTACATACCATGGTTAACCCAAAATGCCTAGACCTTGTAACTGTGCAACCACGGTACAACTGGTAAAACTAGAATAAAGCAAGTTTACCGGGCAGAAAAGATGTGTTGTGCGCCTTTGAGTTTCTGTTCGTGTGAATAGAGATCACCTTGGCTTTCTAGTTTATCTGCCCTGCTACAATATGAAAGCACGATAACAGATAAGATGGCAAATGGTGGACCCTGCCCTTGCATTTTCAGAGCAAAACAAACCACTGTAAAGTATAGTTCGTCAGAGTCTCTCTTAACTCTTAATTGGCCCTTTTGTAGGGTTTACGTTTTTGATTTTTGGGGTCAGATAGACCTCAAACTTTTACAGAGCGATTACATAAGGAAATATAAATTTTTTATATGACAAACTATATATATATTTTTTTACTTCTCAACTATACATTTATGCTGTGTTTTTGTGGATATTTGTATTTTTTTGTACCTATTTACTGCACAATTACTCAACTACGCCATAAATTGGCTTATGAAATTTTTTTTATTTTTTTTTTTAAATGGGGGGAAAAAAAAAAAAAAAAAAAAAAAAAAAATCACTTAAATGATGACCTAAATTAAATATGACAGGTTTCTGGATATTGGCCCATGTGTTAGGGATAGAATACTGCCATCTGCAGGTTAGAGGAAAAACTTTAGGAATTACAGTTAAAGAAAGAAAGTGCAGTGACCAAATATATCCAGCAGAGGTCCATAGGAACTCATTCATTTTCAGTTCAGTTTCAAGTAAATTTTGTTGTTCAAGTAAAAATGTTTCAACTTCTCGCAACTTTATGATATGTTTTGTGAATACATATTTAAACATTCTAAAATATATTAAAAATCTATATTTTTGTCAAAGGTTAGAATTAGTTGTCTGATGTCTTTTGAATTGTCTGCTTTTGCAAATTTTGTTACATAAATTTGCAGAAATGTCCCTCTCTCTGTGTGTGTGGTGTATGTTATGTCTACCCCTTCACATTGTTGTGCATTTATGTTTTGTGCATTTTATTTGCCAAAATCTAAAAAATGCCCTGGACACCTCTGTGTGTGTGTGTGAGTGTGAGTGAGAGTGAGTGAACATGCTTGTTCCATGTTGCATTTGTGCCCTCGTACCAGTCCTTCATTTATGAGTGGAAATTTTCAGATTTATGCCTGATTTGTTGATTTTATATGCCAATTTCCATAAAAAATGCTCGCTATTACAGTCACGCACGTGTGTGTTTGTGTGTGTGTGCGCATGAGATAGAATGTTTGTTCCAATTTACATTTGTGCTCTAGATCCAGGCCTTTATAAAAATGTAAAACATTCCAGATTTATACTGGGTTTACCATTTTTTTTTGACAAATGAAAGAAAAAAAAAAAAATTTCCCCCCACTTTTCCCATTCATTTTCAATGTGGGGTCAATCTGACCACATGGACCTTAAATGGTAATTTTTTTTTTTTTTTTTACACACCTTTAGAACAACCAAATCAAGTCCAGATTTTTTGTGTGTTTAGATAGATTATTTAGAAAAAAAGTCACATAATTTCATGACCCTGAGATGAAGGGAACACTTTTAAAAAATGAAGGAAAATTCAAATGGGGTCAGCTGGACCCCAAGGGCTGATTAAGGGTTAACTGTAGTCTGTTCTTCACATAGAGCAATCATATGACTTTGAGACTTTAAATATTGCCATTTGGACTAATTTTATCAGGGTTTCTAAAAGTTTTATAATGGTAAATTTAAGACTTTTTAAAATGCCTTTTAAGACCAAATAGAAAGAGAACTGAATGAATATATTGAAGGAAACACAATGTGTCAGTATGGTCACTAAATGTAAATGTCTTGTGTTAGCAAAGGATCAAAGTTCTAAAATACAATTTCCTACAGATCTCCATAACTTTATTTCACAATCAAAATAGCTTAAATGGCTTGAATAGCTCTGCTCCCAAACATTAGAATATGAAAATAACTTCGGATAAAAAAGTTCTTCCTTTGTATTTTTGTCTTGTTTTCCAGTGCAAATGTCTAAAGATTCTTATATTAATATTTTGAGATGCAAAAAAAAAAAAAATGACATAAGATAAGAAAAGATAAGTCTTTCTTATAGAAAAAAATATCAAAATGAAGTGAATTTGATTATAACAAGAACAAATATCTGCCAGTGGAGAAACATTTAATATTTGAAAATAGTTTTACAATGAAATCTTAAAATGACAGAATAAACCAACAGTAATATCAAATGAAGCAAACTACTTAAGTCAAATTTCACCTTTTTGAATTGAAAAGATAGGCTGTAATTTATGTGATATGTAATTCATAACAGAATGTGATGAGACAAGAAACTGAGGTATTTCAAAAATATTAGGCATTTGATTAAGAGTGAATGTAAGCACATTTTAAAAATCATTTGAAGGTAAAAATTTTAATTATGGATTTGTTTCTTACAAACACAACTTTTCACTTCAAAAGACATTAACTGATGGACTGGAGTGGTGTGGATTACTTGTGGATTATTGTGATGTTTTTAATCAGCTGTTTGGACTCTCATTCTGACGACACCCATTCACTGCAGAGAATGAGCAAGGGATGTAATACTACATTTCTCCAAATCTGTTATGATTAAAGGGGTCATCGGTTGCCCATTTTCCACAAGTTGATATGATTCTTCAGGGTCTTGATGAAAAGTCTATTACATACTTTGGTTAAAATTTCTCAATGGTAGTGTAAAACACAATGCAGGCTCATTGGAAATACGTGCCTCTACAGTAAATACATTTCTGCAACACTGTTATTACATACCTTACTGCATGTTTTGCAGCAGTTTCAAAGAGAAATGTCCAGAGAGTGGCGCTAAAACAAACGTTTAATATGTGACCGTGGCACATTTTTAATGCGTTAAATAATTTTTAATACGTTTAATACGTATTTTGGCTGTTCGGAATTCAAAAATCCAGGGAGTGTCGCTAAAGGTTAATGCTCTGTCGTGTTGGAAATATCTTCTACACCAAACCAAACCGATAGTGTAAACAAAAGTGATATAAAAATGCATTTGTTGATGCAGTCGTGCTATTTTAACTTCCTCATGCGGATTTGAACTGTTTTGTTGAACCATAGTTTCACGGGGTTCGTACTGGAGCTCTTCATCTCTCAAGTGCAACGCCGTATCGCGTGAGCTACCGAGCAAACCTGCTGAATTAGAAAACTCATGCATATGAAACTGGATATGTGACGACAATGTTCAAAAGTATCCATTCAAATTGCGCAGGATGTTAGAATTGTTTCAAGTCATAATCCGATGGCCCCATTAAGAAAAACTCAGCTACATCTTGGATGGTTTGAGGGTGAGTTAAAAAACGTTTAGAAAATAATTATTTTTGGGTGAACTATTCCATTAACTTCTTTTCTATCAGCTGGTTAAAACTGACAAAACTGCACATATGCTATGTAAAAAATTGGATTAGAATATTTCACATTGGTCATTATTTACGTTTCCATTCAGACTTTTGTTTTTGCCATTTATTCGCTAACACCAAATATTCAAAGATGTCATTTTTGTTTTTCAGTGTTCACACTGAAACAATATCTAGACACTGGTTGAGAATATTCTGATTCTTTACTATTGTTCTCTTATTGTTGTGTTCTTTTGTACTTTTATCTGGTTAAGAGATAGGGCTGCAACGATTAGTCGACATTATCGACAACGTCGACAATAAAAAATTGTCGACAAATATTTTTGTCGTCAAGTGGTCGTTTGATCTCATGTGACCTAATGCAAGAGCCTGCAATACTGTGGTTTGACCAGTGTGGCACTGTAGCGCAAGACTGTAAGTCAGCCCTCCTGGATGCAATTCAAGAGAAGACGACACACACAGCGCTTCAGAGCAAATGCATCTAAACCTGAGCAGCGTTTGGATGAATATGTAAATATATATTGCGCGCTTTCCTCTCAGTAACGAAATAAACAACAGAAACTGACAGCAGTGTGAAAGCAGCAGTTAAAAATGCATCTGATTACAACGATGTGGATGTTTGCATGAGCTCTGCAGTTCAGCACTCCAGTAAAGTCTAGTCACATCATGTTTATTTATATAGTACTTTATGCTATAGATAGCCTTAATTCAAGCAGCTTTACGGTATTAAACATGAAAAACCAGAGTCAGTGATGCTTTCAGTTAGAATTACAACTTGATTTTCTGTTATAAAGCAGCTCTCCAATGTGGAGCTAGCTAATGATAAAATATTTTTATTAGTGGGAAAAAAATTATTTAATTAAAGTGATAGTTTGGTTTACAGAGATCAAAGCTTGATCTAGCTCAGGACTGTTTTGGTTATCATAACCCTATAAGGTATTTTAAGACATTATGTTGTGAATAAAATTGTTTATCCAAAGCGTCTTATCACTTACCTTTATTTTGTTTCTTATCTATATGACTTACAAAAGGAGATGTTAGGCAGAATGATGTGTCAGTCAGTTACTTTTTCATGTAGCTAATTAAATAGTGACTCTTAAATTAAAAAAAAAAATGACTGTCTGTGTCATTTTGTGTGCCAAATACATATATTTGTATAATGAATTGGTAACAGTTTACAATAAGGTATCATTTGTTAACATTAGTTAATGTATTAATTAACATGAATGAACAATGAACAATACAGTTATTACATTTATGTATAATCTTTGTTAATGTTGGTTAATAAAAATACAGTTGTTTATTGTTTGTTCATGTTAGTTCACAGTGCATTTACCAATGTTAAAAAACACAACTTGTGATTTTTATAAATGCATTAGTAAATGCTAAAATTAACATTAAGATTAATAAATGATGTAGAAGTATTGTTCATTCTTAGTTCATGTTAACTAATGTTAACTAATGAACCTTATTGTAAAGTGATACCAATTAATTGTATAATTGTAATTACATAATATGCTTTTCTAAAGCTGAAGTGACCTTCATGTTAGAATATGTATAACTTATTTTAACTAATTGCAAAAGCTGAATAATCAAAGTCTACTGATTAATCAGTGAAATAATCACAGATTAGTCGATTAATCGTTCTAATAATCGTTAGATTAATCGATTATCAAAATAATCGTTTGTTGCAGCCCTATTAAGAGATGTTTACTTTTTTTGTGTATTGTCTTAATATATTTAAATGTTCAAGGTTCTTTCTGTTATTTGAAAAACAATAATACCAAAAATCAAATAAAACTGAATTACCAAGAATTTCATACATTCATATTTTTAACGGAATAGAGCAGTGTGAATATTCTTCAAAACATCTCCTTTCATGTTTCACAGAAGAACATCAGTCATATGATTCTGGAACAATGTGAGGATAAATAATGTGACAATTTTAATTTTTTTTTTTTTTGGGGTGAACTGTCACTTTTAAAAATACACACGTTAGCCTCACTGACAGCACATTAGCAACTTCTGGTTAGCATCATGAGTTCACACTGAAGGATG
The DNA here is from genome assembly GCA_039654775.1 of Spinibarbus caldwelli. Classification (NCBI taxonomy): domain Eukaryota; kingdom Metazoa; phylum Chordata; class Actinopteri; order Cypriniformes; family Cyprinidae; genus Spinibarbus; species Spinibarbus caldwelli. The sequence continues at coordinate 23,255,961 of CM077260.1, forward strand.
ATATGAGAATATACCATTGTGCAGATCACTTAGTAATATTTTCCATCAAACATTTTATAATACCAGAAACCAAATCGAAACCGGAGTTGAGGTTTTCTGCAAATACATGAATCTGATGCAAATCAGCTCGCAAAAACACAGTAAACACAGAGTCCTGTCAGCAACAGTTGAATTTACCATACAACTGCAACTCAAGAGTGTCCAACACACCTGAGGATGGACACAAAGATGCTCTGAAAATGACTTCAAGTTTCCAGGCTTACCTTCCATCTGCCCTAAGAGCCCAGCAGCCTGAGATCCTGGCTCCCGAGTACGCTGGGAGTGTGTTCATGACGGCCGCGCAGAGACAAACAGACGAAAGATCAGCACTGGGACGCACACATACACAGACGCCTGCCCTCTGGCAAGCCGAGGAGAGCCACAGAACAGGAAGAAACGAAAGTGAAGCAGAGGGGAGGAAAACAAAACTGTGCTTTCCACGTCGGTTTGGTTTTGTTTTCTCCGTCACAAGCGTTTAGTGGGCAGGGACCATTCAAAACAAACTGTTCGCTCTCTCTCTCTCTCCCTAACGTGCTACTATAGACCCAGCCAACAAACGTAAGAGGATAACGTATCCCACAGATTATGTTTGGTGGGTGGTATTAATAGCAGCAGGTTGGAAACACGCAAAGCACACGCCCCCCTCCGCTGGCCTCTTATGGGGCAGCTCATCTGTCTGTGACACTCTGACTAGAGAGAGCGAGAGGAGCGCTTTTGAATTGTGTTCTTAGGCGCGGAACATAAACAAATCAGGCTGCTCTGTGAAGCGGAGAGCGCTGGACGTGACAGCAGGTGTCGTGTCATGAAGTCTGTGCCTTCTCTTCATTACACCCTAGGGCTCTGCGATCACCTTATCAACCAGCCTGTCCTGTGGGGCGTATCTCCACCTGCCCCCCTCACGGGACACCCCTCACAAACATCATGATGAAACTCAGTATCCCAGCCAGTACTAAATGTAATGTTACAGCGCATGCACATCCACAAATATATACATAACCGTGTGTTCTGTGTGTATTAAGATCCTTAATAGTCGCAAACTACAAAAAAAAAAAAAGTCCCATGGTTTACTATTATAGTGATGATTTAATAACTGATTATAATAACATATGATTACCTGTGTACAAAACTTGGGCTATTATTAGAATCCAGCAAAAAAAGATGAGAACAGTAATATAGCTGTTATATTAATAACAACTATAATAACACACATAACACATTAATAACACACATAAACTACCACAAAAAAGCATAACAATATTATATATTTTAATTATTTATATTAATACTTTTATTCAGCAAGGATGCATTAGGTTGATCACAAATAACAGTAAGACATTTTTATGCTTTTTTTTTTAATCTTTCTATTCATCAAAGAATCCTGAAAATAAAATGCATCACAGGTTTCTATAAAAATGTTAAGCAGCACAACCGTTTTAAAATAAAATATTAAATTATAATATTTGTTTTATGTTACAAAACTGCTTTCCTATATATTGCTTTCCTGTAGCTCAAATAGTAGAGCATGGCGCTAGCAACACCAAGATCATGGGTTCGATTCCCAGGGAAAGCAAGAGCTGATAAAATGTAAAAACTGTAACTTGAATGCTATGTAAGTCGCTTTGGATAAAAGCGTCTGCTAAATGCATAAATGTAAATGTATACAAAACATACATACTTTTTATAAATGAATTTACATTTATAAAGATCCATAAATATATAGGGGTATATACAGTGCTGCTTGAATATTTGTGAACCCTTTAGAATGTTCTATATTTCTGCATAAATATGACTCAAAACATCATCAGGTTTTCATATAAGTCCTGAAAGTAGACAAAGAGAACCGAATCAGACAAGTGAGAGAAAAATATTTTCTTTGTCATTTATTTATTAAGAAAAATGATCCAGTGTTACATATCTGTGCGTTGCAAAAGTATGTGAATCTTTGCTTTCAGTATCTGGTGTGACCCCCTTTTGCTGCAGTAACTGAAGGTAAAGTTTCTTGTAAATGCTGATCAGTCCTGCACAATAACATGTAGGAGTTTTAGCCCATTCCTTAGTGCAGAACCACTTAAACTCTGTGATGTTGGTGGGTTTCCTCCTATGAACTGCTTGCTTAGATCCTTCCCAACATTTTAATTGGATTAAGGTCTGGACTTTGACTCAGTCATTCCAAAACATTAACTTTGTTCTTCTTTAACCATTCTTTGGTAGAATGACTTGTGTGCTTGGGGTTGTTGTTTTGCTGCATGACCCACGTTTTCTTGAGACTCTGTTCTTAAACAGACGTCCTGATGTTTTCCTTTAGAATTTTCTGGTATAATTCAGAATTCATTGTTCCATCAATGATGGCCAAGGTGCAGCAAAACGGGCCCAAGCCATGATACTACCACCACCATGTTTCACAGATGGGATGAGATTCTTAAGCTGGAATGCAGTGTGTTCTTTTCTCCGAACATAATAGCTTCTCATTTAAACCAATAAGTTCTGTTTTGGTTTCATCCATCCATTAAACCTTTCTCCAATAGTCCTCTGGCTTGTCCACATGATCTTTAGCAAGCAATTTTCTTTTTGGAGAACAGTGGGTTTCTTCTTGCATCTCTGCCATGCACACCATGGTTGCTCAGAGTTCTCCTGATGGTGGGCTGATGAACATTAACATTAGCCAATGTGAGAAAGGCCTTTAGTTGCTCAGAAGTTACCCTGGGAACTTTTGCAACCTCGTAGACTGTTACACGTTCTGCTTTGGAGTGATCTTTGTTGGTTGACCACTTCTCGGGAAGGTAACAGTGGTCTTGAATTTCCTCCATTTGTACACAATCTGTCTGACTGTGGATTTGTGGAGTCCAAACTCTTTAGAGATGGTTTTGTAAACTTTTCTAGCCTGATGAGCAACATCAACTCTTTTTTCCGAGGTCCTGAGTAATCTCCTTTGTTCGTGACATGATTCACTTCCACAAACATGATCAGACTTTGCTAGATCCCTGTTCTTTGAATAAAACCAGTCACGTACTAACATTTGATAGTCATTGCACTGACTGAAAACACCTCTGCACAGACGGGCTTGAATTTCATCTTAAAATTAACTGCTAATCCAAGAGATTCACATACTTTTGCAACACACATATGTAACACTAGATCATTTTTTCTCAATAAATAAATGACAAAGAAAATATTTCTCTCTCTCACTTGTTTGATTCAGTTCTCTTTGTCTACTTTCAGGACTTATATGAAAACCTGATGATGTTTTGGGTCATATTTATGCAAAAAATATAGAAAATTCTAAAGGGTTCACAAACACTGTATATGCATACATGCAGAATATTCTTTAAAAGTTTGGGATCAGTAAATCTCGTTCACCAAAGCTGCATTTATTTGATAAAAAAACACAGAATATGCAATAACATTTTTAACAATTTTAAAGAACTGTTTTCTATGCAATATATTTTAAAATCTAATTTATTCGCAAAGCTGAATTTTCAGCATAACTACTCCAGTCTTCAGTGTAACATGATCCTTCAGAAATCATTCTAATATGCTGCGCAACAAACATTTCTCATTATTATCAATGTTAAAAAGGATCACTGCTGTCTATATTTTTGTGGAAGCTGCAAAACTTTTTTTTTTCTCAGAATTTTTGGATGAATAGAAAGTTCAAAAGAACAGCATTTATTTGAAACAGAAATCTCTCATCAGTCTCATAATAACCTAAAAGAACCATATTCAAAAACCAGAAGAGCTGATCCATAATCATGCATGTAATGGTGCGTCTACTGTAGGTTATATATGTGCTGCATGATTCTGTGTGTCACAATAACCTATTAAACCTTTTATTCTACTATTAGATTTCGCTCCAAAAAGCCTGGACGTCGTCTTTCCACTTCAATCCTACACATGTCAGTTTACACACATGGAGAACATTCCCAACAGCAGCTGGCTGTGTGTAAATATACAGTAACACGAGCTCTGCTCGTAAAGGGTTGAATGAGCGCGCACTCTGGCGGCGCTGTGACTCAAAGCAAAAACTGCAATACTGTTACAGTGTATAGCATAAACTATTACAAATCATTTTTGCGTTTAATAATTTATTCTATGTATTAGTTCAAAACACTATCTATACACATGAGAAACCAACCACGTGTAATGAAACCAACTCGACTACAGGTGTCGTTCACATGTTGTGCAGTAAGTAGTTTAATTAAATACAAGTTAATAATTAGGTGTGGCTGAGAAACGGTCCACAGATATGAAGATGATATTGCATATACAGCTATGCAAATATGAGTCACTCACTGATCATCGCACCATGTGCTTCACTGTCATACACCCACAGTGAGCAGAAACACACATTTACCCACAGTATGTTTTAAAGAGAAGACATTTTAAACATTTAAGTACCATATTTTGTGGAGAGACGCACGGAAAATATTGATAGACTGAAACAAGGTCATGATTTCATAATAACATGCCTATTATCATCGAAACAAGTATCCACAGCTCTTGTTATTCTAGGAGGCGTTAATAAATATTATCAGACATTTGTATGATTAACTTGTGTGTTTAGAAACACGCGAGATGCGACTCCACCACGCGCGCGACAGCTCAACCATCGCGATTAACTATACACACATATTAAGAAAACAGGAGTCTTAATAACTTTGAGGTTAGGAGGTAAAGAGCTTAAAACGTACCTTGTGCAGCGCATAGACGATTTATCTCCGCACTCCATCGCTGAGACCCTTCCGTCTCCACACACGGCAGACATTGTTAGTTTCCTATTTGACGATCAGCTGTTGCGACTTTAGGCGCAACTAATGCAGCTGGGATATGTAGTTCCATATTTCATAGGGTCGTGCGTGTCTTCAGCCAAATAGAACTACAAATCCCAGAATGTGAACTGATAAGTATATTTGTAAGTACAGTTTTAGGGATACCTCATGGTAGCGTTTGCTGTAATAAATTTAACCTATGCGAATTGGTAAAACATCTTATATGCTGAAATTTCTTTAAGTAAAATATTATAATATTACATATTTATACATTAATACTATACATTTTATCTATGTGTAGGCTATATATTTTTTTCGGCAAGGATGCATTGATGAAAATGACAGTAAAGGCATTTATTAAATAGGTAAAATATATAAACATACTGAAGATCCTTAATAGTTGCCATCTAAACTCAAATGTCATAATGTTTTTAATATTATATAGCAATTGATCATAATGACATACAATGATAAAGAGCATGTGAACAAATCTATTACTAAAATCCACAAAAAGACGACAACAACATTATACACACATGAACTGTCACAAATCCTAAAAAAACTATATGTACAGTATATACATGTACGCTACTGTTAAAAAGTTTGGGGTCAGCAAGATTTGATTGATTGATTGATTGATTGAAGGAAATAAATAAATACTTTTATTCAGCAAGGATGCATTAAATTGATCAAAAGCAACAGTAGAAATATAATGTTACAAAAGTTTTCTTTCAAATAAATAATAAAGCACTATGATTTGCACAAAAATTACACAGCACAACTGTTTTAAAATAAAATACTTCTTTGATTTAGTTTTTTCCCTATGGATTTTAGGGTGACATTTGACATTGAATTTATCCAAACACAAGAAAACAAACAAATCAGTCAGTCAAATCTTTGTCAACATTTTATTAATTATTTGAGGGGTATTAATGCACAGTTAATACACCAGGGGGAAAAAAGAGAGAATAATAGTTTAGATTCAGAACTCTTGCCAACCTAGGTAAAAACTTTAAAGGAATAAAAGATAATTTTGTCCATTACTCTCATTATTTGATAAGTATTAACAGATTTAACAGTTTCTAGAGCATCTGAATAAAATCTACGTTTTTGGATCAACCTTTTGTACCTCAAACCAGAGCCGTCAGGACGGCCCTGCTCAGACTCATTTCTAATGACTTTTACTTGTAAACTTCTTTGAGGACGTTCTCCGTCAGACCTCTGATGGGTCAAACTCTAACTTCGTAAATCCTCATTTCACACAAAAGTTGAAGTAATGAAAAGAGTGATTTTTAAAAACTGGTAGGGGGCTCCACTTTCTACAGACCCCCTTAGTACAAAATTCCACAGCACACAAGAAAATTCACCAAAATCTCTACCGACACTCCATATTCAAGCCTATTTCATGGGATTACAAGTGCACTAAATACAGAAATACACACCTACACACATTCATGCTTGCACACACACACACACCCACTCACACATACACACACTGCGTATAGCGTTTTGGACAAAAGGACATTTTCAACGTACTTTAACCTGTATAGAAAAGCGCAAGATCATATTCAAATAGTTTAAAGCAACTTTGTCACAAAGAAAGAAGCAAAGAAGCAAAAGAAAGCGAATACAGTTCGCACCAAGCTTTGGAAATCATATGTTGCAGTAGTGCTAACGACTGCAAGCTATTGCTGTAATTTCGAAATAAATCTGTTGCAGTGGCATGATCGTACAACGTCTGCGTATGTGTACGCCACATAATCTAGGAAGACGGGTAATTGAAGTCACACACAATATTCCTAGAGGAAACTACATGCCACCTTTCATGTCATGAGATGGCGAATCGACAACTAAACTTCCATTGAGAAAGATACATTCTACTGGGCCAAACTCAAAGCACATTGCTTGTCTAAGGTTTCATTACAGCTCAGTGACAGTATAAAACACAACATAGTCAGAAATGTCATGGAGCAACACTGAGCTCCTATCTCAGATTTAACCTGGCAACATGTATGATACTTGCGTTGCCTTGTCTTCTACTCATGTTCACTTAATAGTATGTGAATCTTTGAAGGGTGAATCTCATAAACCTATGAAGAACATGTCAATGTTGCATTTTACAGCAAAATCAAATGACAGTGTAAAAAACGTAATGTAGTAAATTTAGATTTTTATTTAGTTACTTATTTTTTTAAGAATTATTTATTAATTTACTATACTATGAATTTTTGGGAGGGTGTGGGGGATGAAATATGATGTAAGAAATGTGTAGAACATACCAAGGTTGCATTATAAAAAAAAAAAAAAAAATATATATATATATATATATATATATATATATATATATATATATATATATTGCTTAAAGAAAATGATGCTTATGCATCTAGACATTTCGCATAATCCAATACATTTAAAAATGTTTTAAATTTACATTACATAGTAAATTAACAAATAATTATTAAAAAAAATAATTAACCATTTTTTCAATTACTTTTATTATTTAAAAGACATCTAGTAATTTAAAAACTGTTAATTATTTTTTATAGTATATATATATATATATATATATATATATATATATATGTGTGTGTGTGTGTGTGTGTGTGTGTGTGTGTGTGTAGGATGAAATATGATCCAAGAACATGTCAAGATTATATTTTACTCCAAAAGAAATAATATTTTGCTTTTAGACAATTGATGTTTTTGTATTGACATTTTTTACTTTTTAAAATAGTTTTTACTTTTTTATTTATTTTTTGCTTTCGATTTTTGGATGAAATAAGAGATGTTCTTAACAGTTTTATGAGATTCACCATTTTAAAAGCCAACCATTTACAGTGCAGTAGGGGGATTTCAGTGTGACGGAAGCCACAGAAGATTTTTATGTGCCATTGATGCAGGACAAAATGAGAACTGCTACAGTATTTCATGTCAGAAACGTGGGACTCGATGGCAAGGTATACTAACTGCTTCACAATTTCATGCGCAACATTCCTTAAGGTAGATTGGCTACTAGCACCTTTTGCCTAAAACCACGACATACCAACCCTAGATTTCTTAAGCAACTATGAGATTAAGATCACATTTACAAGTATTAGTATAAAATAAACGTATGCAACTTTGAGCTTATTATTTTTTCTCATTAGATAAATATATTATTAATAATTTATCCTTTTTTTTACCATTTGTGACCTGTATGCTAATAATTTTATGGCAATTTCTTTTTCATGATTTCAAGTACCTCAGTTAGAATTATTAGGGTTTTGGAATACATAATTAATTTATGTTGCAAATGATATATTTTTTCAATCTATAATCTTTTATACAAACTGAGGAAGAATAAAAAGACACACTGCTTCCATAAGTCACCTTCAAGGGGACCAGTATGGCTTCAAACATTTCTATTTCATATTTGACAGATTTGCTTTCTAAATTGGGGAATGGAGGACGGGCTTCCCTCGCACGTATCACACGGATCACATGGCAGGCGTTGGGGGTGGCCCGTCTGCGATCAGTTTCTCTCGTGTGGTGGATTTATGTAAAGGAAACTGATCTGAGATCTCACAACACAGAGCCGCTCATTTGAGGTTGGAGAATGGAAGCCTAACAGTGCCTGCAAAGTGCAAGATAAGGAGGGAAGGGGAGGAGGGGTTAAAGTGCAATACCAGCATTTTTTTCAAACAGGCCTCAATCAGAAGCTTGGGAATCAGTATGTGCAGGACCATTCGGACGTCACGTTTGTTTTCGGACAGACGCTCTCTGATTCAGAAACGTTCGGATAAAGCCTGCAGTGACCATTCTGATTGTGCTCTTCAATGCTTCACACCACGTGCTTGTGCACCCAAAACACTCTCACTATTGCATACAGTCACTGAGGTCTTTAAGTGCATTCCACAGACATTGCTTGTACTCCTATCAAAAGTGAATTGAATGGGTGAATCTCACAAAAACATGGCCACATTTCACTCTAAAATCTAAGAGAGAGAAAAAAAAAAAAAAACTTTTTGGATAAAAGTCTAATTTTAGCATTAAGATTGCATTGTGACATTATTCTCGTGACTATTAAGCACATTTGCTTCCCAAATTCTAGCTACCATATAGCAGATAAATCATTACTGCAACCATTTTTTGTAAAATTGAATAATAAATTAAAGTATTCATCTACAAATACTACCATAATGAGAAAAAAAAAACAACAACAAAAAACAACAAAAAAAAAAAACGGGAACTAAAATGTAACTTTTTTCTGCATTGGTAATAAGATTTGTATGGAAGCCTGTTTCCACCACAGAATTAATAATAATAATAATAATAATAATAATAATAATAATAATAATAAAACAAGACATAAACTTGCAGATCTGGGGAAAAAATTCTGAATTTATTTCTCTTTGCCTTGATTTTGAGGTGAAATAATTCTTGTCAGGTTTTGTGAGATTCACCCAAATTTCCTGTTTTAATTGTTCAGTTTGAGTCTTGGGGCTGTTCACACAGAATGCATTTTTGCATTTCATTGCAGCTTTTCCATAGGTTTTCTATGTAAACATGCGCTAGATGGATGTCTGTGTCATGCATCTCACACATGGCACAGTAATCTAAGAATGCAGCGCTCAAGTTTAAAAATCACATCTCTAAAACTTGTGTTTTTCATTCCATTTCCTTTGTGAACGACCTCTTAAGTTTAAGCAAGGACTGATGACATCACAGATGTCAAAGGGCATTCCTATGCTTTGGAGGATTCAATTTTTCCTGCCAAAACATTTGTAGTCATTTATTATCATTGATTTGAATTTCTCTAATCATCTGCACTGTATACTCCTTCAACATTAAGCACCACAAGCTCTTATTCCCATAAAAAAACAATCAGACAAAATGAAAGCACACAGCACTACCAAATTTCAAAGCAGTTAAAGGTTTTAACAAAGACCTCCGGGTCAACTGCAGAAAACTACAAACTACTGCAAACAGCCCAAAGGGATGCGGGATAAGGAGTTACGCAAGGCTATGCGCTTAGACCTCTCACGATTCCGAGCAAGAGACAGGACAAGAAACCACGAAAGCAACACTATTGCACAGTAGCACACTGTTACAACAGCCCTCAATCTAAATCCAACCCTCCATTAAGCTGCCACTGACAAAACAATCCCAAACACTCCCGACGCAAAGCAACCTAAACAATTACCAACTTTTTTGACGCACCTTGTTTGAAAACGATGGACGAAAATGAATTGCTTTGAATATATTCATATATAGATATAGATATTATATATATACACAGCAGAGTATAACCGTGATAAAATGTTAGCAGTAAATTAGCTCATCATGCTAATTGAATGAGTTCGATATTCTTAAAAAAAAAAAAGTTCAAACACATCATGAAACCACCAGACACGTTGACGTAACTAACCCAAAAATGATGTAGAAATGTAACTTCTGCTCTAAAAAAGCTTCCATAAAGGCCTATGTAGATATATATATATATATATATATATATATCTCTCAACTGGGAGCTTAAATGTTATTGACCCCTTTAGAGTGAGCAACTTATTAAAATGAACTATAAAAATGGAATGAAAAACCAACAGGAGTAATATATATCAGTATACACAAGCACACACATAATGTATATACTCAGCTTAAAAAACACAAAGATCAGTGTGAAATCAATACAAGAGCAAATCATTGTTGTTTTCTGCTGTTTTTCATCCCCTCGTTCTGCCGTTCATCTTTCCGAGTTCATTCTTCTGTGCCATCCTTCAATTCTGTGACCGAATTAAAGTTTTATCCGGAGTAGTTCGGAAAGCATCCCTTCTGGTGTTGACGGATTGAAAGCTGTGTTACTCAGCGGTCTGCGCTTTCTTAGTTTTGCTTCGTTTCTTTATAGGGGGCTGTGTGTCTCTGGCTTGGGCTGGATTCCCTCTGTCCACTGGGGCAGGGGGTGTGGTTGGGGTGTTGATGACAGGGTTGGGCACAGGGGTTTGGGTTTCTGGGGCTGGGCTTAAGGTCTGGGGTGGAAGCGGAGCTGGAGCTGGGCAGTAGCTCTGAGTCTCTGCCGGAAAGGGGGCTGTCACCAGGTGGTGCTCTTTGGGCTTTCGTCCCCTCCTCTTCCCAGACACTACGTTTTTCATGTCCTTCTGTAAGCCATTGCTCTCTGGCTCTTTTTTCTTGTTGTTGGTCAACTCGTTGGTAGACGCCCGAAACCAGTTCTGTGCACATAAGGCCACATCAAGTTCAAAAAGGAACCGATAATCAAGGACTATTAGTGAATTTGCATGAATTTTTAGAAGAATAACATTTTAGAAGGAAAATATTCATCCCTAGAGACCCCTCGACAAAAAAATATAAACAAAAATTAGCAACATTATCGTGTATTAAAAACTGAAACTAAGGTACGAAAAATATTTGTAATATGAAACTAGTACTTTCTGTAATACTCAAACGATAAAGTGCTTCACACACAAATGAGTTATAGATGTGTTGGATGAAAATATAATATAAACCTATAAATATGAAATAATATGAGAAAATATATAAATCCCACACACTACTCAAGTTCACATCATTACACATCATCACAAATATTTTAATGAGCAACATCTTGCTTGTAAAGGAAGGTCGATTAACTGAAACTTTGCTCATTAAAATATTTTTTTTGTAATGATGCAAACTAGTGTGCAGGATTTATATTTTTCAATATAACTGTAATAAAATAAACCTTTACATGATAGCAAAATGTTGTGACCTTTGTTAAAATATTAACTCTAACCTGCAGATGCATATATAGCGGATTTATTAGCGAGTTAACTTAAGGATTTAACCAATTTTCTGCAAAATCCAATCCTTCTGGTAAGTTTTTACAATCTATTCAAAAATATAAAAGTTCATAAATTAAAAGTTAATTTAATTCAAATGTCTTGGTTATTTTAGATAATTCTGAAAATAAATTCTGAAAACATTCTGATAATCAGATTCCTCCCCTATAATAACTGAACTTAAAACCAAAACTAAAATATATAAAAATCAAAAGAATTAGGTCTATAAAATAAAAACTAAAATTAAAAGCTAAAAATAAAAACTAAAATTTAATGTAAACTATAAACTTATAAAACTTAGGAACTAATGAAAATAGTATTAAAATAAAAATATATTTCAATGTTTCAATGGATTCTACAGAAACTAATATTTACTGTACATGACAGTGTACTTTTTTTTTTTTTTTTTTGCAAACTTGCAAACAACTATCTTGTTCATTCATTTTGAACTTGGTGTGAACAGGCCTTAAAGGGATAGTTCACCCAAAATTAAAATTCTGTTATCAGCCATTGACTTCCATAGTATTTTTTGGCTACCGTCAATTGTTAGGTTACCAACATTCTTCAAAATATCTTCTTTTGTGTTAAACAGAAGAAAGAAATTCATACAGGTTTGAAACAAGTGGAGGGGGATTATTTTAATTTTTGGGTGAACTGTCCCTTTAGCAGTCAACATTTCTTAATACTAGAAGACTATGAAGGACAAGTGCTCAGCTTCATTTGCTAAGTATACAGTACACAGGTTTAGTGTTTAGTTTTTAGGTTTGCTTACCTGAGAGTGTGTCTTGCTGATATGGTACTTCACTCCGCTCTCAGAGTTAAACTCCTTCTGACAGAGCAAACAAGTGTACTTCCCTACGTCGCCCCCTCCCTGTGCGGAGAACAATAACAACAGTGAAGCTGATACAGTATCAGCAATATCTGAGATCAAACATGTACAGCTGTTTAAATGATCTATAATTAATTAACAACTACAGCAAAGCATGCAGAGGTTTTTTTTTTATACCTTGTTACAGCTTGCCAAGTGCGCTTTAAGTCCAGATACACTTGAGTAGATAGCCTCGCAGTTCTGTTATGAAATCAAGAGAGACTTGAGGAGAAGAACTGAACAACAAAAATGTCAAAATTTTTAACACAATTTTCAAGAGTTCTTCAGGTTCTCCAACAAAACTACATCTACTGATATCATTCAGATGTTCATATTGAGGTTGGAATCTGTTACTGAAGCACTAGCAGCTGCTAAAGTCAATGTTCAGTCAGAAGTACAAGAAAAATACTTACGCAATTGGGGCAGCAGATAAATCCTTTTTCCTTCACCTCGTTCTTCCAGCTGTTCACAGTTTCAGGGCTAAAGTTGGGGAGACCTGGTCGTGTATAGTTGAGCTATAAAAGAAAGTGTGTACATAGAAATTAAAAATAAGCAGTTAAATGTGTATATGAGGAGTAGCTACCAAAATTTTGAAACACAATTTTTTAGTAGCATGATATTGGCTAAGGCAACTTGTTTGGCAATAAGTAGCGGAACAGAGAGACAAAACATTTAAATGAAGTAGTACCTCAGCTTCAATAATAAAGTAAACTTAAAATAAATATTTAAAGTTATATGCTATTTATATATGCTACGTAAAATTATATGTTATATGCTTCTGTTTATCACTATACTTTTTCTAGGATTGTCAAATGATTAAAATGAACTGCACATCAACTTTCAAAGTCATAATTGTGTTAAATGAGAAGAGCAATGAATATTTATTTGTTTATTTGGATCCCCTTTAGCCACCACCAAGGTAGTGGCTATTCTTCCTGAGGTTCAACAAGTAAAAAACAAAGATGCATTAATCCATAACAATAAAAACCAATACAATAAAACATACAAACCCAAAATTCATTCAGAACATCAAGATCAATAATTTACTGAATACTGTGCCATTAAATATTTCTTTAACAATTTTTTAAACCTAATTTTACTTATTTAAAAAAACATGTAATGTCCGATGGCAATTCATTCCATATTTTCATTCCTCTATACATTACAGTTCGTTGCTTTGCATTAGTTTTTGAAACAAGAAGCAAATAATATCCTTTTGATGCATGCCTGGTGCATGCCAGTACAGTACACTTGGAACTCTCGACACTGAAATATTTCTTATAAAACAAAGCAGAGAAACAATTGCCCTATCCTTCACCAGTATCCAGTAGAATTTTGTGCATTCTCATAATATTAACCCTTCTATTTCAGTTCAGAGTAAGTCGGGCAGCTCTATTCTGCACTAACTGTAATTTTTCTAAGTCTTTACTTGATGCACTCAACCACACCACTGGACAGTAGTCTAAATAAGTAAGAACCATTGTTTGCACAATTTGAGAGATGTAATACTGTGGTAAAAATTTTGCACATCTCTTAATAACTGATAGTCCTCTTCCCATAACTACTACCATATTTTCTATCTGTTTTGACCACTTCAGCCTACTGTCTAGCATAACTCCAAGAAGTCTGATTTCCTCTACCTGTTCAATAGGCGCATTCTTTACAGACAAATTTAATGTGGTTTAAGTTTAAGTTTAGAATTTGATGCAAACACAATATTTTTGGTTTTCTTATTATTATTTCGTACCCACTTTACCACTAATTGTAACTCCTCATCTAAATCAGCAGATCCTTTTTCAATGTTGCTGGTAGATATAATGTTGTATCATCTGCGTACATAACTGCCCTTGCACGCTTTAAAACCAAAGGAAGATCATTAGTAAAAATAGAAAATAACAATGGTCTTAGACAACTTCCTTGAGGCACACCACATTGCAACTCTTTCACTTCCAAATAACTTCCATTATAAATTACACATTGCCTGCTATTAGTCAGATAACTTTTAAACTGATGTACAGTCTGAGAAGTAAATTTATAACATTTAAATTTTTCCAGCAATAATTTATGATCCAGTACATCAAAAGCGGAGCTAAAATCCAATACTGCTCCTAATAAATTATTATCATCAATCTGTACTAAACAATCATCTGTTATCTGTGTTAATGCTGTTCCTGTTGAATGTCCTACTCAATATGCATGCTGAAAATCAGAGAACAAATTATTCTCCTTAAAGAAGAACTGAATTTGTTTCACTATCGTTTCAAATATTTTACTAAGTACTGGCAGTAAACTTATTGGTCGACTATTAGCACCATTAAAACTCAGTGCTGCATTTTTCTGTAGAGGAATAACCTTTGCTTCTTTCCAAGCTAAAGGAAAAATTCCTTTTTTAATACTGATATTAAAGATGTGGCAAACTGGTTCTGCCAAACAGCTGGCTACTAATTTTACAAGGCGACCATCTAAGTTATCCATTCCCGATGGTTTATCTATATTTATCGTTGATAATTTTTGTTCCACTTGTTGTACATTTACTTTGTTCAATTCAAAGCATAGGACTGGCTTATCACTTGTTATTTTTTCAATTTGACTTTCACTTGATGGAATATTATCAGTTTACATTTCTTCTCTAAGTTTATGTACATTATTTACTTAAAAAGTCATTAAAATAATCAGCAATTTCATCTGATTTAGTTAAAAATGAATTGCCTGTCTCAATAAAAAAAGGAGTTTGACCTGACATTACAATAGACATTACAAAAAGATTTAAGAATAAATATTTTGAGTCAACATTGCATGAATAATTACAATAAATGGGTATATAATGAGGTTTTTTTTTTGAATACTGAAACATGAAATTATTATTTTATTTTTTTTAAATAATTGATTTTCTCAATGTGAAACTAAAACCATCAGTAGGTGGCGGAGAGTCTTAATGAGCGAGTCATTTATTCATTCATTTAACCAATTTGTTATTTTCCCCATAATTAATCACATCAAATTAACACGTTAAATCAACAGCCCTAATATTTTCATAGTCTTTAAAGGGATAGTTCACCCCAAAAATAAAAATTCTGTCATTAATTACTCACCCTCATGTCGTTCCAAACCTGTAAGACTTTTGTTCATCTTCAGAACACAAATTAAGATATTTTTGATAAAATCTGAGAGCTCTCTGACCTTCCACAGACAGCAAGGGTCCTAACACGATCAAGGTCCAGAAACGTATTGAGGAGATTGTTAAAATAATCCACGTGACATCAGTGGTTCAACCGTAATTTTATGAAGCTACGAGAATACTTTTTGTGTGCAAAAAAAACAAAAATAACAACTTTATTCAACAATTCTTCTCCTTCTCATCCTGTCTCCTCTAAATATAAACAACGCATGTGCATGCTGTCCTTGACGCATAAACATGGCACAGCGCATTCAACGTAAGCAGCAGCACGTGCATACGTTGTTTACATTTAGAGGAGAGCAAGCGCATGCGTTGTTTATACCTAGAGGAGATGGGATAAGGAGGAGAAGAATTGTTCAATAAAGTCATTATTTTTGTTTTTTCTTTGCACACAAAATGTATTCCCGTAGCTTCATAAAATTACAGTTGAACCACTGATGTCACATGGACTATTTTACCGATGTTCTTGCTACGTTTCTGGACCTGGAAACATTTCAGTTGTGTTGCTGGCTAAGGAAGGTCAGAGAGCTCT
The DNA here is from genome assembly GCA_039654775.1 of Spinibarbus caldwelli. Lineage (NCBI taxonomy): Eukaryota > Metazoa > Chordata > Actinopteri > Cypriniformes > Cyprinidae > Spinibarbus > Spinibarbus caldwelli. The sequence goes on from CM077260.1 coordinate 23,272,159, forward strand.
CGGATTTCATCAAAAATATCTTAATTTGTGTTCCGAAGATGAACGGAGGTCTTATGGGTTTGGAACGACATAAGGGTGAGTAATTAATGACAGAATTTTCATTTTTGGGTGAACTATCCCTTTAATGAAATATAAATTAAAACTGATGCTGTCAAACTTATTGATATCTGTTTTGTGTTGTATAAATACTATTAATAAACAAATCTCATATTTTTTAAAAATAAATTGCTTAATTTGACAATTTACTTTTGTAAACGTAAACGTATAGTGTAGCGGTAACACTTTAGTATAGGGACCAGTTCTCACTATTAACTACTGTGGTTGCTTATTAACATGCCTATTAATAACGTATTGTCTGTTTATTAGTACTTATAAAGCACATATTCTGCAAGACCATATTCTACATCCCTAATCCTACCCAATACCTAAACTTAACAACTACCTTACTAACTATTAAAAAGCAATAAATTAGTAGGCAAAAGTCAGTTTGTTAATAGCGAGAATTGGACCTTAAAATAAAGTGTGAGAAGTGAAGCATTTTCAACACTTCAACACTGCCATACCCTCTTGATGTCTGGTACGAGGTCGTCTTTGATGCGTCGTTTGGTGCCCCAGTCTTTGGCTAGTTCGTCCTCTGCGATCTCCTGCAGGTGGAACACCGCCACCTGAGCCGAGCGCCGGCGCACCCTGCCACTGGGCGTCCTTTCCAAATCCAGCAGCTCCTCCACCTCTGTTTTCTCCTCCTTCCTCTCCTCCATCTTCTCCACCGGCTCGTCTACTCTCTCCTTTGCCTTCTCTCTGCCCTTTATTTGCACAGGTTCTTCCTCTTCCTCTTCCTCCTCTTCCTCTTCCTCCTCCTCCTCCTCTTCTTCGTCCTCCAGCACATCCTCCTCATATTTACTGTCTTCCTGTTTCCAGTCCTCAGCTGTGAGCTAAATGTAGTGATATAACAGACGTTTAAAAGCATCTGGATTAATTACTGATTGATAACATGACACTGGTCGTGACGTTTTTTCCACACAATGTTAGATTAGCAGTATGACGTGTAGCGTGGCTGTGTAATCTCACCGAGTGTGCGGACAGGGCGGTGATGGGATGCTCGGTGCGCAGGTGGTAGTCACGGCCAGCTTTTGAGCGATAGGTCTTACCACAGTGCTGGCACAGCAAGACAGGCTTCTGTCTGTCTGGCAGTTCTCTGCCACAGCGTTTCTGATGATACTGATAACCCATCAGACTGGAGAAATGAGCTGAACAGCCCTGTTTGACAGAGAATCAAACATACTTCATTATTTCACTCATTGATCTGTGGGCTGACAGTCTGGGTTACAGCGTTCCTTTGAAGGGGCCTGTTTGTTAATACAAACTACATTTACATACTTAGGGCCAGATTTACTATCAGCTTGTGCCAGTGCAAACCCTCGTTTGGCGTTAAAAAAACTACTGTCAGGATTTACTAAAGACACGCAGTGGGAAATTAACACTGAAAAGGTGTGGACATGGTTATTTTTGTGACTCACCTTATTGAATATGCATTTGTAAGATTTTCCCTTTCGAATCGGTAAATTTATGTGAGGAGAGTATTTGAATGAATCACGCAACATGTTTTACTAAGATTTGCGCTCGTCAATTCACTGGTATTTGTGGCATTATTTAATGCCCCCAAAAAGCATGTCTTAAAGCAGGTGGTAATTTGCGCTGCTCTTGGTAGATTACGCTGGTCATTTTGGAAAATATCTAGCTCCGTCTGTGTTCTTTAATGTGCACCTTGTCAGTAAATCACATGCAGAATTTTCCCCCTCCCATCTGCATATATATGGAATTGCGCACTAACGCTAATTTGCCCTGTTTAGAAAAACTAGAAATATTTTTCAGGAATGTTCTCATCTTCTTCCCTGCACTTTCTATTTCTCTTCTCGTCACTTTCTCCACACATACTGTAGGAATTAGACTGCTCTGCTGAAAAGACCAACTTAAAATGAATTTCCAAGCTGGTTAGTGCTGGTCTAGCTGGTGAACCAAATAAACACATGCTTACAGACACACAGACAGAGATGTAGATGGACAGACAGATAGGCAGAAAGGTAGGCAGACAGACAGACAGATGGATAGATATGTTGATAGATAGGCAGACTGACAGAAATATAGGTAGAAAGAGAGAAATAGAGATAGATAGATCGATAGATAGATAGATAGATAGATAGATAGATAGATAGATAGATAGATAGATAGATAGATAGAGATGGATGACAGGCGGAAAGACAGACAGACAGACAGACAGACAGGCAGACTGCTGAAGTGTGCACAAGAAAACAAAAGTCAAAACAGAGAAAGTGAGAGACAGAAAGTAGACAGAAATTAGGACAGCCAGTGCCATCCAGGGAGACAGACAGACGGCAGGCACCAGTGACAAATTCCTACCTCACTGGGACATTTGATTCGGCCCATCTGTTTGAGGATGCAGCGTAGCCTCTCTCTCTCCTCCTGCTCCTCCTCAGACACATTTTCACTCGCTGAGGGCTTACAAATGGGAAACAAATACAATGCAACACATTAGTGTCTTTCCAGAAACTCTTCCTCAAGTCTTTACAACAGTATGCTTCCAATCACTGCTTTCTGAAAGCCAGATGCCTTTATAGAGGGGCATTTACTCAAGGAGTGTTAACAGCAATGCTTTTTACAGCACTGTATTTGGCCTGTTAAAAACATCCGCAGGGGAAATGAGACATGAGCTATCTAAACAGGATGCCAGACACCTCAACACAGCACCTGAGGGTAAACACCAAGTTTGAGATACCACTTCAGTTCTGTACTGAAAAAAATTAACTTGCAGACTGTTAAACCAAAATATGTCAGTGCTAACACCCATAGGCACTCAAAACACAGAGAGCTGATAATGAGGGTTAGATGATGTGTGAGAGATACTGCATCACCTGGCTACAGTATATCACCCCGCAGCCAGTGATTCAATGATTTATTCATGAAGGCAGTCACTTGCTTTGTTTCTGAATGAATCAGCCATCTGAATTAATTATATGAATGACTGAATGACTCATGCATTAACAGTGACTTGCCGTCACCTACTGGTGGTTTTACTTTCATATTTACAGTATTATTTCATTATTATTATTATTATTATTATTTTTTTTTTGATATTTCAATAATCAGGTTTTCTAAAAAAAAAAAAAAAAAAAAAATCAGTTAATGCCCATTTAAATCCCATTAATTTCATAGCATTATTATGCAATAATAATTGCAGTGTAAATGCATTCATGCCACCTATGTGTTAATATACCCAAATGCTACTTCACATGCAGTGTCTGAAAAAAAAAAAAAAAAAAAAATTGTGTGTAATAAATCCTATGTTGAATGAAAATATTTCTTTCCAAAGCTTTTTTAGTGCCTATTAAATGCTTTTCTCATTTAACACAATAATGACTTTTGGGGGATAATTTTCAGTGGATGTGTGAATAACTTGCAATTAATGTAATTATTTATTTTCTAAATTAATTTTAATTGCTTGACAGCCCCAGTCAAGAATTTAAATAAAAATGATCTTAATATCTTAATTTTTTTTTTTTTTAAATGATACTAATTTCCCTCCTCAATACCTAGTGTTTTTAAAGGAAAACAAACAGCTCTAGAAATTTCCGGAGGCAAATAATTGATCATGATTAATTAATTTAGTATATCAATACTCCCAGTTTCTGTTAATAAAAAGCAGCTTTGTCATAATTACAGAAGAAATATAGAATATTATGTTGTACATCGGGAGAACTTATAAAAATAATTTTGATCCACAAAAAGTATTCTACATCTTAAAAATTGTTGGGCAGATGTTACAGCAGTGATGCCACCTGGAGCAAGAACAAGTGTAGTCACAAGTATTATATTATTATTTATAATATAATGTTTAGTTAGTCTAGAGAAAGTCCAGTTTTAAAGAATCATTCTTTTGGTTTCTGTTTCCAGTTTTTTTTTTTTTTTCATTTTCAGGCCAAGTGTGTCCAGACCTTTCGCTTTCAGTCGAGAATATTCATTTTATTGAATCACAATTTTTTAAAATATTTTGTTTTTAACTACCTAAGATAACCAGCCCTGAAATCACTTTACACGTTTGTCATTCTCTTCCTGTCAAAGTGGGCGGATCTTGGCTAGAAAAAGCTGCAATGTGGCCCAGACCTTACGCTGATTCTCAAATGTTTGGCTCAGTGAGACTCAGCACCTGGCTCAAATAACAAATCACAGACCTAAATGCACATCCTCATTAATGTTTCATACTGTTTCTGAGACATTTGGTCGTGCATAATTTAACACATTTCGTTGGAAATATTGTTTGCAGCTAATGCTTGAGCTTGGCAGATGGAGCTTACATCCTCATGGCCCTCTTTAACCAGCGTTTCTCTCTCATGTTTTTACACTAAACCTCACAAGGGTCACAAGGGACACCATCATCATTACGGGATGTGCCGTTCCTATTCAGATGTTGGCTGAATATCACTGGAAAAAACATATGAACTTTTCTCATAAGGCAGATTACCATGATTTGCCGTGGAGAAAGATTACTGGCAGGAAAACTGTTAATAGCTTAGGAATATTGAGGAAATTATTACTGTACAGAAATAAGGCTGGGGAACAGGAGACAATCATTACGGTTGAAATACTGCTTGAAGACTGTTTTAAAAGGCATTACTAGACGTGTGCTAGACCTTTTCCCATATGTGCAGTTAATGGTTAGAGTCTAATGGATGCTTTAGGTCTTAAAGTGATGCTGGAGTATAGAGATGGTGTCAGATATAATAGAGATTAGAGGATGATGTGGACGCAGGGCAGCCACTGCTCTCTGTAGTGGTCACTGTATGTAATTTTAAACACTGTTCTTCTGCACATACTGTACACACACAGCTCCACTTATTAAAGATATTAAAATGCTATAGTTTCAGATCTTCTTGAGTCCCTTGGGAAAAAAGAATTGCGCTTAATTCTATTAAATGCACATTTACAGTATATTTAAACTTATACTTGCAGATAATATAATTTTAATGAAATAAAATGCCATTTAAGTGTACTTGAAGGTTTACTTATATGTTTCATAACGCAGTTAAATACACATTTAAAAAGTGTACTTTGTAATATGTCAAATTAAAAGTTTTAAAGTACAGTTCATTTTAAAACATTGTGTTTTAATCATCTTTTGTCATCTTTTAAAGAAATACACTTATTTTTATGTGTTGACTACATAACATGTTAACGTGTAACGTAACATGTTAACTTGTAACGTAACATGTTAACGCACATGTAAAGTACTTGATATAAATTTAAATGTAGTGTGTTTTTTAATATTACATTTAAAGTTAATATATTTTAAATGTACTAAATTACAATTTCAATATTACAAATGTGTAATTACAAAATTATTTTAATGCATGACAATAGAAATAGAATAGAAATGACATTAAAGTATATTTTAGTTTACTATAAATGCCTGTTAGAACATTTGGCAGTACACTTTAACCATATTTCAAAGACAACAAAAGTAATTATGATATTTTGTTTAAAGATTTACTAAAAAACACTCTCGTTCATCTAACTGCATTTAATATAAATTTAAACTATAATACATGTTAATTTAATTGTAAATAAGATGCAATGTGTCTGAAAACATTACTATTGGTTCACACTTTTTCCTTTAAACTATATTATTTCCATAATAGTACCCTTTTTAAAAGTATGCTGAAGTGTATTTTTTCTCAAGGGAGTAAAAGGCTCAGAATGAAGAGATAGAACAACACATTTCAAGAGTCTGACCGTTTCATTTATATACAGAAAAGCTGATGTTAAAAGTGATGCAATTTTAATTGTTAAAATAATTATACATTGTATTTCAAATCATAGATTTTCATGTGTTTTGACATCTAGGAGATGAGCTCTGCTATAGATCTGCAGTTAATTCTTATAAAAAGCTCAAGTAAAATGTGTTCTGGCACCGCCGCTCACCTTAATGTGGTCAGCCATGCTGTGGTAATTGAGTCCAGCTTTTGATCGGAACTGTTTCTGACACTGCTGACATTTGAGAGCATCCCGCAGCTACAAGAAAAAGACCACAGTTTATGATGTCCACCTCAAATATCATGAAATCATGGGTTATACATGTGACATTTTATATTTGATGTTCCAGTTACAATAATACAAACTGCAAACTATGTATTTTTCCCCTTGAAGCAGTCAACTAATAAAGCATTTGTAGGATTATTCTTCTGAAAAGCATTAAAATATTCCCTACCAGCCCCACATGACAACTGTGACTGTTGACAATGATGTGAATTCGGTTCAAAGGCATAATGGCTATTGATTTTTTTTTTTTTTTTTATTATTTAATTTTGTGTGGTGATTTTAATGGCACAAAAATTACACACTTGACCTTTAATACTAAAACCTTTACACCCTTAACCTTTAATACAAAAATCATGGTGACATGATTTATATAAAAAAGAACAATTTATTTAAAAAATGCAATTCAAAAAAATGTAAATTATTTGAACAAGTTCAAGGCCTATTTACACATTTTTTTTTTTTTTTACCACAAGACAAACATCTTCATCCAGTAACAAAAAACATTTCTATTGTTTCTATTGTTCTGTTGAATGTTCAGAATCATTACTCCAGTCTTCAGTGTCACATGATCCTTCAGAAATCATTCTAATATGCTGATTTTCTGCTCAAGAAACATTTCTTATTATTATCAGTGCTGAAAACAGTTGTGCTGCTTCATATTTTTGTGAAACTGTGATATCTTTTCTGAAGATTTGAAATAGAAATCTTTTGTGATGTCAAACGATTAATCGCATCCAAAATAAAAGTTTTTGTTTACATAATATATGTGTGTGTACTATGTATATTTATTATGTATATATAAAGACACACACATACAGCACATATTTTGAAAATATTTACATGTATTTACAGTACGTGTATACATTTATATTCATATAAATTATATCATATATAAACATATTTAATATATAAACATAACATATTTTTCTTAAATATATACATGCACGTGTGTGTATTTATATATACATAATAAATATACACAGTACACACACATATATTGTGTAAACAAAAACGTTTATTTTGGATGCGATTAATCGCGTAATCATCACTATTTGTAACATTATTCAGTAGATGTCTTAACTGGCACTTCTTGAATGCATCCTCGCTTAATAAAAGTATATTTATTTCTGCATTGACATTCACAAAAACACAAATGAGAAAATAAGTTCAATGATTATCATTTTAATACATTTCCTTTGCTATAAAATGTCTTCTCCCTTAATGCCCATCACAGCCATCATTGATTTCACACAGGGCTGAAGAAGAGGCCAGAGAAACTACAATTACTTGTGACCCCGCAATAATGCAGCCGATCGATTCCCTCTTTAATAGACATGTCATAATTTTTATAGAGTTGTGCTATACACTGGGCTGCCACTATAATTCTCTACTCCAGATGCACACTTGGTAGGGCAACTCACAGACGCCCAATCAATAAAGTGCCTCTAATGGCTCCCTCCGGCCCCCGGCGCAAGGTCCTGAGAGAGAGGTGTCTAATTGCATGCCTGAAACATTCTTCTCTCCGCTTCCTCTGCGGTTTGGTTGTATAAACAACAAGGTTTGATTCCCTCTCTTTCGTCCTATTGTTCTTTGGGCCTCATTCATGAAACGCAAGTGTAACAAATTGCTCACAAATCCATTCTTACATAAACCATCCCAATGAATTGAGTGTGACAATTGATGTAAGAATGTTTTTAGATATGATTTACAGTCAAAAATTCTTTCTGCTTGAGTGTCATGAATAAGGCTTTGTCCCTCTTCATATGGAAGAGCTTGAGCACATCTGCCACATTATACTTGATGTGTTTAGAAAACTGAGACAGTTGTTGTCTTCTTTGGAGGAGCGCGGTTGTACGAAAGGTCCAATCCACCAAGTCCCCATGGGATGTTTGGGTTACCAATAACTGAGGAACAAGACCTCATGTGGATTCCTCATGAATCATGCGGTCAACGCAAACGTCAATGACAGCAGTCGGTTGAGGTGTCTGATATCTTGTTACATGTAATAAGTTAGATTTCATGGTTGGTGAATTGCCATCAATATCTTAAGATAAACAAGCAAACCACCAAAATAATGACTGTTTTCAAATAGGTTTCCCGAACACTTTTCATAAAGTCTAATCATAAAGTCTCAACGCAAACTCCAAACATTGGTTGGGCTGGTAGGGATCGGCAAAGCAACTTCACCTTAAAGAGACTGTTCACCCAAAAATGATAATTCTGTCATTAATTACTCACAACGTATGCGCATGCTTTTCCTGCATGTAAACAATGCATGTGTGTGGTGCTGCTGACGTAGAACACATGCACTGTGCCTTGTTTACATTCAGAGGAGAGCACGCGCATGCATCGTGATACTCTCTAAAATGGCGCCAGGGTAACACAGAGGAGAAGAACTGTTGAATAAAGTTGTTTTTGTTTTCTTTGCGCACAAAAAAGTATTCTCATTTCATAAAATTAAGGCTGAACCACTGATGTCACATGGACTATTTTAATGACGTCCTTACTACCTTTCTGGGCCTTGATTGTGTCAGTTGCGTTGCTCTCTATGCAGGGCCAGAAAGCTCTCGGATTTCATCAAAAATATCTTAATTTGTATTCTGAAGATGAACGAAGGTCTTACAGGTTTGGAACAACATGAGGGTGAGTAATTAATAACATAATTTTCATTTTTGGATGAACTATCCCTTTAAAAAAAAATATTTCCATTGGGAATGTTGAGAGTAATTTATAATTTGTCCCACAAGGTGGGTCGCACAAAGTCACTTGACTGCAGCTAAATTTGCGTTTCAATGACACACACACACACACAGTTCAGTCTAGGGCTGCACGATATAGCCTACCAACATTAATTACGAACTGGAATATTCTTAGTGTGATTTTTGAATCGTAGTTAAGTCTGCGATTTAAAACATGTGTTGCGTGTTTTGAAGCGCGGGCACACATGAGTTGTAAAAACAGTGAGGGTCTCAGAACGACGTCATTATTAAAAGGCTCGATCGGTCCGCATTATTAATAAGAAACTCACTCACTTCACTGCGCTGTATTTTGCATGAGATTGCATTCACCGGAAAAATCAAATGTTACGAAAACTGTTTCAGGTACTGTATGTTCATTCATTCATTTCATTCATCAATGTGCCAAGGTTCAAAAATCTTTTGAAGATATTGCTGAACATTTATTTAACCATTGCAAAAGTAAATTTCTGATTGAAGTAAATTTGTCATCTCAGTTTTTAGTTTATTCAAAATGAGACAAATCTGTTTATTATTTTTACCTATTTCACAATTATTTTAATTTCCAAACTTTTTTAGACAGCTCTGCTTCGCTTCTTATGCTTTGCTAAAAAAATGTGTTGGGTTGTGCCTGCTCTCCCCTACACACACGGAAAGATCATGAATGCATTTTCTGCGCTGAACCCCTCACAGTGAACACTTGCAGTGCGGATTACAGTTCACCGGAGTGAGCGTGTTCCGAGTTTTTATGGACGTTTCATATTGTAACAAAGAAATTAAAATATTCAAATAATAAAATATGAATATATATTATTAGTAGTGAAATTTTATAGTTGTGCTATAAAATAAAATGGCGATTTTCCTTAAATACTTAAATAAATTTCTGCCATATTAAACTTTTAATTAAGATTAAGCTTAAAGTAATGCCAATTGTTTTTTGATCTCAAATATTTTGGTGGTTCGTGAAATGGAAAAGTTTGAGAACACCTGATTTATAAAATAATGTGTTCCTCTAAGCCAGGAGTGTCCAAACCTGTTCCTGGAGGGACAGTGTCCTGGATATTTGAGCTCCAACCAGCTCCAACACACTTGCCTGGAAGTTTCTAGTGTGTCTGAAGACCTTGTTCAGGTGTGTTTAATTAGGACTGGACCTAAACTCTGCAGGACAGGTTTGGACACCCCTCCTCTAAGCCTATGCTAGTAATAATGACAATAGTGTGTTTTAGAGTGACCTCTGACCTTCTGACAGATCTCCATGTGCTTCTTAAGTCCATGGACGGTCTTGCGAGTGACGACAGAGCAGGTGGGACAGACCACTTCCCCTCTCTCGGAGATGGTGTTCTGCCACTGGGCTTCAGCAGGGGGAGCTGAGACAAACAAATAAAACATGCTTAATTAAGATAACCTTACCATTTCAAAGTTTGGGGTCAGTAAGATTTTTTTATGTTTTTGAAAGAAGTCTCTTTTGCTTACTAAGACTGCATTCATTTTTATAAAAAACACAATAAAAATTGTAATATTTTGAAACATTGTTACAATTTAAAAGAGCTGTTTTCATTTTTAATATATTTTAAAATGCAATTTATTCCTCTGATGCAAATTTTTCAGAATCATTACTCCAGTCTTCAGTGTCACATGATCTTATTATTATAAATTCTGCAAACAGTTTTTGCTTCTTATTATTTTTGTGGAAACCATGATACATTTCTTTCAGGATTCTTTGATGAATAGAAAGTTAAAAAGAACAGCATCTTTTGTAGCATTATAACTGCTTTTACTGTCACTTTTGATCAATTTTCTGAATAAAAGAATGGTGACACTAATTACTTTAAATAAATAAATAAATGAATAAATAAATGACCCCAAATCTTTCAAACTGTAGAGTCCATTTCTATATTATTTCATTTTTATTTAATTTAAATTATTTTATTTCGTCTGTATTAAATTTTTTATTATTATTTTTTTTTATAATAGAACTATTTATTTGATTAGTACTATTATTAGTACAATTTTGTACAATTTTGCTTTATTTGAGTTATTTCACACTGCTTTGGCAGTGCAAATGTACTGGACGATTTTTATCATGCAAACATGCAGAGAGAGCAAAAAGAGAGAGACCTGAACTAATAACAGCAGCTTCTTTTCTGGTGGGAGCATGAACCGACTGCTTCCTCTGGGACTCCTCAGTGAACAGAGCCCCTTCCGCCCTCTTCATCCGACCTGCTTTCAACTTCTCCTCCACCTTATTCATTCCTGTACAACACATAACAAATTACATTCAGGAAAAGCAGAGACCTCACAAGTCACAGAAATAAAAGTATGACTAAAAAAAGAACAAACAAAAGAGAAATGAAGAAATGAGACTCTCAAACTCTCTTGGTGGTCAAAGAGCCTTGTTGTGTTGTAGTCTGTCTTGTGGTGCAGTGTTTCTTAAACATGCACCACTGTAACTTCAACAGGAAATGAAACACTTCTAGAATAGACCTATAGACCCCCTTTTCTATTAGCACCAACAGGGGTAAAGTAAGTATCAAATATACGGTTGCTAATTATAAACATACAGGTGCAAAAATACCACTGAAATCTCATAGTGTATTTATTGAATGGAGGCCAGGACTAAACTCTGAAAGTCCCTTCTTATATAACACTGACAACAAACATCACTGTGAGGAAGTCAGTCAACAAAAAGGGGTCATGGCAATCTAGCATATCACTAGAGAGAGACTTCCTGTACTTTAGTAAAGTATAAAGGTATAAATTCTGCTGTCATTCAAAATGATGAATATTCCATTTGTTATCATTGCTTAACTACATTAGTTAACATGAAGTATCAATGCAAAACACTTCTAAGGTATTTATTAATCTTCATTTATGTTGATTTCAACATTTCTAATACATTATTAAAAGCAAGTTGTATCTTTTGTTATTAGTTAATGGACTTAAGCGAAACATAACAATGAACAATTATATTTTTATTACAATTAATAAACATTGTAACATATGTATTGCTCATTGTTAATTAATGCATTAAGCAACGTTCACTACCAGAACCTTATTGTAAAGAGTTACTTGTTATTCTTTATTCTAGATCCAGAAGAGTTACAAATATCAGATAAAATATAGGATTAGAACCTGAAATAAGTCCATGGAGAACTTCTTCATTTTTGAGCGAGGAAGTTGGACTGGTTCAATAAGAAAACCCTTAAATATTGAGAAATTCTGAAGATTCTCTGCAAGGCATGTCATAGAGCATAAAATCAAGGTCTAATTTAAACATTTATCATGATTGTACAGTCCTATTGGGCCTTTTGGCGCAGGTGCATTTCTGGGGCCAGTTGCATAAACTTAGCCTCTATTTTAAGACAGTGTCTTAAGAACGAGTTTTACCAAAGGGTAATGAGCCTTATTTTTGGATTCAACTTAGACTAATCTACGCTTTTATGTAACTAAATTTAAAAAAATATAACCAGTCTTAAAGAAAAAAAAAAAAAAAAGAGATGACTAACTTGTAAGACTAGTCTAAACCTTTTATGCAACTGGGCCCTGGGCTCAGTGGGCCCCAAGATGCAGCTCCACCTCTGAGCTTAGTGGGTCTTGCGGTGCAGCTCCACCTCTGGACTCACTGGGCCTTGCGGTGCAGCTCCACCACAAGGCTCAGTGGTTTGCATTTCTGCGCTCTGTGTGTCCCAGCAGTATGTTTACTATTTAGTCATTTACCAATACTGTTCTTAAATATTTACAGATTTTCTTCTATTTGATGTTGATTGATTTGTTTAGTTTTAACTGCTATATTACTTGACTGATTCAGTTTTATACATATGGACAGCACACTGTGTTTTAGGGCTGAAACGATTAGTCGACATTATCGACAACGTCGACAATAAAAATTGTTGAGTAGTCGTTTGATCTCATATGACCTAATGTAAGAGCCTGCAATAATGCGGTTTGACCAGCGTGGCACTGTAGCACAAGACTGTAATTCAGCTCTCCTGGATGCAATTCAAGAGAAGAAGAGACACAACGCTGCTTCAGAGCAAACGCACCCGAGCCGAGCAGCGTTCGGATATGTAAATGATGCATGCTTTCCTCTCAATAACGAAATAAACACAAAAAAATCACAGTGGTGTGAAGATCAAAGCTTAATCTAGCTCAGGACTGTTTTGATTATCATAACCCAGTAAGGTATTTTAAGAGAGATTACTCTACCAATCAAAAGTTTTTGAATGGTAATGTTAAGATTTTTAATGTTTGTTGTTGTTGTTGTTTGTTTTAAAGAAGTCTCTTCTGTTCACCAAGCCTGCATTTATTTGATCCAAAATACAGCAAAAGCAGTAATATTGTGAAATATTTTTACGATTTAAAATAACTGCTTTCTATTTGAATATATATTAAAATGTAATTTATTCTTGTGATCAAAGCTGTGAATTTTCAGTATCATTACTCCAGTCTTCAGTGTCACATCATCCTTCAGAAATCATTCTAATATGCTGGTTTACTGCTCAAGAAACATTATTATTATTATTATTATAATATAATATAATATAATATAGCACTTCCTGTTTGTTGCTGCTGCGTGTTTTGAGTTTGAGCTCCGTCAAGTTAATTCTTTATCGACTATTTTCTAATCCTGAAATCTGTTTTATACACCATCATTTTCGTTTCTATAACGTGTGAATATATCCCCTATCGTATTCTACAACAAAAACAATCAAAGCGCCTTGTTATCACTAGTTTTATTTTGATTTCCAGAGTCCGCTATTAGCTTATAGCCCGTTAGCATCGCCAGCGTGGTTGCATTTGCCGCTAATCTCGCTTCCATTGCTAATACTCTATTCACACACATTACCATTGTTTTACTCACTGCTACTTGCTTTAATGGCGGATGTGTGTCTACCTTTGAGTGCAGGCGAGGACACGTTCGAGCTGCATTCGGTGCAGCTGGAGCTGGAGGCCGTGGAGAAGCAGATCCGTGAGCTGGTGGAGAAGCAGGCCCAGCTGAGAGAGCGGAGAGCCGCGCTGGAAACATCCCGGGCTGACGCTCACAAGTCCGGGGTAAGTATACAGCGCGCCGCTAACACTCCCACCACCTCTACTCCGTGTGTTTCTCTGCACAGATCCTGTGCACCCAGGACGCGATCTTCCCAGATGTCTTTCACTCCGGCGCCGGGACACCACGGACCCTGGGTGCAGCAGCAGCGGAAGACGCGAGCCAGGCCCCGGGCGAGGACCTCTCCCCCTCCGCCGCCTCCGGTCTTCGAGATCTCCACCCGGAACCGCTTCGCCCCCCTCCGCGAGACGGAACGCGACGCTGTGATCGTCGGAGACTCCATCGTCCGGCACGTCCGTGCTACGTTAACTGAAGGTAAAGCACACACTCACTGTTTCCCTGGCGCTCGTGTTCTCGATGTTTCTGCGCAGATACCCGCGATCCTGAAGGACGACGAGAGCATCGGCGCGATCGTGCTGCACGCGGGGGTGAACGACACCAGGCTGCGGCAGACGGAGACACTGAAGACGGACTTCAGGAGCCTGATCGAGACGGTGCGCAGCGCATCACCCGCGGCGACGATCATCGTGTCTGGACCGCTTCCCACGTATCGACGAGGACACGAAAGGTTCAGTAGACTTTTTGCTTTAAATGAGTGGTTATTGTCATGGTGTAAAGAACAGAAACTGCTCTTTGTTAATAATTGGAATCTTTTCTGGGAGCGTCCTAGGCTTTTCCGCGCTGATGGCCTGCACCCCAGCAGAGTCGGAGCAGAACTCCTGTCGGACAACATCTCCAGGACTCTACGCTCCATCTGACTAGTAAGACCATTCACAAATAACTGCTATGATGACTTTTGTTCTACCCACTTAAATGATAGAAATACTTGTGCTGTCCAAGCTATAAAGACTGTGTCTGTTCCCCGAACAGTGAAGCCAAAATATAAATATAAATTTAATGCAGGATCTAGAAATAATCTAATCGTGATTAAACCAGAAAAATGCAAAACAAATAAACAAAAGCAATTTTTAAAGCTTGGGCTCCTAAACATTAGATCACTCGCACCCAAAGCTGTTATTGTAAATGAAATGATCACAGATAATAGTTTTGATGTGCTCTGCTTGACTGAAACCTGGCTCAAACCAAATGATTATATTGGTCTAAATGAGTCTACTCCACCAAGCTACTGTTATAAGCATGAGCCCCGTCAGACTGGCCGTGGAGGCGGTGTTGCAACAATATATAGTGATATTCTCAATGTTACCCAGAAAACAGGATACAGGTTTAACTCATTTGAATTGCTTCTGCTTAATGTTACACTGTCAGATATGCAAAAGAAATCTCTCCTGTCTCTTGCTCTGGCTACTGTGTATAGACCGCCTGGGCCGTATACAGATTTCTTAAAAGAATTTGCAGATTTCCTCTCAGACCTATTGGTTACTGTTGATAAAGCGCTAATTGTTGGAGATTTTAACATTCACGTCGATAATACAAATGATGCGTTAGGACTTGCGTTTACTGACCTAATAAATTCTTTTGGAGTCAAGCAAAACGTCACTGGGCCCACTCATCGTTTTAATCATACGCTAGATTTAATTATATCACATGGAATTGATCTTACTGACATAGATATCGTACCTCAAAGTGATGATGTTACTGACCATTTCCTAGTATCGTGCATGCTGAGTATTACTGATATTAACTATATGACTCCGCGTTATCGTCCAGGAAGAACTATTGTTCCAACCACTAAAGATAGATTCAAAAATAACCTGCCTGATTTATCTCAACTGCTCTGTGTACCCATAAATACACATGAACTAGATGAAATGACTAGCAACATGGGCACTATCTTCTCTAATACATTAGAAGTTGTTGCGCCCATCAAATTGAAAAAGGTTAGAGAAAAACGTACTGCGCCATGGTACAACAGTAATACCCATTCTCTCAAGAAAGAAACTCGTAAACTTGAGCGCAAATGGAGAAAAACTAACTTGGAAGTTTTTAGAATTGCATGGAAAAACAGTATGTCCAACTATAGACAGGCTTTAAAAGCTTCCAGGGCAGAGCATATCCGCAAACTCATAGAAAATAACCAAAACAATCCAAGGTTTTTATTTAGCACAGTGGCTAGATTAACAAATAAACAGACGCCACCCGATCTAAATATTCCCTCACAATTTAATAGTAATGACTTTATGAATTTCTTCACTGATAAGATAGATAACATCAGAAATACAATAACAAATGTAGATTCTGCAGCGTCTAGTACTTCAGCTCCATTCATTGCACCCAAAGAAAAACTGCAGTGCTTTACAACTATAGGACAGGAAGAGCTAAATAAACTTATCAATGCATCTAAACCAACAACATGCCTATTAGATCCTATACCCACTAAATTACTGAAAGAGTTGTTACCTGTAGCAGAAGAACCGCTTCTCAATATTATTAACTCATTGATATCTTTAGGTCACGTTCCAAAATCATTCAAGCTGGCGGTTATTAAGCCTCTTATTAAAAAACCACAACTAGATCCTAATGAACTAGCAAATTACAGACCCATTTCTAATCTTCCGTTTATGTCTAAAATTTTAGAAAAAGTTGTATCTGCTCAGTTGTGCTCTTTTTTGCAAAAAAATGATCTCTATGAAGAATTTCAGTCAGGTTTCAGGCCCCACCATAGTACAGAAACTGCACTTGTTAAAATTACAAATGACTTGCTTCTTGCGTCAGACCAAGGCTGCATCTCATTGCTAGTTTTACTTGATCTTAGTGCTGCGTTCGACACTATAGATCATGACATACTCATAGATCGATTACAAAATTATACGGGTATTCAAGGGCAGGCTTTAAGATGGTTTAGATCCTACCTGTCTGATCGCTTCCACTTTGTTTATTTAAACAGGGAGTCATCTCAATTATCACCAGTAAAATATGGAGTACCACAAGGATCTGTCCTAGGTCCTCTGCTATTTTCAATATATATGTTGCCCCTTGGTAATATTATTAGAAAATACGGGATTAGTTTCCATTGTTATGCTGATGATACTCAACTATATATCTCAACAAGACCAGATGAAACTTCTAAATTATCTAAGCTAACAGAGTGTGTTAAAAATGTAAAAGATTGGATGACCAGTAATTTTCTCCTATTAAATTCAGATAAGACAGAAATATTACTTATTGGACCAAAAAACAGTACACAGAATCTCTTGGATTATAATTTGCAACTAGACAGATGTACTGTTACTTCCTCTACAGTCAAAAATCTGGGTGTTATATTAGACAGCAACTTGTCTTTTGAAAATCATATTTCCCATGTTACAAAAACAGCATTCTTCCATCTTAGAAACATTGCCAAGCTACGAAACATGTTACCTGTTTCTGATGCAGAAAAGCTAGTTCATGCATTCATGACCTCTAGACTGGACTATTGTAATGCACTGCTAGCTGGTTGTCCTGCATCTTCAATAAACAAGCTGCAGGTAGTCCAAAATGCAGCGGCTAGAGTCCTTACTAGGTCAAGAAAATATGATCATATTACCCCAATTTTACAGTCTCTGCACTGGCTACCTATTAAGTTCCGCATCAGTTACAAAATATTATTACTTACCTATAAGGCCCTCAATGATTTAGCTCCTGCGTACTTAACTAGTCTTCTACCACGCTACAATCCATCACGCTCCCTAAGGTCGCAAAACTCTGGACTTTTGGTAGTACCTAGGATAGCAAAGTCAACTAAAGGAGGTAGAGCCTTTTCACATTTGGCTCCCAAACTCTGGAATAGCCTTCCTGATAATGTTCGGGGTTCAGAAACACTCTCTCTGTTTAAATCTAGATTAAAGACACATCTCTTTAGCCAAGCATTCACATAATGCATCTCATGATCTTGTACTGCAGTTATATCTGATCAAACACACATTATTGTTCTTTAGCTTGGATTGAACAAATAATTGTTGCTTGGTTGGAACAGCAGCTACGCTAATTATGTCTCTATTTGTTTCTCTGTTTCTGCCACGGGATTAACATCCCGTGGTAACTAGGATTTACACAAGCTTCAGTCTGGATCCAGAACACCTGAGAAGAGATGATGCCAACTCCTCAGAGGACCTCAGATGAAGCATACCCTCAGACAACATACAGAACTACCAAATTTCGCCATAAGTTAAATATATTAAGTTTCTACAATATATAAATATATTGTAGAAACTTAATTTCCTGTAAAGCTGCTTTGCAACGATTTGTATTGTGAAAAGCGCTATACAAATAAACTTGAATTGAATTGAATTGAATTATTATTTAAAATAATTTAAAATAATAAAATATAATTTTTTCAGGATTATTTGATGAATACAAAGATCCAGAGATCAGCATTTATCTGAAATAAAAAGCTTTTTTTTTTTTAACATTATACACTATACCATTCAAAAGCTTGGAGTCATAATTTTAAATTTTTTTAATTTTTTAATTTTTTTTTGGAGGGGCGGTTATAGAAATGAATACTTTTATTTAGCAAGGATGCTTTAAATTGACAAAGACATTTATAATGTTACAAAAGATTTCTATTTCAGATAAATGCTGTTCTTCTGAACTTTCTATTAATCAAAGAAACCTGAAAAAATTCTGTTCAGCTGTTTTTAACATAATGATAATAATAACAATAATAATAATAATAATGTTTTTTTGAGCAGCAAATCAGAATATTAGAATGATTTCTGAAGGATCATGTGACTGGAGTAATGAGGCTAAAAATTCAGCTTTGAAATCACAGGAATAAATGACATTTTAAAATATATTAAAATAAAAAATGGTTATTTGAAATAGTAAAAATCTTTTAAAATTTGACTGTTTTTGCTGTACTTTGGATTAAATACATGCAGGCTTGATGAGCAGAAGAGACTGCTTTAAAAAACAATAAAAATGTTACTGTTCAAAAATGTTTGACTGGTAGTGAATATTGTGAATAAAATTGTTTATCCAAAAATAACACATCTTATAACTTACCTTTATTTTGTTTCTTATCCATATTATATACTTGCAAAAGGAGATGTTAGGCAGAATGATGTGTCATTCAGTTACTTTTTCATATAGTAATTAAATGGTAAATAAGAAGGTTTCTCTGTGTCATCTCATTTTGTGTGCCAAATATATTTATTTGTATAAATTAATTGTATAATAATTGTAATTATATAATATGATTTCCAAAAGCTGAAGTGATTAGTCTACATTTGATTTATTTGATAGAATATATATAACAGTATTTTAACTAATTGCAAGAGCTGAATAATCAATCAAATTCTATTGATTAATCAGTGAAATAATCAGTGATTAGTCGATTAATCGTTCTAATAATCATTAGATTAATCGATTATCAAAATAATCATTTGTTGCAGCCCTACTGTGTTTAGTTTTATGGATACAAAAATGTGCCCTAATAAATCCCTCTCAAAATCAAATCCAGAGGGCAAATATTGGCCCTTAATAAAAAATGTAATTTACTGGCTGGAAGAACAGATGTGGGGATAGGAAGAGTGAGTTTACTAACGCACTGCAGGGACAAAAATGAAAACAGCTTCATAAAGGGACAAAATAATTCTTTTCACATATAAAATGCAAAACATAAAGGGTTAAAGTTAGTCTTTAGTAGCTTTAAGACTGCAGAATTCCGACTTTAAGAACAACAGAAGTCATGGGAGGTCTTCGCCATTATATAAAACGTGTATGAGTGTGTGTGTGTGTGTGTGTGTTACCTTTCAAACCGAATGTTCCTGAAATAGACGGCTGCTCCCCGGTGAACTTCTTTGGAGTTTTCTGCTTCCTCCCTGGCTCAAATGAGAAGAACAACAGCAAGAGGTCAAACATCTCAATAACAGAGCAAAGAGCTGCATTCATGTTTCATACATTCATGACAACACGCAGTGATAAACAACACCACTCATGAGCTTCTGCTGCAAGTTACAGTCTCATAATGATGCTCAAACTTCAGCGCACCAAAGCACCTGCTGTTTCACATGCTGCGGTTCCTCTGCTGGAGAAACTGACACAGCTTCATGAACCAGTCATGGGAGCAGAGAGCGGATATGTTTTGTGTCTCTGTATGTGTGTACGTGGTTGATTGTCAACTTGTGTCACACAAACAGCTGCTCTAGCGCATTTTTCCTGACATTTCAGACATTGACACACACACACACACACTGTCCTCACAACTGGCTCCTGCGTGGAACAACAAACGAAGGGATTGTGTACCCAAACAAAGGCCATAAATAGCGGACTCACAGCACGAGCCACGCCGACATCTCGACACACTGCATCTCTGCCAGGCACAGACAGAGACAGCAGCCGCCACAAGCTACCAGAGAGACTTAATGACCAGCAGCCCTCAGATGGAGCCAACACTGAAAACTTACACACTGCTGCTTAAAGGGCCAGGCCACCATTTCCTACAAAAGTCAATGAGGGCGTTCTTGGTCGTGTTAATGAGAAATGTTATAGCAATTTTAAGAACTATGGACATTTTAGTTCAGAAAGTAGAGAACTGGGACTTTCCTTTTGAGGTGGAACTACTTTTCTAGATGATGGACATCTGGTTATGCATTATTAACATGACTTCAGTTTGCAGAATCACCCAAAGGCAAGTTGCACTGCTCAGAGTGAAACTGCATTTTGTACATTTTTATAGTTTACTTACTTTTTTGTAAGTTTATAAATTAAAAAAGTATGAATAAAAATGTTAAATTGATTTTAAATTTCAAAGTTTAATTTAGATTTATCATCTTATATTTACATTTATAATTGTATATGTATTAATTTTACATGCATTATTTAATTTTTTAAACGCATTATTTATTATGCACTTTTACACATACACAGCATATAAAGTTTTTGTAAAGAACTTAAAGAATGTAAACTGTTATACTGAATTTAAATTCATGATTTTATATTTAGGTGTATAATGTTAAATATATCATTTTTACATGTATTATTTAATATTGAATTTAAAATTGTTTATTTTATTTTTTTTATTTCTTCACATACACAGTAATAAATTCTTTTTCTTGCTTTCTGTTTTTTGGAAAGAACTTTGCCCACATTTTTACTGGAAACAACACAAAAAAATAAATAATAAAAAAAAGAATGAATAAAAAATGTTACATTTAATTTAAATTTTTAATCATATATTTGCATGTATAAATGTACATGTATAAATTGTACATGTATTATTTAAAAATGATTATAAAAAGATTAAAAAACATTATTATACATTTTTACACATACATAGTATATAGAACTTCTTTGTAAAGAAATTAAAAAGATAAATTTTGTTGAACAAAAAACAATTTGAACTTTGCAAAGATCTACAATGATAGTTGTAAATTATAAGGTAAATAAAGGCAGCAATAAAACTGTAAACACCTGCTGGAAAATGATGACGTACACAAAACATTACTGATTTTTTTGTCATTTGTTTGTTATGCAAGATGCTATCAATCACAAATCACCGTGCATGATAAAACAATTTCAACTTGTCAAATAATTTGTTTTCCTAGCCATTTTTATTTTACCTGGCTGAAAAAGTAAAAAGAAAAACACTGACAGGCAGAATTCACATCCAAATGTCACTGAAAACTGAATGTTCAAGTTTACAAGGCCAAAAAATGCTCGTACATGATGTAACTGGCCATGAAGTCTCTCACACCGGCCCCTGGCCAGCAGGCCAAAATTGTACTGTAGTGGTACCATGAATGATTAGCATTATAGTATTGCATATGGTACTTCACGGTATTACCATGGACAGGTGTTTCAGAAGCTGACATGCGCAGCATTAATCTCAGTGTGTAGCATTCTTACTGTGCTTCATTCTCTCAGGGTCCTCCTCAGGGAAGGGTGGGGGTAAACTGCCCCCCTCACTCTCACTGCCCCCAGCGTCTACAGACGTCCCCTGCTGCCGTTTCCTGTCCGGCCTTTGGGGGGCGCACTCTCCATTCTGTGAGGGCCGAGACACCTCCTGGGTCTTCTTCACCTTGAAAACTATGGGTGATGGAGGGCGGTTCTCCACGGGCCTGAGAGGGAGCGCAGGGAACACAGGCTATAAGTCAATCCACAGAGGACCGGTACTATAGTAACACAAGAGGACTTCATCTGGAATCTAATGATGGCAGTGTGGAAAACAAGTCATGTCCTGAAGCGATTTTTGTAGTGTGTGACTAAAGTCAGAAATTCAAATTCAAAACGGCTCCAGAAATTCATCACGCTAAAAAAATATTCCAATTAGTGGGAATACGGTCAGTAAAAGGATGCTGAGCTTTCACACCTTTTTTTGGCATTTCCCTTCACAGGGCTTTTCTGCTGTTTGGGTTCGGATTTGGGATTGGATTTGGCGTCCAAGGTGACCCTGGACTTGGTCTCCATGGTGGCCCTTTCTGGGTGGTTCCACAGCTTGTGCTTCTGAAGACGCACTTTGGTGGCAAACACAGCCTCACAGTACGGGCATCTGTGACTCAGCTTCTCTGCTATAGTCGCCTGAACGCCACACAAACAGACACACACAACGCCAGGTCAAGTTCCACAAGTCTCAGATTGAAGCAAAAAAAAGATAATTTCATTTGACTAGTTGTTACAACTGATGGGAACTTTACTTAAAGGCACAATATGTAAGTTTTCGCCGCTAGAGGTCGCATGTTCAAAACAATAACAAAGGCGAAGCTTGATGACCGCTATGAAGGAGAGTGGAACGATGGGAGATGTTGTTTTCACCATTCAGAGATATATTTAATTCACAAATCATGTTCACGTGTGTGGTATTGAATTAATTGTTTTATTACCTGTACCTTACACAGTTATTCAAACAGCGAATATATTATAGAGAAAGCGAGCAAAGAACATTTACATTGTCAAAGAACATTATGACTGACTTCAGCCTAGTGTGAGTTTAAGCGCTCTCAAAAAACGTCTCAGGTTACGCATGTAACCAGGGAACGAGACGCTGCATTGAAACGCTATGGGAACACCTTCAGCGTGACCACGCTCTGAATCACATGTGTAATCAGTCCAATGGAAGGGTGAGGCGTCACGGGCGGGGTGATGTAGCAACCAGGAGGCATAAAAGCACATGCGGTGGAACCGGCGTCAGCTTCTAGGAGTGAAGCAAACGCAGGCAGGGATGCCAGAAGTGTGGCACTGAGACGCAGCGTCTCGTTCCCTTTGGGGAACCATGGTTACATTCGTAACATGAGAAGTTCCCCTTCAGGAGCTTGAGCTGCGTCGAAATGCTATGGGAACGAGATCCCCACGCCGCCAGACTGACAAATCCCTGCCTAGTGTGTACTAGGATGAGAGAACAGAAGAGCCCGGAGTGGTTCGCATATCAAGGCCATAGAACCTCACGAACGTTAGGGGCGTGGACCATCCCACAGCGTTGCAGAGGTCCTGCATAGACACACCTGCCAAGAAGGCCTTGGAGGCCACCACACTTTGAGTTGAGTGAGCCTTGACCCCCAGAGGCGAGGGGAGACCAGAGGACTCATAAGCAAGGGAGATGGCATCGACTATCCACCGACTGAGGGTCTGCTTCGTAGCAGGAAGACCCCTCTTAGGGGGACCATAGCACACAAGCAGTTGGTCCACCTTTCTCCACAGGGCAGCTCTGTGGATGTACGTGCCCAGTGCTCACACTGGACATATACAGTTAAGCTTCTGCTGGTCTGGCTCCCTGAAGGGAGGAGGACAGAAGGCCTGTAGTACGATGGGCTGTGGTGTAACAGAGGGAACTTTAGGAACATACCCCGCTCGAGGGTACAGAAACGCTTTGGTCATGCCGGATGCAAAGTCGAGATATGCAGGGGCCACTGAGAGGGCCTGTCGATCACCGACTCTCTTGAGAGAGGAAATAGCCAGAAGGAAGGCAGTCTTAATAGTGAGATGTCGATCAGAGATCTCCTCAACAGGCTCGAAGGGAGCCTTGCAGAGAGCCTCTAACACCACAGCCAGGTCCCACCTCGGTTGAGAGACCCGAAGCTATGAGCTGTGCCCCCTCAGGGCCACACCCACAACCTCCACAGCTCCGGGCGAGGGTGGACGATAGTGCCCCCCGCCTGTGAGAGGAGGTCCCTCCTGACGGGAATGTCCCATGGAGAGCCGTCGAGGAGAGAAATCAGGTCCGAGAACCATACTCGGGCCTGGCCAGAACGGGGCTACTAGTAGCAGACGGACCCCGTCCCGGCGCACTCTCGCCAGAACTCCCGGAAGCAGAGCGATCGGGGGAAAAGTGTACAGACGAAGCCTTGACCATGTCTGCACCATAGCATCCAGTCCCAGAGGAGCTGGAGGAATCAGAGAGAACCAGAGGGGACATTGTGATGTCTCCTGAGTCGCAAAGAGGTCCATTTGAGCCTGGCCAAAAACTCTCCATATCTGCTTCACCACCTCGGGGTGAAGCATCCATTCCCCATATTGCTCCCATATTGAGATGCCCAGGAATATGCACTGCTCTCAGCGAGAAGAGTTTGCCCTGGGACCACACAAGGATCTGGTGCGCCAGCTTGTACAAGGGGCGCGACCGCAGACCTCCCTGGTGGTTGATATAAGAGACCACCGATGTGTTGTCGGTGCACACCAACACATGGTGACCTCTTAGGTCTGGGAGAAAGTGTTTCAGAGCTCGAAACATGGCCAGCATTTCCAGCCAACTGATGTGCCACGTCAGATGGCGGCCGCTCAACAGACCGCGGGAAGGGAGGCCACTTATGACCACTCTCCAACCGGTGAGGGACGCGTCTGTTGCTAGCGTTACACGGCGACGTGTAACGCTAAGGGAGAACTTGAGCCACCACTGTAGGGGTCTCATGTACAGCAAGCCAAAAGGTATCACATTGGACGCAGCTGCCATCAGACCCAGCAGTCTCTGAAACTGCTTGACAGTGAGTGACTGGCCTTCTTTCACTCTCTTGACTGCCTTGAGGATCGACTTGATATGAGCAGGGGACAGACGTGCCTGCATCGCGGTCAAATCCCACTCCACACTCTGTAATGGAGAAAGCACACTTTTCTTGGCGTTTAGTCTTAACCCCAAATCTTTCATGTGGGCGAGAACGACATCTCGATGTCGAACCGCCATCTGCTCCGATTAAGCTAAAATCAACCAATCGTCGATGTAATTCAGTATGCGGATGCCCTGGAGTCGCAGCGGAGCCAGAGCAGCATCCACACACTTCGTGAAAGTGCGGGGTGAGAGTGCAAGGCGAAGGGAAGAACCCGATATTGGTATGCTTCGCCCCGAAAGCAAACCTCAGGAACTTCCTGTGAGTGGGAAGGATGGAGACATGGAAGTATGCGTCTTTTAGATCTAACGTGACAAACCAGTCCTCGGACCTGATCTGAGACACGACCTGTTTGAGTGTTAGCATCTTGAACTTCAGTCACATGACTTGAGTGATTCAACTGACGCAGATCTAAAATAGGACGCAACCCTCCATCCTTCCGCAATGCGTGCAGTTGGCTCCCTCGAGAGCCGACTCTGCGTGCTTCGCTCCCAAGCAGACCACGCACAGACTGTGTGTATCCCCGCTCGTGATGTAGCGAGGGCAGGGAGGAACGCACAGCCTGTAACGCGATCTGCTATCGCCCTTATGTTTGGACTTTTCTTTGGCTTTAGACATGCCTTGATATGAGGACAGACAACACCAAATAAGACTCACAAACAATAATGACTGACACACACAGAGCGCTTGCTGAATGACAGAAAGCTGACGCCGGTTCCACCGCACATGCTTTTAAGCTTCCTGGTCGCTATGTAACCCCGTCGATGACGTGTTGCCCTTCCATTGGACTGATTACACATGTGATTCAGAGCGTGGTCACGCTGAAGGTGTTCCCATAGCGTTTCGATGCAGCTCGAGTTCCTGAAGGTGAACTCCCCTTATAATCAGTAAAGCTGTCTATACACTGTTTGATGAATGAATCTCTTACATCATACATACATCTGCACTTTGTTGTTTATGATGAGAGAATTCACGAGAGAGCAGAATTCAGTCAGCGAAGCACGCACACTCAATAACAAAACTGGCGTTTCAGCGATGACTCACCAACAGCCTACCTTTTGATGTTAATTCATGTTCAGTTATGTACTATAGTTGTAAAGAGAAAGACATAATGGGTTCACTTGCCGCTTGAGGAGCTAAAGCGTTTGCGCCTGCCGCATTAAAGATGCAGTGTGTAGATTTTAGCGGCATCTAGCGGTGAGGTTGCAAATTGCAACCAACAGCTCAGTCCACCGCTCAACCCTACATTTAGAGAAGCTACAGTGGCCGACACAGGACTAAGATGCCGTCATCTGAGACAGCAGAGAGCAATGAGGTTTCTTTAAAAAGGTAAATTAAGGAATTATATTTGCTTAATTATTCAATAAACCGATGTTATTGCGAATATTACTGTTACTTGTTCATCATTGTGTCAGTGATTTTTCGCAAGAACAACATAGTAACGAAACGCGCTATGTAGAGCAGTTTGTCCATTTAGGGCTACTCTAGAAACATGGTGGTGATGTGAGGGGACCCGCGGTGTATGTAGATAGAAATTGCTCATTCTAAGGTAATAAAAACATAACGGTTCATTATGTAAGGTCTTTATACTCCTCTGAAAATGTAGTTATGTATATTATATTGCATTTCTGTCTATAGATCATCCTAAATATTACACATTGCACCTTTAAAGAGCGCCAAAACTGCATTTATTGTTTGAATTTCCTTATGAATTTGGCATAATTTTAAAGCTGATACTTTGTTTGTTAAAAAGTAACAGTATAGACTAAGATCTTGATAAGAAGAAGCTATATTAATGATTATAAACGAGAATTGTTAACGATATTGCCAATATCCACACAGCTGACAGCTTTAACTGTTGTAGTTTGTTCAAGCTGTGCATGAAATAGACACTGCTTTTCTGCACTTTTACTTGCACGTCTCCATCGTTTCGATCTCTCTTGCGCTGCACAGCTGAGCTGCGTTTAGCAGACTGTGTGCATCAGCACTGCTGTGCGGCAGAGATGAGGACTGTTTGAAACTCTTTTTTCTACTAAAACTGTGATGTGCATCATCTCAGTTTAATATGTGAAATTAACAAAAGATGTGATCGCAAAACAATCAAGAAAAAAGGCATTACATGGAAATTTTTAAGTCATAACATGTAATAATACATACGCCAGTGGCGACCTCAGCAAAAACTTCACTCGCAAATTAATATTTTTAGTCGCAAATGTGACTATTTTAGTCGCAGTCTGTAGCCCTGCAGTTGAACCACTGATGTCACATGAACTATTTTAATGATGTCCTTACTACCTTTCTAGGCCTTGAATGTGTCAGTTGCGTTACTATCTATGCAGGGTCAGAAAACTCTCGGATTTCATCAAAAATATCTTAATTTGTGTTCCGAAGATCTTAAAGGTTTGAAACGACATGAGGGTGAGTAATTAATAAATTTTCATTTTTGGGTGAACTATCCCTTTAACACATTTGCTGATGTCAAGAAATTTTAAAACAATAACAGTTAGACCTCAAATTGTCTGGCAGACATGATCCTAAACCAAGCTTAATTTTACAGGGCTCCTTAAGACTTTGAGTTGAGTTCATACAACCCACTATCTGATTTCAAATTAATTTAGTTTTATACATTCCTGTTAATAAATGAGTGTTGGTTGCATTCATGATTCTGCAGCGTATGACTGTAGGTGCGTTTCCATTACAGATTTGTGCAAAACTTTGGCGATATTTTATAAATGTCGATAAAAAAGTATTTCGAAATGACGGCGTTTCCATTAACCAATGTTATGAGACTACAACGTAACCTTTTGCCTCTCGCGATAAGTCATGGCAACAGATTTTGGATGTATTTATTCAAAGGAGGCGTAAGCATGTATCTTTACAGAAGCACCACGGAGAACCACTTCAGAAACATGCGTGGCGTGGCTGGAATAAACACGTGCATTGACTAGAGTGGCCGCAATCAGCTTCAGTGGGTGTATCAGAGCCACACTGCACTGCAGTGTAAATTGTCTAAGCATTAATGGCAGGGAAAGCCCCTTATATTCGAGAGCGACCACGTATGAAGTGTGTCTTGGAGGTTATAGTACACTGATGAATGATTATATGTCTTTTTACATACGCCATGTGACCTGTAAACGCGAAAAAAACGTTTCCATTGCAGTTTTGCAAAATATTCCTTTTTCGAATTGCCTGAAAAACCACCTCATGCGAGTGTAAAAACCTTTTTGCGATACATGGGAGTTTTTGCGAAATTGACGCGTTTCCATTAGGTGTATTTTCAATTCGCAATTGTAATTTGCGCAATTTGAAGGCTAATGGAAACGCGCCTTGTGTAGTCTGGATTTCAGTTTTTACCCCTTGGCATCGCTGATAGTGATATTTAAGTCCGTAAATACTGGGGAATTCCAACCAGCAGCCTGAGCATGGACATTTCACCCTGGAACGACTCTTAAACTCTTCTTTCCACTGAACCATCATATGGGCCTATGGCGAGAAAAAACATCACACACACAAGAGAGGCATTAGAAACTATTAGCAATCAATTCACTTCCACACAGCCCTCTGTGAGATGTTCCTTCTCCAAATACAACAGTTGGAAATAGTTTTGGAAAGTCCATTTACTCCTTTCACAAATAATCACCCAAAATCCCAATCTGGCATAGCCTCATTCCTTCATCACTAGCCAAAAGGGATATTTATTGCTTTACTCACGGGAATAATGCGCAGCTCCTGCACCTCCACGCGAGGGCGTCCTTTCTTCTTACCCTCTGATTTCTCATTATAGGAGGAACCTGATGAACATGAACATTTCATGACATATTGTACATATTTATTTGAAAGATATATTGCAGTGAAGCAATTATTATTTGCTGTTGACTTAATTACATTAACACTGCCCATCAATGAATTTTGAAATACTGCATTAATTACAACAGTCATCTAATACAATTCCTATATTCTGTACAGTGGCTCCAAAAAAATATTTGGACACTTAAAATGTATGAATGTCTTGGCAGTTCATAAGAAAAATATAAAAGCAATTGACATTTATTTGAAGGAAATATAGGTACTTTTAAAGCAAAGCATTTCACAAAAATAAGTGTTTGAACACTTTGTGGCTGTCAAACATTACCATTAACATTATCATCACTCATAAGGTGTAATGGAAGCGTTTTTACATTTTGAAAATGATAAACCTGTTGTTCTTTGGAATAACACATACTGACGAATAAGTCCAGGAAAGTAAATTAGAAAGCAAATAGTGTCCATTTTGGCTTCATGGTGCCTTCTGTGGAATTCCAATCTTATCCCGTCCTCCTTAAAACACCTTAATTCTATCAAAGAAGAACCATTAACCTTACTTCAGATTAATGATTGGCTAAGAAACTCCCCTCAACACCTCAACACTGCGGCTCTCCATATGTTCCAGATGTCTCCACGAGGACTTTAGTGAGGCTGAACGAACATTTAGAGACACAGTCAATTGCAGATGCATTCTGCGTACAAATTAGTGGCATTGCTTATTTCACGCAAGTCCCAGGAGAATGGAAGATGATAGCATGCATTGGTTTTCTGGTTAGCGGAGGTCATAGAAGGTTGCTGCAAATCTATACGAACGCTGGCAAGGTCAAAACATTGAGCAAACGGCAGATAATTACACACTAATACTCCATTGAGGCCCGCTGGCTTATGGCTGCTAAGCAACTACATAATAAGGACACTTACAAAGTGGCTTCAGACAAATTGTCTGCAGTGTGTGTGTGTGTGTGTGTGTGTGTAAATGAGAATGATAAAGGCCTTTCACAGACTAGAGTAAATGAACCATTAATCAGCATGTCTTTAACACAGCTCTAGGAGGACATACTCCTTGAGTTAAAGGAATAAGTCACCGAAAAATGAACATTCTCTCATGTACTAAACCTCATGTCATTCCAAACACACATGCGGTTATCCA
Organism: Spinibarbus caldwelli; assembly: GCA_039654775.1. NCBI lineage: Eukaryota > Metazoa > Chordata > Actinopteri > Cypriniformes > Cyprinidae > Spinibarbus > Spinibarbus caldwelli. The sequence continues at coordinate 23,301,982 of CM077260.1, forward strand.
CAGCAACAAACATTTTTTTAAGCTTCTATACAATGACAGACTATGTTCATCAAACACTATCAAAATGCCAATAAAGAATATAGTCCATATGAGTCAAGACTCCATATTCCATGTGTTCTGAAGTCATACGATAGGCTTGTGTGAGGAATATATTGAGATTTGATAATCATCTTAAATTAAATATATTGCTGTTTTAATTGAATTAGATACACCCCACACGATGTTGCACTGGAATTTAATTTGGAATGACAGGAAGACAAATTTACTGAATTAAAACTAAAAAAAATTCAACAAAGTCATACACACACATTACAAAAGCTATAATTAATTTTGACTAATAATAAATATTTTTCTGCTGAGGGATAGAACACATTTTTTTCATGAGACATTTCTCAAAACTAAGTTTAAAACTGTCAAAAACAAATTTAAAATAATATTTAATAATGTTTTCTGTAAACAATGTGATTTACCACATCGTACAATATACTTTATACAGCGTATTGGGATGTGAAGTAACTAATTACAAATAATCATGTTACTTAAGTAGTTTTACTCAGATATTGTACTTTTTAAAGTAATTTAAAATAGATATTCATCATACTTTCTGACAAACAGCAAAAGGGAATATGAATTACTGTTATGTACATTGTTTCTACATGTTTAAATTGCAGTGTGCAGTATGCATAATCGCAGCTCAGTACTCACTTCTCACTACTCATTAGTACTTTACTCACTTTTTTGGAAATAAATGGTACTTTCCGAGTTACAGATATATAATCTTTATATGTAATGTTTTACATTTCAATGTATATAATGTTTCCAGAAATACCCCACATATTGTCTGCATGTTCATACGCAAATGGTATGAACCGCTTTGAATTTCATTCCAATATTAATTCTACTTTGTTGAATTCAAATGTGAACGAGAATTCTATATCTTGTTAGCCAACACAATTCAAACTTAGGAACACAGCCCTCATTATATGTAAGATCTGCGTGATAAACCTGAACAGGATCAGGACCTGACACGACCAACTCAGAATGCTGCGACTGACCAATCAGAATCGAGTATTCCAGAGAGCCGTGTAATAATTCCATAAAACATCAGGTTACACTTTATTTTAAGGTGTCCTTGTTACAGTGTAATTATGCATTTAAGTACAGAGTAATAATAATTAACTACATGTACTTACTATATGGTTAGGTTTAGCCTGATTCGGACAGTAATTTTTTCTCATACGTCTGTAAAAATAAATTTACATATCACATCAGTGATAAAACTCATGGATTCGGATGGCGATTTATTCACAGTGGAGGAGTGAGTTCTGTGATCCTACGAACCCAGGAACGCGCTGCTCACGTGACCAGCCACATGATTGTCTGCAGTAAATAAAATGAATTTTATTTACAAATTTATTCTTATTATTGTGTAAAATGTATTTAAAAATACTTATGTAGAATGTATTATTATTATTCTAAGCATATTTTATAATATATAATCCTATTTATTATTTGATTTAAATTTCCTGTTTAAAAATAGGAAAATAGATGCGCTATAGTTTAATATAATTGTACGTGATATATATCCGTTTATAATACACATTTTAAAATTGTATTGCATACCTGCTTCTGCCATAATAAAGACCCATTTCGAATGTTTATGTGCTTTTCTTCTCTTTCTGCTCTCATTCGCTGTGGTGGAACAGTTATGAAGTATTGTTCTTTTAAATACTTTACAGCATTTTAGAAATAAATATGTATGCAAATTACACCGAAGTACAACAGTTACGTACGGTGTTCGGGAGTGCTCAAAAAGGGTTTAAACGCTGAATTTTGAATCGATTTCGTCTCGTAAACTCAAAAATGTGGCAATTAAATTACCACACGACCTTGGTGTTTGTCAAAAAACAGTAGGTGATTCGGCCGGGAATTTTTACGGGGGTGGTGAGAGAAAAACACAGACATCCTGGATTCGGACAGCAATTAAATCACCAACTACCCCCTGTAAATGGTGAAAATCACTTACGTCCCCCTGAGAAACAATTACCGTCCGAATAGGGCTCTTGTTGGTTACTTGCATTTAATTATGCATAATTTATTGTTACTATAATAGTAAGTACATAACATGTAACAAGGACACCTTAAAATAAAGTGTTACCAAACACCTTCTTCCATGTTTCATGAAAGAAAGCCATGCAGGTTTGGAAGGACATGAGGGTGAGTAAATGAGCTTTCAAGTTCGGGTGAACTGTCACTTTAAGAATCACACACTCTTTATTTGTATTAATTTGTATTTGTGCTCAATACTCTCTCTCTGGGTATGGAGGGCAGACTCCTTCACTGGCACACTCCTCTCGTTCACAATTAGCTGTGTCCTCCATCACAGCGGCTCTGCCAGCCCAGCGACTCTCCACAGAAGTGTGTGGGAGGGGTACAGAACGCTGGAGAGTGAAGAGGAGGGGGAGGAAGGGCGGGTCTGAGACCAGACAACGTGCTAATTACATGTGACTGAGTCCTGCTATCAGCCCTTTTTCACATCTGAGCAGCAGCAGTAGCTGGCTTTGCTCTTTTCTCTTCTCCCCACCGATGACCCCGTTAACCAGGCTCGGCTACAGAAGCGCCGAGGATGCTGACCGAGGCCAGACCCTTTTGTGCGTTAAGAACTAAATGAAATCAAAAATGACCCATTTACTGTTAATAAATGTCCCTGATCTTGCACTAAACTGATCAAAAGTGACAGTAAAGACATTTATAGTGTTACAAAAGATTTCTATTTAGAATAAATGCAGTGTATCTTGAAAATAAATGTACTGTATCAAGATTTCTTTCCACATAAAAATATTACATAGCACAACCATTTTCAAGATTGATAATAATAATCATGTTTCTTGAGCAGCAAATCAGCCTATTAGAATGATTTCTGAAGGATCGTGTGACACTGAAAACTGGAGTAATTATGCTGAAATTTCAGCTTTGCATCACAGGAATAAATTGCATTTGAACATATATTTGCATAGAAAACAGTTATTTTTAAATTGTAATAATATTTTACAATATTACAGTTTTTACTGTATTTTTAGTCAAATAAATGCAGCCCTGGAGAGAAGAAGAGAGTTCTAAAACATCTTGCCGACCATAAAATATACATAATATTTCGGTAACACTTTAGAATAGGGAACACTTATTCACTGTTAACAACGACTTTTCCCTCAATAAATTCCTAATTTGCTGCTTATTAATAGTTAGTAAGGTAGTTGTTAAGTTTAGGTATTGGGTAGGATTAGGGATGTAGAATAAGGTCATGTAGAATAAGGCATTAATATGTGCTTAATTACTACTAATAAATGGCTAATATTCTTGTAATATGCATGCTAATAAGCAACTAATTAAGAGACCCTAAAATAAAGTGTTACCAATATTTCATTTTAAATTTCAAACCCAAACTGTAAAATAGCTTATTAAAAAGCCAGGTAAAGCTTTATTTTATAATGTCCTTGTTACACGTTACATATACTTACTATAGAAATAACAATAAATTATGCATAATTACATGCAACTAACCCTAAACCAAACCGTAATTCTAACCCTAACCACATGTAGTTAATTAACATTACTTAGTTCTTAAAACGTATAATTACACTATAACAAGGGCACCTTTAAAATAAAGCGTAACCAAAAGCTTGAATACTCCTGAAGAGTTAAACTGGGTAATAATGTTAAAGTGTTAAACTGTTTAGTGAATTCATCGACTCTTTCTTTGGTTCACGTTGGGTTCTCAAAAGCTTGAAAGTGTTTTTAAAAGAGACGAGGTAAATTAGATTTGTGCTATTATTTGACCCAGAAAGCTCAAGTTTGCGGAGGGATCTTGTTGTCATCATTACAAGCATTCCTGGGGCTTCTTTGTGGAGGGATCCCTGTTAGTTTCGTGGTTTTAGTCCTGTTGGATAAGGGATTAAACGCAATCTTTGATCTCAGCCGAAGGAGGGCTGGAAAAGTCAATAACGAAATTATGCTGTTTAAAAGAATGCTTGGGAAGCTTAAAGTATGAGCCACTCTTGGGCTAGAGGCTATTGTGGGTGGATTTGAAGGCACACTGTTTATGATAACGAGAATTAGAGAGATCTGTTCAGGCTGAATTAGGCTAAAGCACACATACGAAAGCAGCCTTCTATATAAACACTGTGTTAAGTGTGTTTGTGTGTGAACACTACACTACTTAAGAGATAAGGAGTATAAACGCAGACGCATTAGAACGGCATGGGTGTTTTAGTTGACAAGATTTTGTCTGTCATTTTGACTCTTCTACTGAAGAGGAAATGAGGTGTGAATTTTAATTTCTGTCTGCAAATATACAGGTCCTTTAGATAAAGAGCATAATTAAAAAATGTTGCTCTCGGGAAAGACATGTTTGTGTTGCTATGGGAATGAGAGCCACTTGTCTTAGTATCTGTCAGGCCACTTCCAGTGTAAATGTACCCACACACATTACTTGCAAAGACATACGCTTTGACACGCAAACTTTTTCATTGTTGGTGTTTAGTAAGGCAAGCTCAAAATACATAAAGTGTTAAACTGTCTCCTGCATTGCTCATGCTACAGACATGAATGAAATCTCAATTGGTGTGGTTTGTTGAAAAGAAAGATGTGCTATTATTTTTCTTAGTGATCATACTTATAAATCTCACCCTGTGTAAAAAATCCCTAGACTTGCACTGAAGGAGGGACTCGAGGCGTATCTTGAGACCAGAATAGAGCGCCGCAGTGATGACGTATTTTTGTAGGCCAACCCATAAGTTAGCATTATTCCGATTCCCTTGAGAAAAAGCCAATAGGATTACTGCAGACAATAAGCTCTGTAACCAAAAGAAGTTTATGATTCTTTTATTTTAATCATCATGATTACCTTTACAAACGAACACAACTTTTATGAATTTTAAAGCCTAAATGCATGTAAAAAGTAAAAAGCTAAAAGTAGGTTATATGGTCACATGACTAATGCCACAACCACTGAGCATTAGACAACTCTTTTCTTCATTTATAATCTACAGGTTGGGAAGTTTGAGTTAGAATAGTTTGCAAGAGCACAATTATAAACAAAGAGGCTGTGAAAGCAGGCTAGTGAGTTCTGTTTGGTGTGATGAACCTCTATAGGTCTAAGCCACTTTTTCAAGAAATGTAAAAGCTTTAAAAATCGTGAGTGGGGTTTTACTAATACTGATGTATTTTATGTCTGGAATAAAACATGAAAATATCTTGAGCTTCTTTTAACCACAGACCTTATCTCAGGCATTTACCAAAAACTCATTGACTGAAGCGCAAAACAGCTCAATCGTTTCTGAGTTTTAGGACTTATTACTAGTCATTACTCAAGGCTTTCAGGTGGGCTCTTCAATCCAACCAGCAAGCAAACAGCACATAGAAGAACCCAGCAACTATCTAGTAGCACCCTAGTAACCATCAAGAACATCATTGCAATAGATATGTATACGAAGTTACCATGTTTGATCACTCCAGACGCATTGACACATCTGCCATCTTGGAACGGTCAATGTGTCGCCTCGCCACTCACAGTAAAAATCAATTAATTTTCCTAGATGCCACAACATTACACATCCTCTGGTTGTAAAAAACACCAAGAAGTTCCTGAAGAAATGGGATAAACTTTTACAGGTGAGAATGTGTTGGTTTGTGTTTTAACATGTATTAACTCAATATTACAGGTTTTTAAACTATGCTATCTTTTTAATGTTGTGTTCGCTAATGCTTTTGTCTTGCATTGTGATAGTTTAACAAAATCATCTGCATAAGTATATGACCCTGTCATAGACAGCAATACAACTGACACGATCAAGGTCCAGAAAGGTAGTAAGAACATCGTTAAAATTATCCATGTGACATCAGTGGTTCAACCATAATTTTACAAAGCTACAAAGAATCCTTTTTGCGCGCAAAGAAAACAAAAATAAAGACTTTATTCAACAGTTCTAATTAATGACAAAATTTTCATTTTTGGGCGAACCAATCCTTTACGGTTGCAAATGCATCATGGCAACCATTCAAATTTACTTAAAGAAGAAAAAAATGGTTGTTATCACCAGTGTCTATTACTTCTAAGCACCTTTCACACCAAGGACAATAACTATGATAACTAAAATTTTTATAATAATTCTAATTCTTTGTGAATAGGATGAGTCCACATCACAGCAATACTGATAACAACAAAGAGGAACAATAAAAACATTGACAGCCAATCAGAATCCACCTGACTTTTAAGAGCTCAAGCACTTAAATTGACAGGCTACAGAACTGCAGCACACGCGTATTACAAACAGAACATTATCTTTTGTGGATGCTAATATATTTATTGTTACAGTTATCATTCTTGGTGTAAACAGGCCTTAACACATGCCTCTTAGTACAAGATACCAACTGTCCAATTTCTTTAAACACACACACACACACACACACACACACACAAACACTCATTGTTTTGCTCAAATAAACCACTCTCTGTTCTCCAGTAACACCCCCTTAAAAAAGCCTAACAAAAGGTGTGTGTGACACACACATTCCCCAAGATACAAGAACAACTATTGTGGAAAGACATCGTACATAATTATAAAATGGTAAAATCTGCTCATGACTGCATACACCACACACACACACACACACACACACACACACACACACACACACACACAGATGGGTATGCTGTAATTTTTGAGAGAGTGAGACCCTCCCAGCCGTCTTTGGCTGCAGCTGCACGCTGCTCATTTTCATCCTCACAGGAGCAGGAGAGAAAGAGACAGAGGGAGAGAGGGAGGGTAGAGTCAGAATGGAGTGCTGCCAACTGCATAATGATCTCAAATAACCCGGCCACTCTCCTCTTTGCTTTGCCTGCAACAACTTCCTCACACACACACACACACACACTCCTTGACCCTCTTATTTTTCCCTCCTCGGTCTTCCTCACTTCCTAGGGCTCCTCTCATGGGTCTTTATATGTAAAATAATTAATTTATATGGCATACAAGCAGCATTAATAATTACATATGAAAGTAATAACAGGAGCTGGTTGCAGGATATCAGGTATTAAATACATAACTGATATGATTACAGTGTGATGAATGCTGTAAAATGCTATAGATTTGTGCAGCTGTATTTAGTCTAAAGTAAACATTGTTCTTCAAATAAACTCTAAACACACTTTCCACACTTAATTAAGTGTTCATTAGGTATTCATGAACTCTTTAAGTTTAAATCTTATGAACACTTTAAGTGTTAGCCTAATTCTTTAAACGTTCATAAGATGCTCAATGTTTATCATGTGTTCTCTTTTCCTTTATGTGTATTGGTAAAGCTTTCATTATTTCAAAGTGTTTTCAAAGTGCTTATATGATTTTCACAATGTATTCATAAAGTAGCAATTTCAAAAGTACTAAATCAATACTAATTTAAAAAATGTTTGTCTATACATTTTTAAAAAGAAACTAAAAATGTATTATCTGTTCATTAGCATTTTTGTAATTTATTTTTATTAAATCAATTTGCAAAAATCATAAAATGTATAGGAAATGCAATCAATAAGTGAAATTTTGGTATCATAACATCTGTATTTTTAACTGTTTACTAGGTTTTTAAACACACACACACACACAAAAAAAAAATTGCAGTGTCCATATTACTTTGTTTAAATACTTTTAAAATGACTTTGTTAAAAAAGAGCTAATGCAACACAATCCTTGAACATTTTGTCACAAATTAATTCCATTATGTTAAATTTAATTAAATGTGTAAAATCTGGGCTTAAGTGGATCTGTAGTTCCCATGCATTACGAGAGTAAATACTGAGTTTTGACAAAAACTGTTTTTATAAAACTATAAACCTCACATTTCAGCCATTTTTTTAAGAAAAATTATGAGTCAAAATGACAAATAATTCTATAAAACTTTTTTTGATTCTTGTTGTACCAACATAAACTTGACAAATGCATGGAAATTTTTTCTTAATTTAATGAAGTTCATTGAACAAACTATTTTTTGAGTTTAGAAACATAATTTACCTTAGAATTGTGTTGCTTTTTGTGTTCAGTATGGCTTCATTTTACTGCATGTGGCTCTAATTAGCAATTAGCTAAAAGCCGTCCTGACACCCTTTGTCCAGCCTGTGGCTTTCCAACACCTTTGGCAGTAGCACAGCAAAACTGTGTTTCATAGAGAAGGTGGAAGAAAATCAATTCCCCAGAAGAACTGAAGACAAAACACACCCTTCTCTGTGAATGTTACTCTGACAGCTACTCAGCCAAGACATCGTATTTCCACTCAAGAATCAACACTTAAAACCCACAGAAACTGTTCTCCACCTTCTCATCCCTTCTCCATCCTCACCCACCTCCCTCACCACATTCAAATGCACAAATCCTGAACTCTGTGAACTACTCGTTTTTTCTCCAAGAGAGCTCCTCTGATCTTCTGGCTTAACAGTTTTCTGCCACCTTCTCAAGTGGTTCTGTTCCATCAGAATCAATCAGCATTTTTTTTCCTGACTAAAATAGATTTTAAATATATACTAAAAATATTTTGTAAACAGTGATGCTCAATAATATATATTTTTGAAATGTAAATGTAGATGCAAATGTGAATGTTTTGGAATAGCTTATAAGAGATCAAAATTAGATTTACAATGATTTAATGTTTATTTTTATCTATATTGTAATTTTTTGGAACATTGTGAAGTATGTTCCTTGCTGATTTCTATTTAAGTGTGTTGAATGGTCATTAGTTTTAGACAACAAATAAAGTTTTTATTTGGATTGAAATTCAGATTCTGTCATGTCATGTGATTTGATGATGTCGCAATTCACATCTCATACATCTCAGAAACGATCTTTACATACCCTGTCTAATGCCTCTTTGGTAAAAATGTTAATATTTTCATTAAATAACATGGTAACATTTAAATGGTGTCAATAATAATGAAAATTTTTCAAACATTTCATATATTTGATTTCATAAAGAATGCCATAAATAAATTATGGCAGAATAGCACAAAATGCACATACAAAACTGTTTAAAAAATTTCAGGTCAGTATGTTTTTTTTTAAGAAATATTTTTTATTCAGCAAGGATCCATTAAAATGTTTATAATTATTTAAAAATTATTATATTATTATATTATTTTAAAAAAATGCTGTTCTTCTGCACTTTCTATTCATTAAAGAATGTATTTCCACTAAAATATTAACTGTTTTTAAAACTGATAATAAGAAATGTTTTTGAGTTGAAAATCAGCATTTTAGAATGATTAATGAAAATAGAAAAGCTATTTTAAACTGTTATAATATTTCACAATATTATTGTTTTTACTGTATTTTTGATCACATAAATTAGGGGTGTCTAATCCTGCTGCTGGAGGGCCACTGTCCTGAGAAGTTTAAGCCTTTAAGTCAGTCCAAATCCAATTTTTGTGCCTATCTGATTGGAATCCGATCATATTTAGCAAGTGTGAATGGCAAAAAAAAAAATCTCATATAATATGATTTTTAGAAATTAGTTTCAAGCTACATTCATTCATATGTGGTTTGAAATCCAATTCAAATCGCATTTCTGGAAATCCGTTTCAGTTTGACCGCTAAAATGGGATTCTGCATAGCATTTTTGCCTGTGTCACTTTCTCACGCCACGTAAAACGTAAACACATCAGACGCTGTTTGTAGAAAATGTCTCGGGTTACTTACGTAACCCATGTTATCTGAATAGGGAATGAGACGCTGCGTAGCTGACGCAATGGGAACACCCGCAGATGTGATGATTGTCTGAAGCCCGTATAGAATCACGCCAATTCATTGGCTGATGGCGCGAGATACCCCTCTACGTCATACGTGATTGACATAGACCCGCGCTCACGACATCTTAACCCTCACATTTTCCTGTCGAAGAAGCAGGTCGACAGCGTGAGGAGCTTGGCAGTGGATGCGGCGTCTCGTTCCCTATTCAGAGAACATGGGTTACGTAAGTAACGCGAGACATTCTCTTTCATAGGTTCACTCAATGCTGCGTAGCTGACGCAATGGGAATGATATACCACACACGCCAAGCTAACACGCTGCCAAGTCTGGCCCATTACAGACCAGAACACTAAAACACAGCTGGCTCAAACAGAAAGAACCTGGGAGCCAGGAGCCGTGTTCACATCAAGGCTATAGAACCTCACAAAAGTATGGGAAGAGGACCAACCTGCCGCCATACAGATATCCTTCAGGGGAACCCCTCTAAACAAAGCTTGGGAGGAAGCCATCCCCCTGGTGGAATGAGCCCTGACGTCTAGAGGTGAAGGCCGACCGCGCACCTCGAAGGTCATCGAAATAGCTTCCCTAACCCAGTGGGAAATTGTGTGCTTTGATGCAGCTAGCCCTCTGCGGCCTGCACCAAAGCACACCAGCAACTGTAGGGACTTACGCCACTGACTGGAACGGTCCACACACACTTTCAGAACCCTGACAGGGCAGAGCAGATGAAGATTACTTTCCTCACTCGAAGAGGAGGGAGAGAAAGCCTGCAACACCACCACCTGCGAACGAAAAGACGCAGAGAGAACTTTGGGGACATAACCAGGTCTGGGTCTCAAGAATGCCTCAACCAGCCCAGGAGCGAACTCAATGCAGGACTTGCTGACAGAGAGAGCCTGCAAGTCCCCTACACACTTTAAAGAGGCCAACGCCAACAAAAAAGTAACCTTTAGCGTCAGAATCCTCTCAGAAGCTGACTCTAGAGGGTCAAAAGGAGGCTCTATCAGCCCCTTCAGGACAAAAGAAAGGTCCTAAGAAGGGAAACCAGGAGGAAGAACTGGCCTCAAGCACTTAACCCCACGCATAAAGGAAGAGACCAAACGATGTCTACCCAACGGGACATCATCCGAGTCCCTTCGAGCAGCGATAGCCGCAATGTAGATTCTCAAGGTGGTAGCAGCCGCTCCAGCCGAAAACTTATTTTACGGGAACTCCAGCACTGAACCAGCTGGGCAGCTGACTGGGTCCACAGCATGAGCCAAGCACCAGGATTCAAAAACCTTCCATTTGGAGGAATAGAGCCTCCTAGTGGAAAGGGCACTGGCACTATTAATGGTCTCACGGACTCCATCCGAGAGATAAAAGGCTATGGGAAACCTCTGATCGGCCATACCCACAACTTCCAGATCTCTGTACGTGGGTGCCAAATTCTGCCCTGGAGCTGACACAACAGGTCTTTCCTGATTGGAATCTCCCACGGATCGCCTTCTAGAAGGAAGACCAACTCTGAGAACCACGTCTGGGAAGGCCAGAACGGGCTACTAGGAGAAGGAGTACTCCGCACGTCTGCACCCTGCGCAAAACCGCTGGGATGAGCTTGACCGGATGGAAAGCCCATAGTTTCATGTCCGGTCAGGGGTGGTCAGGTTCAGGACCCCTGGGACATGGGCCGCTCTCAGGGACAAAAATTTGTCCTGTGCCCAAAGGAGGAGTTGGCGTGCATGCCTGTCCAGGGTAAGCGACCGGGAGCCTCCCTGGCGATAGATGTGTGACACCAACGCCATATTGTCCGTTCAGATGATGACATGAGATTGCGTCTGGAACAGAAGAAGGTGAACGAGAGCCAGATGAACCACTCTCATTTCCAGGCTGTTTATGTGCCAGGTTGCCCATCCAGACACCGCAAGCCGGCCTGCACTCGAAGACTGCACCTCATCCTGAGAGGGAAGCATCCATCATGATCATTTGGCGATGGCAGACTACCCCCATTTTCACTCCTTTCTGGAGAAAATCGGGGTCCCGCCACACTGAGAGGGCACGGTGACCGGCGCCTGACACTTAGTAGGCGGAAGCCGCTGCAGGATGGCTTGTTCAGGCACTTCGAATCTAACCGGTTGCGGGGGCACTGGCGAGTAGCGGAATGACTATGGGCTCCCCAAACCATTTACGGTGGGGGATGCGCCGTGTCGCTCACTCTGCCGACTGGCTCCTTTCAGGGGGCTGGGCACTCCCTGGAGGACGAGGCGGTGGCTGGCTCACATGCACGCTGTGGCATGAACTGTTTAAATGCAGTCGACTGCGTTTTGGCAGCTCTAAACTTATTGACAACGGTGTTAACCGCGTTGCCGAATAAGCCAGAGCTGGAGACCAGGGCGTCGAGAAGGAAAACCTTCTCTTTCTCCCTGATCTCCGTAGGATGCAACCACAGCGCTCAGTCACCACCAAACCTGCCATACTGCGTCCAACAACCCGCACTGTGTGCTTAGTAGCACGAAGGGCCAGGTCGGTGTCCCTACGAAGCTCTGTAACAGCTTCGGGGTCACACCGTCCCCCCTCGTCCATCTCCTTCAGTACCTCTGCTTGGTAGGCCTGAAGGATGGCCATGGTGTGGAGAGCCGCGCCTGCCTGTCCTGCCTCCAAGTAGGACTTACCGTTCAAAGCGGAAGGTTGGTGAAGTCAACGGCCGCCGCATTCGTGAGACGTGAGGAGAAAGGCTGCTTCCAGGACCTGGAGATCTCGTGATGCAGGTCAGGGAAGAAAGGCAGTTTTCTACTCATCGGGCGCGAGTTAGAGCCACTGAGGAAACGCTCGTCAAGCTTAGATGACTGGGACTCGCGAGACTCGTCCGGCCAATCTAAACTCAACTTCTCAGTGGCACGCGCCAAAACGTCCACCAGCTCTGTATAGTCTGGGGAAGGCCGCACCCGAAGGAAACCTGTTCCCGTGCCTCCGGGCTGGGCGCAGGACAGACGCGAGAAAACTCAACCGGAAAATCCATCTGGTGACGATCGGGCGATTGAGGGAGAGAAAGTGGAAACTGCTCTCTCTCAATAGCCTCAAGCTCCGCATCCGAATTCCAGGCCGCGGCTTCGCGGAGGGAGGAGGCCTCCTGAGCAGCGCGGCAGGAGAGAACGGCGGATTCACTATCAAAAACCATCAGTCTAGCACGCAAGGTTATAAGAGTTAAATTTTCACAGCACTTGCAGTTTGAAATGTCAAAGATAGCATCTCATGCAAGGCCCAGGCCTATACATCTGACGCACTATACCATGCTGGTCATCACTTGCGATGAGACGAGAGCACGGCGGCTGGCACCGACGAAAATCCATTCCACTCACTGCTTAGAGAATAATATTCCACTGATGCGGTCGCTGAAGTGGAAAAGAAACCCAAAACTAAAACGTCACAGAGAAATGGGCCAGAAAAAACGCGAGAAGCGAACGCTTCTGAAGAGAGGAAAACCTGAGGGGTAAGGTGGCGCGAGCGCAGGTCTATGTCAATCACGTATGACATAGGGGCGGTATCTCGCGCCATCAGCCAATGAATTGGCATGATTCCATAGGGGCTTCAGACAACCTTCACACCTGGGGATGTTCCCATTGCGTCAGCTACGCAGCGTTGAGTGAACCTATGAAAGAGAACATGCTGAATGTCTTTGCAGAAACAAGGTTGTATTGTTTTGAAGTGCTTTGGAGCTGTTTAGACAGCAACAGTCTGAAGTGTGTGATGGACCAAATAAATCATGTGACTGAGAACCCTATTCCAGACAGCAGCGCCGCAGCACAGAAAATCAGTGAGGACACCAAGTCCTTTGTTTTAGGCCCACACTAGAAGTTGTGTGAACTCAAAAACTAGAAACACACACTAATACAGCACATTGTTTGAGCAAAGAAGCTATAGAGGGACTGCTGAAGCCATTAAGGGTGTTCAGTATCAAAACCAACAGCTGGACTCACTGACCCCCCTCTTCATTTTCCACTTTCTCTCATTGTTCATTTCCTCATGCTTTGGCCTTTTCCCAGATGAGAACAGGGGTCAGGGCAACACAAAAACATAAGAGAGATAAAAAAAAAAAGTTTCTCAGAATTAGTTTTCCATCAAGAAGTGGGTAAATGTAATAATTACTCATTAGTAATTTCTCCACTCATATACAGTATGCGGTCTTGAGGTGGAAAAGGTTACAGTGTTTTTTTTTTTTTATGTAAAAGAAATACTTTGAAAACACAGGATAAAAGCAATGCTGTATGAATCGACATGATTGTAGAAAGCCAGTAAATCTGTTCTCCATGGCTCATATCCAAATGTCTAAAGTGGACCTAAACCAATGAGAAGACAGCAGAAAACTTCTCAGAACGACATTGTTTACAGTTATGATTTATGAACCTCTAAGCATATTTTTCTCAAGTGTGCTCCTTCAGAGTGCTTTTTATATTGAAAAGCTTCACTTAGATGTTACAACACATGAACCTAATAATATATTTTAAGAGTTACTGATGATAGATTTCAAATGAAAATGGTTTTGTATTGCTCTTTTATGCATTACACTTCTTATACAAATAAAAGAGAAAGAATTTTTCTTCTGGTGAATTTATGTGGTGGAAAAAGACAATAGTACTAAGCACATCATTTAGAGCAAAGAGATAATGAGATAAAGTTACAAAACATAAAACATTGCTCGCCTTTAATGTGGAATGCAGCTCATTAGTGTCAACAGGACTAGGGGTGGGAGAAAAAAATCGATTCTCCGATGCATCGCGATTCTCTCTTCAACGATTCTGAATCGATTCTGAATATTTCACATATGGCACGTGTGCACACTAGAGACACGGCGGGCTTCACTGCACAGAATTTGTGCTGTGAGACACGTGCACATTGCTTGACAGTGTGTGCTCCCACCCGCCGTGATTCATTTTAGATATGCTTTAGATATGCTTTCATTTATACCGTTTGGAATGCAGTACTATTAGATGCATGAAACTCGCACACTGACAGACTTTCACGTGCACTTTGTGTTTGTTTGTCCTGAAGCTCAATTGTGGCTGCGGTTAAATGCACTTGCATTTTTGAATACTTTTATACGAAATTGATGTACACACAGTCAGTTATGTTTTCAGAGCAGGACAAAACATCTGATATATCGAAATAGATCTGTGCATTAGTGTGAATGCAGCCTGTTAAAGCTGCCACTGTCTATGATCTCATCAGTAATAATCAAACAGCAATAATGCTGAGGAAAAAAAGAAAAACCCATAACTATTGTATGTAAACTTTCGGATACTTAAAGAACACTTATTTTAAATAAGTAATTGTTTTAAAAAGTAGCCTGCTTATATAATAATAAAAAAAATTAAAATAAAAAAAGTAAATTTTAAAAAAATTTAAAAAAAAAAAGTAAATTTTGCACAAAATAAAATTGATATAAAATTTATATGAAAATGTAGCCATGTGCAGTATTATTGAAAACTGAGAATGTGACGCATCATGATATTGAGTTGATAATGATAATTGTAATTGAATCGAATCGTGAAACCAAGATTCACACCCCTACTTTTAAGATGGCAGTACTGACACACAGATATAACTATAAACAAAAAGCATAGAAACTCCAATTTTGGTTAAGATGTAAAGTTGTAAAGATGTATTTGCACAGCAGAAGAATTAATTGGGGAAAAAATGTAGATCAAGAATCGTTTTGCAATCGGATCGTGACTCCCAGAATCGGAATCGGAATCGGATCGAATCGTGAAGTGCCTGAAGATTCCCATCCCTAAACAGGACTATTGAATTTTGCCTAAAAAAAAAAAAAAACAATTTCTCCAGGTACTAACACATCTATGCTCAAGTATAATATTTTATGAATAATTACTGTAATTAGCAAAACTAAATACATTTTATGATAGGTTTATAATGTTTAAATGTAGAAAGAGTGCACTGCTATTGCCCTGTGAAATGACATTACATGGCTACAGTAACAAACACTTTACTGACACATTCTGAAAATAAATCTGTCCAAACTGGACTTAAAGAGGTATTTCACTCTATTCTAAAAGATACTGAACTATTCTTTAAAGATAACTAATCTAAACTCAGGTTTACAGTTCTTCATCCCCTCTTTTGCTCCCAGACGGCATCACAGCTCACAGCTAATTTTAGAAAAAATCCAAAATAGAAAAGAGCCTTCATCTAGAAGACACTGGTTTACACCTGATGAATAGATAATGTCAGTTCAAACAATAAACTTGTACAATTCATCCTTATTTACAATCCAAAAGGCCAAACATTAACCCATTCCCAAAATTAACACAAAATTAAAATTAATTAAGTGCCAAATGCAAGCAGATTCTTGCTTCAATGAGTACATAAATTGCAACATGGTTTGAATCGAAATGAACTGAACTTTAACAAAAGTTCAAATCTCAATGATGTGAGCAACCAAAGAGATCAAAAGTTTTCAAATAATTTAAATGAAATAAATGAATGACATTTTGTACATTATCATAAACTAATATGTAATTATGTAAAATGTAAAATAAATCTGCACTACAGAAAATTGTTATTGAAGTAGAACCCTAAAGTTCAAAATCATATTCTTGTCTTATTCTGATTCACTATGGTATGTCTACCATATGATTTA
This sequence comes from Spinibarbus caldwelli, assembly GCA_039654775.1. Classification (NCBI taxonomy): domain Eukaryota; kingdom Metazoa; phylum Chordata; class Actinopteri; order Cypriniformes; family Cyprinidae; genus Spinibarbus; species Spinibarbus caldwelli. The sequence goes on from CM077260.1 coordinate 23,318,404, forward strand.
TGGTTTAGCCTGTCTGGTCGGAATTCTTGGAAAATAGCAGGGTTACGTTATTCATTTTTTGTGTATTTATGTGATATCCGTAAATATAAAAACAAGGGCCGGCTACTATACATGCGTGACTTCTAAACAGCAACCCTCGGCAACTTTCAGGGAATCATCCATTGTCAAAACTAATGGAAAGTGAGAGTCTTTGCCAAAACAAAATTCAAACCACAGCTGCAGATACGATACTGTGGAGCCCCACACATGCCATGTGAGAAAATATGCATACACTATAATGTCAAAAGTATTGGGTCACCCCCTTCTAATGAACAGGTTTGACTACTTTAGTAATTTCCATGAGTACAAATCTTAATGTTTAAGCATATAATAAATATTCTAGCGAATTGTGTGCTTCTAATTTTAAAGCAACAGTTTGGACAGGACCCTATTCTATTCTAACATGGTGATGCCTCTGTGTATAAGGCAAGGTTCAAAAAGATAATGAATGTATTGGGACACCCCCTTCTTTGGAACAGAAAAAGGCACTTCCAAAACTGTGGCAACAAAGATGGAAACATAATTCATGTATTTAAAAATTGTATTTCCATCTCTGTTGCAACAGTTTTGGAAGTGTCTAAAATGACTGTACCCATATGTACAAGTCACTGGTGTTTGGTCAAAAGTTTTTGGCTCAAGATCTGCATTTAAAGTCACACCAGAGGTGTTCAGCTTGGATTAGGACTTGGCTTTCTGCAGACCAGTCAAGTTCTTCCACACTGACTAAATCAATCATTTCTTTTTGAACCTTATACACAGAGGCATTGTCATGTTAGAATAGAAAAGCATCCTGTCCAAACTATTGCTTTAAGACTAGAAGCACACAATTCCCTAGAATATCATTATATGCTTAAACATTAAGATTTGTACTCATGGAAATTACTAAAGTAGTCAAACCTGTTCATTAGAAGGGGGTGACCCAATACTTTTGGCAATATAGTGTATATTGTGGCCACAAATTACAAATTCATTCACACAAGATTAATTCGTTCCCTCGTTTTAGTTAAATCATGGCCATAAATTGAGAATTAGTAAATCATGGCCATGTTGTACTAATTCATTCACTTGTTTGTAGCCTTATTTTAATTAAAAGAAAACAAAGGAACAAATTAGTACAATGTGGCTACAATTTACTAATGAATTAAGTTATGGGAATGAATTCTTGATTTGTAGCTACGATTGAACTAAAATGAGATAATGAATGTGGGAATGTATTCTTAATTTGGGGAAATGAATTCTTGGTCAACATAAATATATTTTTGTCTGCATGTCATATGCAGGGCGGTACGATACTTGCTTGCTCGGATTAGAGGTGGGTGATATGGCCTAAATCTTATATCACGATATGAGTAATTTTATTAGACAGTATCAATATATATCACAATATAGTTATATAGTTTGTATAGTTATAGTATAGCTTGCTTTTAGTAAGGTCTTTATGATATCAAAAATTTTGATACCATAGAAATTTCATAATTCTTGTCACTAGTGTCAATATCAGAAAAAAACTAATGCTAGCCTAAATTATATAAAAAAAACTCAAGCTTTTCTCTCTTTTGTTGTTTGATTAACATGAAAAACTCAATTTGAGTTGAGTTAGTGAAATAAATGAACTTTTCCACAACATTCTAATTCATTGAGATGCACCTGTACTCTATTCACTACTTTATTTCCATAGCTACTCATTGGTTTACTAATTGTGTTTGGCTGCCCCTTGTTTAGTTTCTTATCCACTTGTGTGAATATATGCCCTCATTTCCCGCCCTAAATTTTGTTTTTGGTTGTAAATAAAAGTGTGAATGCTGCATAAATATACTCTTTTCCTGAAGTATTAACTACATTTGATAAACATGTTACTCCAATTTTGATTGCAAGTGGTCTTTAATTCTGGGCAAACAAAATCAAAAGTTATGATTTAACCACATTGACCTCCCTGTGGGAAGTTTTCTTTTTCTTTTTGCTTCACAGCTATTTCATTTTTTATTCGTTTGAAAAATATTCCTTGTGAGTAAACGTCTGTTATACAATTTATTAAGTATAACATTGCTGTGAAATGAATTATAAAAGAGCCCAGCAGGTGGTATTTTACAAAGCTGCAAGGCAAACCCAAATGACTCACATCATATTGAGCCAGTATAAAAGAGCAGAGCAAACTGAATTTCTGAATGGATTCAGATTTCTGCAGCAATAGTGAGACTGGCTGAGTGGAGATGAGTGGAGTGTGTGTGTTTGTGTGTGTGTGTGTTTGTGCAATGCATGTGTGTGTGCGCGGGGGTCACCAAAAAGGAAAGAAAAATGGTAGGATCCATTTCCCTTGACTCAAGGTCCCTGCACTGACTCTTAAGGGTTGAATCGATTTTTAAACTACTCTCCATAAAGCTACAGCACATCATTGGCCTTGCAGAGCTTATTCTAGGCCTAATCTCCAGCTATCATCTGCTGACACCGGGCCAAAAGTCTGCAGCAGTCCCAGCATCCCATAATTCACTGCTGCTGATAATGCTCCAGGAAAATGTTGCCCTTGTACACTAATCTAGGAGCAGACTGAATCATAAGCCTCAGAAGCTGTTAAAACAATTTTAGAACAGCCTTTTTCTGCTGATAATACAAAATTTTAAGTTCTTCTTTAAATAAAACAATGCCAAATCTAATTAGCCCTGTGGTTTCATCTACATTTCTTTCATCAGTGCTGTTGCTCAGGGATAATGGGTTATCAGATAAAGAAGAAAATGATAATGTGTATTTGATGGACTATCACATCTGTCATCAAGATATAACGTCAACCGTCTGACACTATCTAAATACAGGACTATTCATTTTATGGCACAAAAGAAAAGCACAAAAATCATTTTCTATACTTAACATCTTTTAAACCCCAGGTTTGAGCCATTTTAACCCTGGATGAAGCAACACTTGACACTAGTACGTTTGAAAGGGTGTAAGCACCAATTTTGCACTGTTAACCCTAAAATGCAATACAAAAGTATAACGTGATATTAAGCCTAAATGTTAAGCTTTAATAAGAGAGAGTAGGGAAAGATACCAGGCTAAAAAAGACACACTCAAAACTTTGTTTCTGCATGTGATGCAGTTTGTTTTCACACCTAGCAGCTCTCTTCAGTAACGGTGTGGAATGGGTGGCGCTCAGGCTTTGAACAGATGGACGCGATGCAGTGGGTCACAAATGAGCTGCATCGTCCCCGGCGACCTGCCACCTGACAGCATCAGCACCACAGCAACACCGCCATCCAATAAAAGAGCAGCCACTGAATTTCTGAATTAAGCAACTAGAGTCTAATGTACAAAATATATGGACGTGATGCGATGGCATTTAACAACCAGAAAGTTGCCAAATTAATTCATTTAGAACAGTAAAAAATGTGTGTGTGTGTGTGTGTGTGTGTGTGTGTGTACATTAAATATATATATATATATATATATATATATATATATATATATATATATATGTATATATATATATATATATATATATATATATATATATGTATGTATATGTTCAAAGGTTTTGGGTCTGTAAAGTTTTAATACTTTTATTCAGCAAGGATGCAATAAAATTGATTAAAAATGACAGCAAAGACATTAATAATGTTACAAAAGATTTACATTTCAAGTAAATAATGTATCATGGTTCCCACAAAAATATTAAGCAGCACAATTGTTGTCATCATTGATAATCAGAAATGTTTCTGCAAATCATCATATTAGAAAATCATCACATTATAAGCATCAATGTTTCAGCAAATCAGTATATTAGAATAATTTCTGAAGGATCATGTGACACTGAAGACTGGAGTAATGATGCTGAAAATTCTGCTTTGCTTCACAGGAATAAATTACATTTTACAATATATTCAAATAGAAACTAGTTATTTCGAATTGAAGTAATATTTCACAATATTACTGCTTTTACAGTATTTTATCAAACCTTGGTGAGCATAAGAGACTTCTTTCAAAAACATTAAAAAATCTTATCAACCCCAAACTTTTGAATGGTAGTGTATACATGCTAAACTTATTTATATGAAATTCTTGAAAAGTGTGTTTGTGTATCTTTTAAATAACAGTACTGACATTACAACATTATGACGCAAAATATTTTTGTAGACTCTTTGAATGAAAATATCTGAATCAAAGTTTCAAAACTTTTGTAACTACTTGAATGCAAGCAAACTAATGATCTGTTAAGCATTACAGTTATTCTAATGTTACCCAAGAACTTTCAGACTGATATCTTTTCAATTTGTCTGTTTTTGCTAATCGAATGCAGTCATATATAACTCTGAGTTAACCTTGAGCCAAAAAATTAAACTATTCTCTTGTATACTGTATGTAATAGTTTTTCCAGTCTCTCTGACAGGAAAGAAGCCAATTATACAGAGGCATATGTTACACTCGCACAAAAAGGTCTTAAGACACAGTCAAAAAGCGTGTCTGCTCCGCGCTCACTACAATTACAGCAGTCAGTAAAAATGACCTTATTTGTTCCTACTGCCTCTTTCAGCTGCACTGGCAAACTGCACCCAGCTGTTGCCAAAGGCTTTCCAATGCCTCAGCAAGCACTGCGATCATTCAGCTTTCCACAGGAGAGAGAGACAGAGATAAATAGTTTCAGAGATAGAGAAGGGGAAAGGGAGGAAAACTATGACAGGGATTTTATTAATGGGCAGTACAGTTCACGCATACTGCAAAAAGTGAACACACTGTAAAACAATTATTTCATAAATTTTTTTACCCCGTCAAATTGTTTTTTCTTGTTTTAAGCACAAATCTAGCTAAACTGAATAATCTTTACGCTTTTATGCTAGAAAAAAAGCTATTGTAAATATAATGCAAAGAAGTGAGGAGCTAAGCTTTTCTAGTAACTTTTTCATAAGAATGTTTAAATATTTATTTTAAAATATTTTTACAAGAAAAGACAAAAATACTGACTAAGAGTTTTTTATAGTTCGAAGCGCTAATTCTACGTGCATGTGAATCTTAAAAATCACTTTCACTGGTGTAACAATGTAGGTTGGATTAAGTCATATTCAATACTTTCTACATTAATTCTAGCTATATTACATATAATGCTATTCTATCATATATACATATATTATAGTTATATGTAATTATTTCTTTGACTTGAATAGTTTTAGTGACTTCATAGTTTTAGTTAACTAAAGCTAAAACTAAATTTAAAAAAAGTTACTTAAAATAAAATAAACATTAACTATTTTAGCTAGCTAAACATTTTTTAACATAATTTATAAATTATAAATATATAAAATAGTGAATTAAAAACTGCTTTAAATTATCAATAAAAATTGTAATAGTATCTCAGTGATAACACTGATTGACTTTAACCAGTTCTTTTTATTTTACTTTACAATGTTTTTCTTTTCTTTTGTTTTTATTTCCAGTTGAAGCTGAATTATCTACTGTATCTTATATCTAATGGGTGATATAATTCACAAAATATGTTTTCTCAAGTATGGGATCACTCTAACAAGAGCAATGAACTCAGGAACTGCTTCCACTGAGGCAACAAAAGAACCCCAACAGACAAAACAAGACAAGGCTGATTAAAAATGTTCCTGTGGACAATACTTCAGGGGACATGACTTGACTCTGGTCAGGGGCTGAAGCCTGCACTGGACTCTTGGTCAGGACACTGGAGCGAACTTTGGAGCTGAAGTGAGCCGCAGCCGGTGAGCTTGACATTGGAGCTGCCGGCGGGCTTGACTTCAGAGTAGCCGGCGGGCTTGAGGGAGCCGCAGCTGTCGGCTTGACTTCGGAACGGGTGGCGGGCTTGAGGGAGCCACAGCTGGCGGGCTTGAGCGAGCGGCGGCCCGCGAACTTGACTGATGAGCGGCCGGCGGGCTTGGGTTAGCCGCAGCCGGAGGGCTTGACAGGTGAACGGCCGGCAGACTTGACTGACAAGCAGCCAGCGGACACGCAGCACTCCCGGCGATCCCGCCGAACTCCCACGCTTAGTTTCAGCAGGCTAGGGCGGAATGACGAGTGGCGACTTCCATGCCGCGGGGGAAAAACGGGGAAAACAAAAGACTTTAAAAACCGGAAAACAAACAGGGAGATGGGACACTGCTTACTGTTTCGGTCTGGTCTTCTGTCACGGTGCACACAGCGGGGAGGAACGAGGAATACGGAGACGAGGAATTACTCAAAATAAACAGTCTTTAATCCAAGTCAACAGGGCACTACAAGGCAGGGCTAAGACACACAGGAACACAGGGAGTGTAACAAGTAGACCAGACGAAAAAGAACTAAACCGGCAGGAACTAAATACACAGGATGAAACTAGATAATTAATAAAAAACAGCTGAAGACTAATGAACTAATAATCACACTAAACGAGAACAGGAAATAGGAAGGACCAAAAAAGGGCATACACGAGGATGGGGAGCACATGAGACAGAAAACAGAACACAACACGAACACAAGCCTGACAATAATGAAAAGAAGACAGCAAATTCTTCAGTGGGGATCTGTGGGCTTTAACTGACAGTTTGCTACAATTCGTATTTCACACTATATACAAAACAAAATTGTTGGAATTATACAAAATGTTATTATGCCTACCTGTATTATCAAGAACTCCTACAGCAAATGTAGAAAAGAAAAATTGCTCAAATTTCCCCCCAAAAACAAACAGCTAAAACACATTCAGAAAATGTTGATCAAGAAGTGCAGAAGGAACTATATCTGTGGAACGTCTAAACACCTCTTAAAATGCATTTTTGAGATTAAAATTACTCCAAGATAAATGATGTTTTCCACCTTTAATGCAATATTCTACAAAAATTCTAGTAACAAAATTCAAGTAACAAACAAATCACTTTTTTTACATCTCAAAACCTTTCAAGTTTAATAGGGGTGTGTAGACATTGTATATCATGGAACACAGGATTTTATGATTCATTCTCTGATAACAGCTGGCTGGATGTACATTATCCCATTTATTACACAGCTACAGCCACATGAGTAAATAATTACACACTAAATATTGATCTGAGCTCTTTAAACATAAAGCTTCCGCAAAGAAAAACAGTTCCAAACAAACTGCTTTGAGCCTAGACCACGTTCAGACATTTAAAGCATAATGTACAGTCATATCACTAATTACACAGCTTTTCACCACATAAATAATGAAGAGGGCATAATATGTTATTTGAGAAGAAAGCATTTTATTATCTTCAATTCATTATAGAGTACAAAACAGTATTTCTGACAAAAAGATGAACTCTTCAACAATATTACCGCAGGCCTACTATTAAAGGGATAGTTCACCCAAAAATGAAAATTGCCCCATGATTTACTCATCCTCAAGCCATCCTAGGTGTATATGACTTTCTTCTTTCAGACGAATACAATCAGAGTTACATTAAAAAATATTCTGCCTTTTCAAAGCTTTATAATGTCAGTAAATGGGTGTCAAGATTTTAAAACCCAAAAAAGTGCTTCCATCCATCATAAAAAGTGCTCAATAATACAGTAATTTGTATGAGAAAAATATCCATATTTAAAATATTTTAAACTGTAATCTCTACACTGAATCGCCACTCTCTCGTGAGCGTGTGTACGAAAGTTAGCGGAAGCTAGAGATTATGGTTAAAGGGGTCATATGATGCGATTTCAAGTTTTCCTTTCTCTTTGGAGTGTTACAAGCTGTTCGTGCATAGATAAGATCCTTAAAGTCTCAAACCCAAAGAGATATTCTTTATAAAAGTTAAGACGCTGCCACGCCCCCCTAAAACGGCTCATTCAAACACGCCCCCACATGTCTATGTCACGGTGTGGGAAGATTTGCATAACACCGCCCAAACGTACACGCAATGAAAGAAGGCATAACTTTTATTCTCGCTGTAGTATTGTTGTTGCCGCCACCATGTCGTGGAGATGCTGTGTGTTTCGTTGTGAAAGCAAAGGTACTTTGTTTGGGCTTCCAAATGAGTACACAACTGGAAATCGGTGGTTAAATTATATTTACAATTATATTTTCCAGAACAGTTCAACGCAAATATTCGAGTGTATGCAGCGCATTTTACGGAGGACTATTTCCTGATCCTGGAAGAGAGTAGCCTACAATGTGAACACTATGAATGGCTGTGAACACTCTAAAGTGGGGCAATTCCAATATCGCAAGGACAGTCTGGTGTTTCTGAACTCATAGCCTGTAAGTATGTTTCGATATTTAAAGAATTTGCTACTGACTATTCAAACGTGAGTTTTGAGCTGTGTAGAGTAGTGCTTGTTTGGCGTTTATACAATCACAAATGCAGACATGGTGTTATGTTTGCGCGGTGCAATGCGTAAAAAGACCGGATGAGTCATTATAATCAGTAATTATGTCCTCAATGAATGCAACAAATGCCTAGTTTATAATGGGTTTTATTGTTTTTGTGTTGTCGCGCTGGGACACAGCATTACAATACGGTAAGGGGCGTAACATTTCCGTCACACGCTTGAGGTATTCGGCCAATCACAACGCACCAGATAGCTGGCCAATCAGAGCACACCTCGCTTCTCAGAACGATGAGCTTTGTAAAAAATCAACTCGTTTCAGAAAGGCCGAGCATAGAGGAGCAACAATAATGTACAGTATGTGGAAAATAATGTGTTTTTTGAACCTCGGACCGCGTAAACACATTGCATAACACCAAATACACAAAAATAAAAAAATTAAAAAAAATTAGCAACATCATATGACCCCTTTAATGAAGTTTTAAATCTTCATATTTTTCCTACAAAAATGCATCGATTCACTTTTACTAACCCCCTGGAGCCGTGTGCAGCACTTTTTATGATGGATGGATGTGCTTTATAAATCTTGGAAGAGCCAGGACATTTTTAATATAACTCTGACTGTATTCGTCTGAAAGAAGAAAGTCATATACACATAGGATGGCTTGAGGCTGAGTAAACCATGGGGTAATTTTCATTTTTGGGTGAACTATCCCTTTAATACATTAGTCCTTCATTTTACGATAAATAGAGTCGATGGCCACATACACACTGCAGCTAAATTCAGTTGTCATTATAACTTTTAGTGCTTAATCCTGTTCTCTACACACACAGTCATTTATGGAAGAGACAACTGCATTCTACAACCGAATTAACTCATGAAAAACACAGGTAATGACAACCACATTTTACAAAAATTCAATGCAGTGTGTACAAAACTGAACTGAGCAACTCGTTGTTAATGACATATTTTAACGCGAGTTGTGTCTCTTTTGTATGTGCAGTGTAAGAAGTCACCGAGTACATTTTAACTCAATGTTGCCAGATCTTGCTAGAAAAAACAACAACAACAAATTTGAACATAATAAACTCAAACTCAATTGCATTACCTTGGAAATAAGCCACATACCAAAATATAGCATCCCGCAACTGCCTACTTTATTAACTCCATAAACTGGATTGCTTTATGAGCCGAACCCAAACAACAAACCCAGAGATACTTAATAATCATTGTTTATAAGAGGACATGGCAACCATTCAAGAGCACTCTCTGCCAAGTTGCCTTCCAAACAAGAATAAAACAGGACAGCTCTGTTTATGGTGGTTTAGTTAAAATTGCTGAACAGTCTTTGGTCACTGTAATTTTAATTTGGTTAAAATTACGTGTGAAATGCATTCCGTCCAAACACGGAATTAAAATTTAGAGGATTCACTCCTGTATTTAAAAGCCGTTGTGACTCACACATTGTGTAATGTGTACATGGCAAATAACTGTTTGAATGAAATTAGAGAGAGTGTGGCAGTGTGATATGAGAGATGTGAAAGAAGTGCCGGCCTCCAGTTCCCAGATGAATAGTATGTTATTCGGCATTGCTACTGATGTTATTATCAAGTCAAGTCAAGTCAAGTTGAGCTTTATTGTCATTCTGCTACATGTGGGGACATAAAGTGGAACGAAATGTCGTGCCTCACAGGGACCACGATGCTACGTAAATACAGACTTACAACAGTGAAGTAAAACAGTATAAACCTATACACAGCTAAACTACTGATAGATGACTATAAATTGACTATAAATATACTATACTGTATATAAATGTTTACCTATACATACACTAAAAAATACAAACTATACGAATGCTTCAGATAAATACTGTACATGTGCAAAGAGAAACATTGTGAGTCAAGCAGCTGGCTGGGGAGCAGTGCAGGATGATTTGTAGTGCATGAGCATGTAAACATACATATATTACTGAGTCTTTTGTGGGATTGTGTACACACAGCAGTGTGTGTGAAAAGTGTCTAGTGTGCATAGAGGAGGAGAGTGTGTTACTACAGGTGGTTTGTACAGGCCCACTCACCTTGAGTGTCCATGTTTCCGGAGGTAGTGGGTTTGTATGGGGTTTCAGAGAGGGGTGAGGTGATTTGAGTTCAGGGCTCTCACAGCCTGGGGGAAAAAGCTGTTGAGCAGTCTGGCAGAGCGGGCTCTGATGCTCCGGTTCCGTCTTCCTAATGGTAGGAGCTGGAAGAGACTGTGGGAGGGATGGGTGGAGTCCTTCACGATACTGTTGGCTTTGCTGGAGCATCGTGTAAGGAAAATGTCCAGGATGGAGGGGAGAGGGGCACCGATGATCTTTGCAGCTGTGTTCACTGTCCACTGGAGGGTCTTGTGGTCTGCTGCAGTACAGTTCCCATACCAGATAGTGATGCAGCTGGTCAGCACACTCTCAATGGTGCCCCTGTAGAAGGTGGTGAGGATGGGTGGAGGGAAACTTGCTCTTTTCAGCCGGCGGAGAAAGTGTAGGCGCTGTTGTGCCTTCTTAGAGAGTGACATGGTGTTGGTGGTCCAGCTGAGATCCTCTGTGATGTGCACCCCCAGGAATTTAGTGCTGCTGACTCTCTCCACAGTCGTGCTGTCGATGGTCAGTGGGGGGTGGTCAACGGAGTTTCTCCTGAAGTCCATCACAACCTCCTTTGTCTTCTCCACATTGAGGGACAGATTGTTAGTGCCACACCATTCAGCCAGCTGTGCCACTTCCTCTCTGTATTGCGTTTCATCATTGTTGCTGATGAGACCTACCACTGTTGTGTCATCAGCGAACTTGATGATGTGGTTGGAGCTGGACTTGGTAGTGCAGTCGTGGGTCAGCAGCGTGAAGAGCAGCGGGCTGAGCACACAGCCTTGTGGGGCACCAGTGCTCAGTGTGGTAGTGCTCGAGGTGTTGTGGCCGACACGGATTGACTGAGGTCTTCCGGTTAGAAAGTGCAGGATCCAATTACAGAGGGAGGTGTTAAGGCCGAGCAGGTTTAGCTTGTTGATGAGTTGTTGTGGGATTATTGTGTTGAATGCTGAGCTGAAGTCAATGAACAGCATTCTAACATAGGAGTCTTTATTTTCTAGGTGGGTAAGAGCCAGGTGGAGGGTGGAGGAAATTGCATCGTCCATAGAGCGGTTTGGACGGTATGCAAACTGGAGCGGATCGAGTGTGTTGGGGAGGCTGGTTTTGATGTGACGCATGACTAACCTCTCAAAGCACTTCATCATGATTGGAGTCAGTGCTATGGGACGGTAGTCATTTAGACAGGACACAGGTGATTTCTTTGGTACCAGTATGATTCTTGTGGATTTGAGACATGTGGGGACGACTGCCTGGCTCAGCGAGGTGTTGAAGATATCTGTAAGGACATCTGTCAGCTGTGCACCACAGTCTTTCAGTACACGGCCAGGTATGCTGTCAGGACCCGCAGCCTTGCGTGGGTTAATCCTGGATAGGGTCTTCCTTACGTCGGCTGGAGACAGACAGAGCGCCTGGTCGTTGGGAGGTGTGGGCAGTTTTTGTGCAGGTGTGTCATTCTGCATTTCAAACCGTGAATAAAAGTGGTTGAGTGCATCTGGGAGGGATGTGTCATCATCACAGGCCTGTGGCGGGGGCTTGTAGTCAGTGACGGTCTGAATGGCTTGCCACAGGCTCCGTGTGTCTCTGCTGTCTGTGAAGCGATTGTTGATTTTTTGAGTATATGACCGTTTTGCATTTTTGATGCCACAAGACAGATTGGCTCTTGCTGTTTTGAGGGCTGCTTTATCTCCTGATCTGAATGCTTCATTTCTGGTCTTTAGGAGCCCACGAACCTCTGCTGTCATCCATGGCTTCTGGTTTGTGCGTGTGGTGATGGTCTCGGTGACTGTCACATCATCAATGCACTTTTTGATGTAAGCAGTCACAGTTTCAGTGTACTCCTGCAGGTCTGTGTGGTTGTTGTAGGTGGCCGCGTCTTTAAACATGTTCCAGTCTGTGTCCTGGAAGCAGTCCTGCAGTGCTGAGGTAGCATTGTCTGGCCATACCGTGATCTGCTTTTGAACCGGTTTGGCAAGTTTGAGAAGTGGTCTGTATGCTGGGATTAGCATAACAGAGATGTGGTCCGAGTACCCGAGGTGGGGGGCGGGGTTCAGCTTTCTATGCGTTCTTTTCTGTTGTGTAAACAAAGTCCAGTGTGTTGTTTCCCCTTGTTGCAAAGTTCACATGTTCACATGCAAAACTGTCTTTAAGTTTGCGTGGTTGAAGTCACCGGCTATGATGAAAAGGCCGAGGCGAGGCCGCGGTCTCGAGGTCCGGCTTCAGTAGTAAACAAAGGCCTCGTAGCTTCTCAGTAGCTGCCGGTGAGAGTTGGTGTTTGTATGTGTTGCCGATATCCAAAAGGCTTTGGCGATCATAGATGTACTTTGGAGTGATTTTCTTATGAATTAGCGGTAAGTTGACACTATTTGGAGACGAACAGACGACATTAAAAGACATAAATGCATGCACCGTCTTTAGGACCCGGAGTAGCCGCTGCGTCTGACCGCGCCGCCATCTTGGATCTAAGAATGAAAGTCGTGATGTATTGTCAAGTACGGTGACCCATACTCGAAATTGGTGCTCTGCATTTAACCCATCCAAGTGCACACACACAGCAGTGAATAGTGAACAAACACGCACACACACACCGTGAACACACCCGGAGCAGTGGGCAGCCATTGCTCCAGCACCCGGGGAGCAATTGGGGGTTTGGTGCCTTGCTCAAGGGCACCTCAGTCATGGTATCGAAGGCAGAGAGAGTGCTGTTCATTCACAATCGCCACCTTCAATTCCTGCCGGTGTGAGAATCGAACCGGCAACCTTCAGGTTACAAGCCCAACTCTCTAACCATTAGGCCACGACTTCCCCTTTTGAATCAGGCTAATTGATCTATTATCAGGCAATAACACCTCGGAAAGTCACGACTGACCATTTAGAATCAAGTATTTCAGTAATAAGAGACTGAAAATCGTTTTGACCAACATTGCTTACAGATATTCAAATTTTCCATTGATTATCAGTTATTACATATCATGTATACAGATAAATGGCTCCATCTGGTTGGTCTCTAAATATAGTGCATCCAGCAACACTATTACACCACTGCAATTTCAACAGTGTCACAGGTAAAGTGACTTAATATTTGACTGTTGTAATATTCAATGCAATATTAGGCTCATAAAGCCTAACATAATATTGGTTCTTCTGCAATTACAAATGGACTTCAGGGGAAAATTAAAATGCTACAAACGTGTTGAACACAGTTCTTTGAAAGTAAGATAAAGCCATTCCAGACATAAGAAACTAAACAGCTGCAACTGTGCTATTCAGCTGCTGACATCTAACAGACTAAGACCAGACAAGTGTCTCAAACCCTTGGCAGAAGAAGCCATGCACTGTCTATGCTCTATCTACAAACACGTACATGCTTTCACACACAAGCGACACTTTGGGTTAACCCACATCCCAGGGAGGCTGGCCTGAATGCTTCGGGTTCGACTGACTAATCGGTGGCATTGTGACATCAAAACCGCAACTAGGAAACACTATTGTTTATGTCTGAATTCCTTCCAGACACATTGTTTACAAGTTAAAAGCAGTAGCCACAACCACAGGCCACAAATAGGAGCCAAAAAGAATATGTAACTAAACAGAAAATCTCCTTTTTCCATAATGTAAATAATTCTTAATACACAGGAAAAACACACTCTTAATGGTCTTCCCTTGAAAGAGCCATTAATAAAAATCCTAATAAGAATATAATGTTCAATTAACCCCCTAAGCCACTTCATCAACTCCCTGTGTCACTTACTATTGTACAGACGGCATTCAGTTCTGCCTCAGCACTCGGTGGAAATACTAACGGCAGGTTGTTGTTCTACAAAGCCAACATCCATTCCAGCGAGCGTTAAATGAATGCATTAGGAACCTGCTTTTGAACATGTAGTCTGAGTCGAGAAGAGGTGCTCAGCATATAGGGGGCTGCAAACTCAGCGATAAATATTCTCCAGCAGAGACAGTCTGGCCTGACGCTGTGAAAGCAATAAAATGCTCTTCACAATCCGCAGTAAAATTCAAACAGCATGGCCCGGCAGAAATATCATTCTCCCAGCTCATTTGTGAATCAGCGCCAAGTTTGTTTTCCACCAGGCCTTTGCCAGGCTGCTTTTGCTTCACTCTGAGCAAAGAATTATGCGATTTTTTTTTTTTTTAAGTTCAAAGCAGTAGCTACACAAGCTCTAGTTCAAATTCAGCTTACTTACCAAAACTCTGCTACAGTTAGCACATTTTACATTTACCAAATGAAACAGCTGAATTACATAATTGTGGTACCATAAGCCTCTCCATTTAGCAAAAAAATCCATTATCATTAAAGCCTATCAAATTATGGGTACCAGAGAGATCCTCAATTTGCGACTAATAATGCCCATGCAGGCCTAATACTGACAACAACAAAAAACATGAATATGGAACTTCCTCTTGTTCCCTTTCAAAGCACTTAATTGCCAAAAAATGGAAACGAGCGGCGGTAGAGGAGTGAATGGACCAGAACGCTGAAACATTGCTTGTTTTCTCACAAGAGCTCGTTAAACAGCAATACATACACATACTCAATTACGACATTTCCCTAATTTTGCATCTGATTGGTGGTCTGGATGTGAGTTATAGTTGCTTCATGTCAGAATATCTCTCGCTCTAGAACTGGGGTGTAACACTTAGGGTTGAAAACGAGCAGTCAACATTAAAACACTGCAGACGCAGCTCCAGACACACTCTTAAGAACATGTTGGAGCCAATAATGTTGCATTCGATGTGTGGCTTAATGCAACATAATGATATTGTGTCCTGTTAATGTATTTGCATACTTTGATATGATACTTGCATTGCATAATGAGCCACTAAATTCATCACATTTTAATTTACTTAAAGGTGCACGATGGAAGGTTTTTTTAATGAACAGATGAACAGTTAAAAATGAACAAGAAATAATTACTGAGTACATAAAAAAATCTGAATTCAAAAATGCCCTTGCCTTACCCGATTCACAATGGAAAGCTAATGATTTATAATTTGAGCTGTCGGATCGGATTTCGTGGGAAATGTCAGTTTGACATTATTCATCTTTGTATGGTCATGTCATGCAATGTTCTTACATAAAATCTTAAATGCAATGTATTATGTGAAATTTAAAGATAACTTTACTACACACAAATTGTGGCTAAGTACACAAAGTAATGTTGATGTTGGCAACATTAGCAATAAAAAACACTGCTAGTAACTAGTAGCAATTTTTGGTCACATTTTATTTTAAGGTCTAATTCTCGCTATTAACAAACCATTAACTATGACATTTACCTCACTAAACTTCTAATTTGCTGGTTATTAATAGTTAGTAAAGTAGTTCTTAAGTTTAGGTATTGGATAGTATTAAGGATGTAGAATATGATCATGCAGAATATGTGCTTTAAACAGCCAATATGTTAATAATAGACATGCTAATAAGCAAGTAGTTAATAGTGAGAATCTATACTAAAGTGTTACCCAATTTTTTGTTTAAAAATGGCAATAGAGAGTCCAAAGTACTGTCTCAATGAAACACAAGTATTGACAGACTTTTTCTTCAATATTGTGATGTAGGCGACATCTGATCTGAATGTTATAGAAAAAATGTAGGACAGGAACCTGGTTGTGTGCATCGGTTGTTGATTGGATTTTGAGATACAGTGTTGGACAATTTGAGTAAAAACAACTGGGTCAAAAAAATGAAGCATATATGGATGAACTGTTCATGATTTATACGTTTTGTACGTTATATGTATATTAAAGTTAAAAATTTTAAAGATTGGGATACTGCAAAAACAAAAAACACAAAAAAGCAGGTTTCCTTCAAGAGAACAAACTCATATCTTCCATGGAAACTGGTGCAAAATAGAAATTCTGACATTTCAGAATGAACAGAGCAATTTGTTTTCAGTCAGATTTTTTTTGAAGCACATCTTTATTCAGTAAATGTGTTCATAGTTTATGCAGTTTAAGTGTTTCCATGTAGTTTTTATGCATATTTAGAAATTTTTACTATCTATCCAGCATCCCCAATTTTCCATCCAATATCCCCAAATTTACATAAAAATATGTGGACAGAAACTCAGATAATAAAACATTTAGAGGAACTTTAGCTTCCTAAATTTATGTGTGGTTGCAATAAACTTAATTGTATATTTTTGTTTAATGCATATTTTATTTCTTTATTTATTTTTTTTCTGAAAAAAATGATAAAAAAAAATGCACTGCCAGTACTGCCATTGAACATCTAGCAGTTAAAAAAATAAAATAAAATAAATAAATAAAAAATAAAACACTTTTCTAACTCTGAAGTTGAGCTGAAAAGTCCTTCAAGAGACTGATTACTTTCTGCATTTTTGGATGCATTTTGCATTTTTAATAATCATTCAAATAATTGTTGATTTAGTCACTGTTCATTGTAGCCCTACTAACACTGACCCAGAGTAATGTCTTATCTTATCAATGACAATGAGATTATAGCAACTGTGATCAGTGCTATACTGCATACTTTCTCACTTTAACCACTTCTTTTCATTCCACTTGTCCCTTTAAACGGTTTTGTTCAATACTTTGCTTAGGAATGCAGAGGAAATGACACAATATTCAGTTTTACTCCAGCACTGAACATGTGTACGGGACTAAAGTTCAGCCATGCAGGGAAGTGGTATGTATTTCATTGACATTAAAAACAACCTTACTACCAGTAGAAGGACTTCATCTGTCAAAACACCTTTCACCATAATAAGGCAGCCATCATTTCCTCTCTTAAACACACAAGTGTGAAATCGCTTGTCAAAACCTCAGAGATGTCAAACAGGTTGAAGCAAGTGTGCAGTTGTAAAACTCAGTTATTTTAATGTGTAAATGTACTCCACAGACTGTGCAAACAAAAATCTGAAATGATGTCAACGATTCTACAAAGTTGTTTATTCATTTTTAATATGCCACCATGTAAACAACAATGTTTGGTAAATGCCACCTGCATAAACCAATGATTTGTTAACATTTTACATTAGCCCTGTGTGTGTTAGTTGAAAATCTTTATTGTATTTTTAAACCCACTCAAGCAGCTTGCGTTCTTACCGTGATTGTCGTTTTCAGTGCTCCCCATTCGGGCCATCTCTGCGGGGTGGGCCTGTTTGGCAGTGCGCCCCTTTGACAAGCCCGAGGAAGGCTTCACCACCCGGGCACCGCTGGAGGTGTCCATGCCTGTTTAGGACACAAATAGATCAGGCCAAAGGAAAATGCATTACATGCACAGAAACAACATAAACCCAAAGATGCTTTCATTGTATCTGAAAGTTTTTGAACACGGATTACAGACACCTGCGGAGACAATACAGCATACACACAGAATGACACAAATCATACAGACACACACACCTAATTATTGTCATCGATTTCATTGCCTGACTGCATGAGGGAAAATTACAATTACAGTCTTTCAGCACAGTTGTCTTCCCGTGTCTATCTATCTATCTATCTGTCTGTCTTGTCTTTCTGTCTATCTGTCTGTCTGTCTATCCATCCGTCCGTCCGTCTATCTATCTATCTATCTATCTATCTATCTATCTATCTATCTATCTATCTATCTATCTATCTATCTATCTATCTATCTGCCCATCTGTCTGTCTATTCATCCATCCATCCATCCATCCATCTATCTATCTATCTATCTATCTATCTATCTATCTATCTATCTATCTATCTATCTATCTATCTATCTATCTATCTATCTATCTATTCGTCTATCCGTCCATCTATCTATCTATCTATCTATCTATCTATCTATCTATCTATCTATCTATCTATCTATCTATTCGTCTATCCGTCCATCTATCTATCTATCTATCTATATATCTATCTATCTATCTGCCTGTCTGTCCATCCATCCATCCATCCATCCATCCATCCTTCCATCCATCCATCCATCCATCCATCCATCTATCTATCTATCTATCTAGCTATTCGTCTATCCGTCCATCTATCTATCTATCTATCTGCCTGTCTGTCTGTCCGTCCATCCATCCATCCATCCATCTATCTGTCTATCTATCTATCTATCTATCTATCTATCTATCTATCTATCTATCTATCTATCTATGTATCTATTCGTCTATCCGTCCATCTATCTATCTATCTTCCCGTCTGTCTGTCTATTCATCAATATCCATCCATCCATCTATCTATCTATCTATCTATCTATCTATCTATCTATCTATCTGTCTGTCTATCTATCTATCTATCTATCTGTCTGTCTATACAGTCATTCCTTATGATTACTTGCGTTTATTTTTTTATTTACTACACATCTGATTGTTTTAATTTTAACTTAATGCACATAATAATAATAATAATAATAATAAATGAATTAATCGATTTAAAACTCTGGCTGAGTGTTTTTTTTTTTTTTGTTTTGTTTTTTTCCACAGTCATCAATTCAGAAGGGAAACGGGCAGTTTATTGCAATGAATGAAGCCTGACAATGACTAATTAAAATAAACAGCACTGATTAGAATGAGATCATACTTTCTTATTAACTTAAATCAATGTCATTTCACTTCTTCATTAGGTGTGGCCTAATGGGACACTAATTTGTGTCTTTTTAAACCGCCATTAATTTAGTGTTCTATTATTTGCTGAACAGTGGCCGGGCATATGGCTGTATGATTTATCATGTGTCAAAGGAGATTTTATGAACACCACAGATAAATGTTTCATCTAATGCATGCCGTGGGAATGTCTTGCTGTCAGAGGCACTAGTACATTTCCGGTGAGTGCCAATTGAAAGGGTTTACTTTAGGTAATACTGCATGATCATGACAAACTTTCATGAGACTAAAAGTTGAAAAGCTACTGTACATATACTGACACACACATATATAGTACATCTGAAAGAGATGTGAAATCAAGCTGTAACCCCTCTAACCATCACAGCATACTGTATGTGACAGAACGTGACAAACATTCTCTTTAAAAATGCCAACCAAAACAACAGGTACTGCTCACAGCTGTGCTATTAAACCACAAAACAGGCCCGCATAATGCATCACCAGATCACAGAATGGCCATCACCTAACCCACATAGAAGAACGATAGATCTTCGAGTGCTGAAGATCATCACACCAAATTATTTATGGTCCAGAGACTGAAGCTCATTTGTGAGTCAGAAGTTTATTCCAGAAAGGAAAAGAGCAATAAGGTAATAGGAAAAGCAGCTGGTAGGACTAAGTGCTATGGTATTTGGGGAATGTATCACACACTTTAGAAAGGCTGTGGATGGAAGTGTGCCTACACAATCAGAGAAACACACATGGCTCATTCCTGCTATGCAGAACCCATCAAAACTCTAACTTCTGAACAAGAAAATATGCTTGATTTGTAATTTAAGCAAGTACTTCAATTTTTTTTTAATGATATTATTCCAGACTTTCTGAAATGCTCTGATCAGAATCACACACTTCAGCATTATTAATTATAATGTGGTTAATTACACAATAACAAGAAAATAAATAAAATGGTTACTTACAAGAATGGAAATCAAGAGCTTAAGTTAATCATTTCTCAATGACGAGCTGAGTTAGCTTACATTATGATGTCAACTTAAAGTTCACTTTGATATTTTTTAAACTTTTTTTAACTTATAAAAATTAGATTTCTGTAATTTTATCAAACAGGATGGCATTTTTAGAGTGGAATAAACCACAAAAAACACAATGCATTAGTATTTTCAGATGTTTACTCTTTCTGTTGTTTTCCCACGAAAAAAATAAAATAATAAATGATGACACTTCCTGGCAGATGATGTCATAGGGAACTCTTTTGTAGTAATTTTCAATTTAAAGATTTTACCACAGACTAACATGACAGAAAGTGATATGAGGGTACAGTAAAAATCTATATTGATTCCCAAGATTACAACAACACAAAATGAAAGTCTTAAATCATTTTCACTCCACGGTAAAACTAATATCTGATTTTCATATTCAACATTTTAATAAACTTTTAATAACCCAACATGACAGGGGCATGAAAATGTAGGCCTGCTACTGCACAATAAGAATGACCCACATAAGTCTTTTTAAGTGCTCAAACAGTGAGTGAGTGTTTGTATCACGTCTGACAGTTTACCCATAAACACCACAACATATATTTCTTGTATATTTCATTCCCCAAAAAAAGCCTTAACGCGTTAAACCACGCCGCTTTGCACAGTCCGGCGAGCTTATGCCTTTATTGGCAGTATTGACAGATAATCGACTTCTCGAAGGCCACACCTACCTGGAAAGCCACCCAACACTGGCGGGTGAGCGGGTGAGCGGGTCACCCACGTGGGGTCAGGCTGTAGCCTTTACTCTCGCGTCGCGCCGCTTGACTTTACATGGCAAACGCACCTGACGCGCGGGGGGTCGCGGACAGACGGGCGTCACGGTCGGTAGCCACACTCACGGCCCCCGCTGTGCGTATCCGCGGAGGAAGATGATGAAGAAGAAGAAGGAGGAAGAAGAAAAAAGAGCCAGCTGATGCAAATGCCCTCAAGCCGAACACTTTCACCGTGTTTCCAGACTGCGCTCGGCGCCCCTCTTCATTAACATGTAATCCACGAGCTCTCTCATTAAAATCCAGCTCAAAAGCACACGCACAAAAACGCAGAAACGTCGCCAAAAATATGAAAATACAAGAAGCTTTCATAGGCAGTGAAGCAAAATGGCGACTTTAATACGAAGGAGGAGTAAAAAAAAAAAAAAAAGAAGCCCCTTCGCGCTGTTGCTAAAGGAGGCACGGGGATATGTTTAGTGCAGTAATCGAGGGTGGAAGAAGTGAACGCGACGGAAAGCGGAGGGGACGGCACAGCGTCGCGCGGTTTCGCCGCAGCCCCTCGATTCCGGTCCTTACCTCGGGATTATGCCGTGTATTTGTTTGATAGGGATATTATCTCCGCGACCGTGTACAGTAACAGTATGGGTGCTGGGTCACGCGCGTATCCGCTGCTGCCTTTGACAGTTGTGACTACAGTCGGCAGGCAACTTGCAAACTCTCGCGTTATTATTTATGATCACTCATTTTGATATCAGGCCAATCATTTTGGTATTTCTGCATCATAAAGACGCCGCCTGAATGGAAGCGTTTGATGCGGCTTGACGTAATGCCGCTCGTTTATGACGAAAACAATGTAGCGTTCAGCGGACGCATAAAATGAGAATCTTCCCAACATTATAATGAGAAAAGATCGCTTAGTTTTTAGGGCAAGTTAGTAATCTGAGGATATTCATATCATTATGACGTCGTCTTCTTTTCGATAATATATATATATATATATATATATATATATATATATATATATATATATATATATATATATATATATATAGCCTATTTCATATGGATTTGCACATATTTTAACTAGGTATTATCTGGATTGTTGCTGTCCAGAAGACAAAAGTTAACATGACGTCGTATCCCTGTAAATATTAAGTTTTGTTTTTATTTATTTCTAAACTAATGCATATATTTTATTTCTGTTTACAAAGGGATTAAATTAAAATGTGTAGCCTTTGTGGAATTTTGAACGTTTTAATATTATAATTACATTTAGCAACTAAGCAGTTCACGACTTTTCTCAAACTCTGTCTCAAAAAAATCTGTCAAAATTGCATTTTCAATGCAAATTATTAATTTTTATGTTTACTAAATAATTATCAACTGAGGTCTCGCTTTCCACGCCTACGTCATAGGGCTTAATAGAGACTTTAACCCATTATTTTTGTCAAACTATGATGTAATATAAGCACTATAACTGCGTTCACCAGGAGGGGGAGGCAAATGACTGCCTTTCTCAGGATCTTATTGAGACTCGAAATGTGGAAAAAGTGATACCCCAAAACGAATTCCTATTTTATACTGGCTGTAAATGCCATATTCGACCAAACGTAGTCTCGGAAAGTCAAAATAAATCAACTTTCAACGCATGAAAGCCCTATTTTAGCAGACAAACTCTCAGATGATAACATGCTGTGTTTACCTATCCTATCTATTCTAGAGCATTAGTTAATTAACTCCAGTAATCATTCACTATCTTCACCAAAAGCGTTTTCCATCATTACTCTTTCTTCTCTCAAATACGTTTCATTCTCATAAAAGTGTTCACTAGTCAGCAGTATAGCGCAGGATTATTTGACAGCAGGATGAGTTTATGACAGATGATAACAGGTGATGAGCACTTAACACGTCTGTGAGCTGTCCCTCAAACTACCAATCTCATGACTTTAATAATGCACATGAAATATAAATATAAATCCTATTGGCTTTTTTTCTGGAAGATGACAAGTTTTGTATGTTATTAATATATCAGTCAATCTCCACAGCAGTCTGTATATAGTCAGCTACAGAAACTCATATATCTACCAAAGGCCATAAACAGCACTTCAGCCTCTGTGTTAGTGACTGGTGAAGGCCAAGCTACTCACAAAGTACTCTTACATAATGGGTAGTTCATGTCATCTGGACACGCTCCCATAACCCTGTGGTAATACTGTATGTTAGCGCTCCAGCTGTATTTTAGGCCATGAAATGAAGCAAAGCAAGCTGTGTGAAGAACTGCTTCAGCTCTGAGTAACTCCTCTCTGTTGAAATCCAAGAATAACTGAAGACATGGAGGGAAATTTCTTTTTGCTGCTGAGATTGGCAGTGCGTGTGTTATTTTTGTTTGATCGAGAGCTGCTAGTTCAAAAGAAGAGCAGTTTCCTTTGGGTTCTCTTGACGATCCATTTTGCATAGAGAGACTGTGATTCATCTATCAATGCACTTTCCAGGGGTCTTCGAATGGTTTCTCTAGGCGGTCCACCAATTGTGGCTACTTGCGGAAAAGAGATGTGAATATGCAGTAAACAAAAATACAGTATTTAGCTCAGGTTAAGATTAAATTTGAAGTTTAGGAATAGAAGTTCTCTTGAAAGTGTGCCCCTCCCACATTACCTACATCTTTGTCTTAAAACATAAATGTAAAGCAACTAATATTTTTACTTTTTAAAAATATAGCCTACTTTACTATACTAGAATATAAAATACTAAAAATATACGTACAATTATACTTTTTTAAAAAATAAATAAAAGCGTAAAATATGACTCTTTACACCAATAATGGTTGTTTTAATGGCTGTTAAATGTAAGAATTACTATGAAAATGCATTAATATCGTTCTCCATGCATGAATAGGCCAGATTTAAAATAGTTATTAACCATGTTATTAACCAGATTTAGTTATTTACCTTATTTTAATTCATAGAATTATTGTTTCTTATATGGAAATGATTTAATATTTCATGTAATATTAAAGTATTTTAATATTATTATTTAATTTTAATATGTATAAATATTTATTAAGTTTAATATTATTTTATTTATTAATTTATTATTTAAAATGTAACTATTTCGAAATTAATTTTATTAATCATATATAAATGATAATTATAAAATAGTATTTATATTAAGTTTTATATTAATTAATTTTCAGTTCTCTTTATTTGATATGAAACAATTATTTTAGTATGATTGAAATACTGTTATAATCTCTGTTAATATTTTGAATTAGATTTTATTTTTATAATTTGTTTTCATTTTAATTTTAGTTGAAGTTTTAGTAATTCCACTGTTTTTTCAATATATAGTTCTATATAGTTTTGTTAATTTTTATTTTAGTTTTACTTATTTTAGTTTGTTTTTTAAATATATTTTATTTAATTTAAATTATTTATCTGATTTGAATTTATTTCCATTTATTTATTTATTGTTTGTTTGTTTGTCTTTAGTTAACAAAAATATCCTTAATATAAATTGTGTGTTATAAAAGTAGATAAAATACAGAATAGAAAATGTGTTATAAAATAGAAAATAGTTCATTCTATCCCATTACCTTCCCCCTCTCTTTCTCTCCTTTTCCTTATCTCCCTTTTCCCATCATAGAATGCAGCTGAAATTAATGGTTATGGTTGAATAGGGATCAACAGAGCATAAATCTACTTCCATTGGTGCTGATATATAGATTTGCGTGTGTTGCTGATATAGCAGAACGGTGTCATAGATCTTGAACACCATTAAGCAGATTTCTCAACACTTGCTGGTCAGTTTACCATCAGGTGTTCACTTACCTTGAGTCACGGCCCAGTGACTGCAGCGGAGAGAACGGAGCGACGAGAAGAGTTCAATGATAAATAAGATGACATGAGAGATATAGGCGATACATGGGTTTGTGTGTGTGTATCTGTTACAGTGATGATCGATCGCACAGATCTTTCATCTTAAATAGATGGAGTGTGTAACATGTTTTGTGGAGCACAACATGAACAGAACCCAGAGGGAAAATGCAGTCATATATCACAATAGCAGAGCAGTTCAGGGATCTCAAATAAATGCTGCTGTCACCAGCTCACTGACAGAGATACATATGCATCCATGCTGCGCCTGACTAGTCCTGTATTTGTCCCGTCACAGACGGTGTTGTGAATAATGAAAGAGAACATAACAGGAAAGCCTTGCTAAAATAGCACAGAACGTTTGTACATAGACCATGCTTGGAAAAGAAGCTAAGCTTAATCTGACTTGGCCAGGCTGGGAGACCAGCTAGACCAGTTTAAACTTGCTAAAAGTTGGTTCAAACATTTTTCCCCACTGCAGGAGATCATTTTATGTGCCTTTTTCAGTTTCCTTAATTGTTAGTACTTCAAAGACATAAATGGGTTTATGCTGCCTTCAAGTCTTCCTGTCATTTATTATTTATTTATTTCTTTTTACATCCTGATATAATATATATATATTTCTGCTTAGGCAGCAAAAGATGTGCTTGGCAGTTGTTGCTTTATTTTATTAATTTTTCTTTATTATTTTATTTTTATTTTGTGTTTGCACAAAGGATGATTAGAAAAGTAGAGACAAATGATCAAAAACTAGCTTCTATCATGATTCTCAGAAAATAAAGGCTTAAAGAAAATATGAGCCTGCCAAAGCTGGGTCAATGGCATGACACTCATTTTTGTCTCAAACTATTATTTTATGTAAAAACACTGAAAATTCTATTCATTTAATGGACACAGCTGACCTGAAATCAAAATATAAAGAATATTAGAATAAATAAAATAAAGGAAAGCCCTTAATAATTATTATGCTAACACTTTCTATGAAGCCCATATTTATAATACATTATAAGGGTATTTTTAAGGCATTATATTGAATCCATAATGCATTATAAAAAACCTTATAATATGTTATATCATCTTATGAATATTCATAAGAACAGTTTTTAATGTATTATAATATTTACTTATTAGTGGTTATAGCTTTTAAGAGTATGATGATTTATAACACAGTGAACATGTTGCATCCGCTTAAGTTACAATGGATTATATTTCTCATAGTTATAATGTATTATAAGTCTCATATCTTGTCACCTTTCTTATGCTACTTTACTTAAAGCCATCAATGACCACTTATAAGTACAGTAATAATAGTAATATTTCTTTTTTCTCTCAAACAGCCATAAGATCAGATATCAGATCAGATGAATGTGTAATATGACACATTTGCTTTGAACTATTTTTATTTTAATATCAGTTTGATTATTTTGATGGTACCCTTTAGACAGCTGTTGATAAGTAACTCTGCAACTACATGAAAACTAGCAGTCATTGGAGTATTAGTAGTATATCTGCTAAATATATGCTAACACTTTATTTTGATGGTTCCCAAACAGACAAACTGACTTTGCAAGTACATCAACATTCTACCTACCCTAACCTTAACCTAAGCCTACTAATACTCTAATGAGAGTAAGTTGACGTGTAGTTGAATAGTTGCTTATAGTCAATAGACTAAGGGGACCATCAAAATAAAATATAACCTAACATATAAACATTGCATTTTTTTTCTTTTCAGTTGAAATTATTAATTAGTTCACATCAAAATTAATATTAGCCTCACAGGGAAGACTCAAATAACACTCCACACCTAACCACTTACAAGATGTACTGTAGTAAGATACTATGCAGATCTTAAATAATGTCAAGATATATAGTCCATTATCAATGTAAAAGTAGATTTAATATGGTGTTCATTGTGTTATAAATAATCATAATCTTAAAAGTTATAACCACAAATGTGTAAGCATTATAATGTATTATAATTGTTGTTATGATTATTTATAAGACAAAATATCATATTATACGTTTTTGTAATAATGCATTATGCATTCATTATACTGCCTTAAGAATACCCTTATAATGTATTATAAATATGGGCTTCATTATTATTTATGACACTATTATTATTTCGTTAAAAAAGTTGTATTTAATGCTTAGTTTACCGAAAATAGCTGATTATTAATATTTGAAAAACTTTTGTTTGCCAAAGAAAAATAAAGTGGTGTGACCAACATGCAAAAAAGAAAAAGAAAAAAAAATCTGAAATTACCTTGTTTGGGTGTGATTGCCCAAAAATGTAATAACATTTCTGAATTAACAATTCATAATATCTGTAAAAAAAAATACTTTTTACCTTGAAAAATATATTAAAAACTTTTAAAAATGTACTTTACACTGTCATGTATTCAAGATGTAACAGAAAATATATGTCATTGCTCTTTACTTTAAGGCTGTCAAAGTCAAAATCATATTGTCACGAATCCTGTGCCTGCCCTTCTGTTCACTCTCCACCAGAGGTCACCCATCCATCATACTGACTCTCACACTACACTGACTATTGCACTATACCCTGGACTACATTCCAAATCATCCACCGCACTAATTGCACCCACAGCTGTAACCAGTGAGACACGCTTTATAAGCCCTGGACTTCCTCGTTATGATCGCCGAGTATTGTATCGCGTAAGTTACTCTACGGAGCCCACTTAGTTGCCGTAGTCTTGCCTTGCCGGTTTTCTTGTGTTTTGATTCTTGCTCTTGTTTCCTGGATTTACCCTTTGCCTTGCCGTTCGGACTCTGTTTGCACCTCGTTTGGATTATTGCTCATGTACCTGGATTATCTCTCTGCCTTGCCCTGTTGGATATTGTTTGCCGATCGAAGACCCACGCTTGCCCTAGGACTACTCTTTGTCTTGCCTGTGTTATACCTGTTTGCCATTGTTTGACCCTGCCTGGATTTATGACCATGTCTTTGAATAAAACCCTGCATATGGATCCGCACGTCTCATGTCTCGTTTGACCCGTAACAGAATACTCAGCCACTCGAGGATCTAGCAGCTTTTCTTCAGGACCCTGGCCAGGTATGAACCCGGTCGACCAACTGTTCGACCTGCAACAAGGGAGTTTAGCCATTGAGGAGTATGTCACTCAGTTCTGTGAATTATCTAATAGGGTGCCTTTTGATGAGGTCGTACTAAAAGACATTTTTCGTTTTGGACTAAGTGAGCCCATAAAGTCATGGTTACCAGAGGGTAAATTTAATTGTAGTTTAAAGGATTTTATGGACTATGCTTTGCTGTGTGCTGGCTCTTCGTTTACTGTGGGTGTCGCGGAAAAGGAATGCGACACCGTGTCTGTGACTGAGATGGCGGCTGTAGCAGAGTCCGTTCACAAAATGGTGGCCACAATGACGCTCCGTCATGTCACAGCTATCATTCCTGAGCCAAGTCATGTCACAGTTGATCTTAAAGAGCCAAGTCAAGATTTGGATGATCTCCATGAATCCAGTCACGTCACAGCTGATCGTCTCGAGCCAAGTCAAGTCACAGCTGAACTTCACGAGCCAAGTCAAGTCACAGTTGATGTTAATGAGCCAAGTCAAGTCACAACTGAACTTAAAGAGCTAAGTAAAGTCACAGTTGATGTTAACGAGCCAAGTCAAGTCACAGTTGATGTTAAAAAGCCAAGTCAAGTTATAGTTGATCTTCGTGAATCCAGTCAGATCATAGTTGACCATTGTGAGTCCAGTCAAGTCACCGTTGATCGTCACGAGTCAGGTCACGATGCAGCTGATCATCACGAGTCAAGTCATGTCTCCTCCAATCTTCCAGAATCTCTTCTCGTCTCAGCTGGTCATCCAGAGTCACACCATGTCACAGTTGGTCATCCAGAGTCAAGCCCAGTCACGGTTAATCTTCACGAGTCAAGTCATGTCTCAACTGATCGTCACGAGGCAAGTCACGTCTCCGCTGACCTTCCAGAGTCTCTTCACATCTCCGCTGACCTTCTAGAGTCTCTTCACGCCTCTGCTGACCTTCCAGAGTCTCTTCACGTCTCCGCTGACCTTCCAGAGTGTCTTCACATCTCAGCGGATCTTTCAGAGTCCCTTCACGTCACCACTGACCCTCCAGAACCACGTCACGTCACCGCTGATCATCCAGAGTCTTGTGACGTCCTGTCCGTCACTCCCAGATATTCAAGGTCAGTGCTTCGATTTCTCAGTCTGGTATCTAATGTGAGGGATGTACCGTTGGTGTCTGCACGCACAGCTGGTGTTCCCAAACCCACTCATTCTACCCCTCCTGTTCCTGAACTTATCCCCTTGCCTGAAACGCTTCCCATGATGGGGATCGCCTTATGTTGCGTTTGGGCTGTGTACACCACCACCGAACTGCCCGAGGTGGCGGCGTCCACTGAGATGTCTCCAGAGGTGGTGGCTGAAGCTGCAGAACCTCTCGGAATAGTGACGCACGTTACTGTGTTCTCAGAGGCGACGGCACCCGCTGCAGCATCTCCAGAGGTGGCGGTACCTGCTGCAGAACCTCCTGGATCGGCGGTGCTCGCTTCAGTTCCTGGTGTGGTGGTAGCATCCAGCAATGTACTTTCAACCTGTTATGTCGTGATCAAGGAGAGGGTTACTGCTGTAGAACCTCCAGAGGTGGCGGCAACTGCTGCAGAACCTCCAGAGGTGTCAGTGGTACCCATTCACCAGCTCTCGTCCTGTCCTGTCATGGCTATGGAGGCCATCTGTGAACTCTCGTCCTGCCCTGTAACGGCAATGAAGGCCGTCTGTAAACTCTCGTCCTGCCCTGTCACGGCTATGGAGGCCGTCTGCAAATCCTCGTCCTGTCCAGTCTCGGCTATGGAGGCTGCCTATGAACTCCCAGCTTGTCCTGCAAGGGCTATGGAGGCCATTTGCGAACTATTGCCCTGTCTTTACCCAACCGAAAAAGCTGTTTCTGAACTCGAAGATGTTGTCTGTGAACTTCCGGACTGTTCTGATGCGGCTATTAGGGCCGTTCAGGAACTCTCTTCTCTGCATGTCACTGCCATGAAAACTGTTAATGAACTCCCTGTATGCCCTGTTAACCCTGTCACGAGTCCAGTAAACACTTGTGAACGATCTGTCTGTCCCATCCATGTACCTGTTATCTGCCCCCTCAGTCCAGTCACAACCCCAGAAATATTAACTGAGCTCCCTGTAGGCTCTAGTAGCCTTGTCACAGCCCAAAGACCCACCTTTGAACTCTTAACCCTGTCTGTCGTGAACTCCGAGACTATAAATGCACTCTATGTCTGTCCTGTTTCCCCTGTCATTTCCAAAGTAACCATTAACGAACTGTCTATCTATCCTGTCTCAGTCAATGAATCTAAGTTTAAACCATATGTCTGTCCCGTTTCCACCAAAGAGCCTGATTATGAACTGTTTACCCGCTCAGTTGTCATCGGGGAAACTGTTGAGGAACTCTTTACATTTCCTGTCTCGGTCCTTGGGGCAGTGAGTGCTTTGTCTGTGTTGTCTGTCTCTGCTCTCCCTAGGTCTCAGTCTCTGCCATGGTCTTCTTCTCCGTCTGCTCCTCCGCAGTGGTCTTCATGTCCGTCTGCTCCGCCGTGGTGGTCTTCTGCTTCGTCTGCTCCGCTCTGGTGGGCTCCAGTCCTGTCTGCTCCGCCCTGGTGGGCTCCAGTCCCGTCTGCTCCGCTCTGGTGGGCTCCAGTTTCGTCCGCTCTGCCCTGGTGGGCTCCTGCTCAGTCTGCTCTGCCATGGTGGTTCCCTGCTCCGCCCTGGCTTCCTACTTCGCCGGCATCATCCTGGTTCTCTGCTCCGCCCTGGCTTCCTGCCTTGCCGGTTCCGCTGGTTCCGCCGGGGAACTCTGCTCTGCCTCAGTCGGCGGTCTTTCCACTTCCACGTGGACCTGGCCCTCCATCCCGCCCCCTGTTCCGCCTCCGCTCCACCGCGGAGGCGAGGGGGGGCTATGTCACAAATCCTGTGCCTGCCCTTCCATTCACTCTCCACCAGAGGTCACCCGTCCATCATACTGACTCTCACACTACACTGACTGTGGCACTATACCCTGGACTACATTCCCCATCATCCACTGCACTAATTGCACCCACAGCTGTAACCAATGAGACACGCTTTATAAGCCCGTAAGACATATTTATTTGTATTGTCCGTTTTAGAATAAGCACAATGTAAACACAAAATCATGGTGTTTTTATAGAAAAAAAGCAGCTGCTGTGGTTGTCAGAATATTTCTGTAAAATTACAGCAAAGAATGTAAACATATTTACAAAACAACCTGTAATTTTTACAGTTAAAACTAATTTACCAAAAAAAAAAAAAAATATATATATATATATATACCAGTTTATGGTTTTCCACTGTAATTTATAAGATTATTTGTTCATTTTCTCTTCCACAAACTGTACTTTTAACAGCATTTTACTGTTAAATTATATGAAATGTCTAATTAGGCTACATCTATTACAGTTTTTCACAGCAAGGGATTTAACCAGTTGACAGGTTTTTCAGAGTTTTTTTTTAATTATTATTATTATTGCATTGCATTTTTACAGTTTTATAGTTAAAATTACTATATATATATATATATATATATATATATATATATATATATATTACAGTGCATTAGACTATTTCAAAGCAACTTTGTCAATCAGGCTTTAGTACTTTACCACAGAGCAAGTGTTTGGCATAGGCGTAATGACATAATAAAATGATGACAGAAGTGGCCCTCTAGATTTTAGATTAGATTAGTTTTAGACTTTTCTTGAAAATGGTATAAAACTAAACCAGCATGAAAACAAAAAGTGCATGATGCTTTAGACTACATTCATAAGATTTTTCTTTTTCACTATCATCTGTCATTGAATAATGTAATCAATCATAACACTGCATGTGGTGGCATTCATTGTGCACTCATAATCATTCAGACATGAATCGAAGGCTGCACAGACTCTATTACTGCATCTCTGACGCAGGATATTTTCAGGTGGCAGATTCGCTGCTAGTTCCGGGAATTAGACAAACTACGCTCTGGACAGTGTCCCACCGCTCTAACTGCCCTCCGCACTGTCAGCTTTTGATTGGTTAAGCCATGTGGCGGCCAATGAGGCATAACCCCTGAGCTCCAGCGCTGTCAGATACTGTCACAGAATGTCACGGGCTGCTTATAATGCGCGCATTTGTGTGTCTGTGTTCCAAACGCACAGATCATTATGCGGCTGCAATCCTCCATGTCGTGTGGTAATTGCCTCTCAAGGTGGCGATGGAGATCGACCGCTCTTTAATTATCTGTTTGTGTGACAGCTGCTTCCACAAGTGACACTCAGAGACACAAAGGTGCGGCGCGCGCCAGACGCACGGCTCTGATCTCTGTGGCAGAACTGCACAGTCACTCAGGACTCTGGGCAGACGATTTCCCCGCAGGGAACAAAGGAACAGGTGGTGAAAGAGAGTTAAAAAGCCTGTTTGTGCTGATGGTGTTCATTTGTGGAGAAATGACCTAAGGAGGTGTTTATATTAGAGAACGAGAGAAGTGAATGGCAAACGAGAGAATTCAGTGTCCTCTGATGCTATAAAACAGCTTTCAAGTACATTCAAATCTGATTCACACAAAAAGTTCTTTGGATTCATAGACCTGAAGCTCTGCTCACTGGAGGAGAAGAAATCCATCTTTGGTTCTCACGTGTTGAATGTGTGAAGTTATGAGCAGAATGATGAACTGTTATTGATTTAATAATGAATGCCAAATTCAGAAATCACTTGGGTGCATAATAATATAAAGTAATAATAAATAAGTGTACACCATTAGA
Organism: Spinibarbus caldwelli; assembly: GCA_039654775.1. Classification (NCBI taxonomy): domain Eukaryota; kingdom Metazoa; phylum Chordata; class Actinopteri; order Cypriniformes; family Cyprinidae; genus Spinibarbus; species Spinibarbus caldwelli. The sequence continues at coordinate 23,350,850 of CM077260.1, forward strand.
AATAATCTTTAGAAAAACATAATATCTTGGCAGAAACTGCAGGGCAGCAAGCCAAATCAGTCACCGCTTCTGATGGCCAATCTGAGCCTGTCTAATTTTGTGAATAAATTTTTTCTGCTGGATCGTAAAAAAAGCAATGTTAATTTTGAACATGTAATGATTTTGTGCATTGATATGAATACAAAGTGGAATGTACCAAAACATTTCTTGAAAGAAATATGCAAATAATATGCAATATGAAAAAAGTCAGAATTGCTAAATTCAAAGGAAAAAAAAAAAATCTGAATTGCAAGATTCTGAGAAAAAAAGTTGGATTTGCAATGTATAAACTTGTAATTTCAGGAAAAAGTCAGAATTGCCAGATATAAATTCAGAATTCCAAAAAAAAAAAAAAAAATGCCAAAATTGCAAAATATAAACTCGTAATTTCAATACAAAAAAAAAAAAAAAAAATGTTGCAAAAGATGTTGCAACTCAATATTTTGAATAAAAAAAGCCAGAATTGTGAAGTATTCACAACTAAAAAAAAAAAAAAAAAAAAAAAAAAAAGTCTGAATTGTGAGATGTAAATCAGAACTCACAATTAAAAAAAACAACAAAACAAAACAAAAACTGAATTGCAATACATAAACTCACAATTTCAAAAGAAAAAAAAAAGTCTGGGAATTCTGGGAAAAAGTTGAAATTGTGAAATATTAACTCAGAATTGCAAGATATAAGCTTGCAATTTCAAGAAAAAAATTCATAATTGTGAGATGTAAACTTGCATTTTTAAGAAAAAGTCAGAATTGTGAGATGTTAACTCAGTTCTGAGACAAGTCAAAATTGTGAGATATAAACCTAGAATTGCAAGAAAAAGTCAGAATTGTGAGATGTTAACTCAGTTCTGAGACAAGTCAAAATTGTGAGATATAAACCTAGAATTGCAAGAAAAATCAGAATTGTAAGATATAAACTCACAATTTAGAGAAAATAAGTCAGAATTGTGTTTTATAAACTCCCAATTCTAAACTTGGGGGAAAAATGTAAAACTCAAAATTGCAAGATATAAACTCTCTGAACAGCTTTTTAAATTTGTTGTGGAAATGGTCTTGCATAGTTATAACATGGAAGGCTAATTCTTTAAAGGGATAAAATTTGCCAACAAATTGCTACATAAGGATTACAACGACTGTCTAATTCATCAAGTGCATAAACTCCTGTTCTTACGTCAGCAACTTATGTTTCTTAAGCATACAACAGTTCGAAACTCACGTTTGAGGTATGAATATGTGTAATTTATTCTAAAACTCATTGAAAACTCAGAAGGGAACCCATGGCTCGAAAATGCTAATTCTGTTACGGGTTTTAGGATACAAACCGAACAGCTTTATTGAGTATTGAATGCTTTCAAGAGGCTTTAGAAGCGGTTTCAAATCCTGAAAATGAGAAGGGGAGAAATAATGGATGCGGGCCAGATGCACGCAGCGGGAAATAAACTGGTGATTAAAGGGATGTGGAGGAGTTTGAGGAAAATCATAAAAAAAAATGGCTTTCGTTTAAAACCTAGAGGGCTGCCTAACTAAACAGTTTTTGACATCATAACCAGGTTTCAGTGCATCAATCATGTCTGAAAATGTTAAGCTAGTAGACTTACTAACTAAAAACAAACAAAGGAACAATAGAAAAACATGTTTGAAATGGATATAGTTAAGCTAAAAGTGATATTCTTCAGAGTTTTTGACTGTGGGTCTGCTGAAGTGAATCAGCTCTCTGTTGTGTGACCAGGAGAAGCTTGAGGTATTCAGACACACGGCTCACAGAGGTCCTTCATGAATAAAATAGCACGGTGACTAACTCTCCTCCATCTCAGTCCGCACTGCACCTGTGTGGGGAGATCCAGCTCAGCAGGAGCGGACAGAACACCTGTGGATGTGAGAGAGAGAGACAGACAGACAGGAGTTCTGGTGCTAGTCCGGATGGATATATTCTCTGATGGTGGAAGCAACTCAAAGAACTTTTTCTGTTTTGATACATCACGTTGTATGAGAATAGGCTGCATTAAAGGGATATAGTTCACCCAAAAATGATTCATCTTCTAAAAAAAAATTAAGATATTTTTGATAAAATATAAGAGAATTCTGACCCTCCATATACAGCAATGCAATTAAAAATCGTTAAAATTTATGGTAAAAAACTGGCAGCTGTGGTTGCAAGAATTTTACCAAAAAAAGTATGGTAGCAGAATTTTAGGTTTTACAGATTTAACTTAAATTAACATTTAAAAACCGTATTTCATTAACTGATATAATGTTAATATACCAACACACATGATACTGAAATAATGCAATAAACATTAAATGAAAAACATTAGATGTAACATACAGCACTAATTTACAAAACTGGTAAGAGAAAAGTAAGAAACTAGTTATTTCAATGAAAAAAACATCAAATATGAAATGTAATGCAGGCAATGTCAATTTACGTTTTTTCACTGTAAATTATACATTCTTTTTCACTTCCAAAAACTATACATTACTGTAAAATTACATGTAATGTCCAACACAGTTTTTCATCATATATAGTAGGGGAACTTACTGTTAACCAATTAATAGGTTTTTACTGTAGCATTTTAAGTCTTTTTCTGTTAAAATCACAGTCATTGTTTTACAGTGTAGTAAGGACATCGATTAAATAGTCCACCTAACATCAGTGATTCAACCGTAATATTATGATGCTACAAGAATATATGATGCTACTTTCTGTGTGCAAATAAAACAAAAATAATGACTTTATTCAACAATTATTTCTCTTCCGTGTCAGTTTTCAACACGCGTTCACAACAGTATATGATGCATGTGTGTGAATTCCTCTGCACAAGGTGCAGTCATTATTTTTGTTTTCTTTGCACACAAAAAGTATTCTCGTAGCTTCATAAAATTATGGTTGAACCACTGATGTCACATGGACTATTTGGTTGATGTTCTTGGTACCTTTCTGGGCCTTGATTGTGTGCATTACTGTCTATGGAGGGTCAGAAAGCTCTCGGATTTCATCAAAAATATCTTAATTTGTGTTCAGAAGATGAACGAAGGTCATGGGTTTAGAACGACATGAGAGTGAGTAATTAATGACAGCATTTTCATTTTTGGGTGAACTATCCCTTTAAGGCTTAAATCTCAACAGAAGATGGTTCTATATGGAGCATTAGTGTTGTTCTTTTTTTTTTTTTTTTTTAACAAATCAGTATTTTTGGAACCTAATGTTGTCACTTCCATGTACTGAATATTTTTCATTCACTGAAATATCTCTGTTTTTAAGCAGGTGATGTATGAATAAACAAAATGAATTAAAAATATATACAGTGGATATAAAAAGTCTACACACCCCTGTTAAAATGTCAGGTTTCTCATTAAAAAATGAGACCAATATAAATAGTTTCAGAACTTTACTTTACTTTACTAGAACAGCTAAACTTTATTTGGGTTTAATGAGAGGCACTTTAAATGATGGCAGGTGTGTACTGACACCTATTTAAAATGAGTTTGAATGTGATTGCTTAATTCTGAACACAGCCACATCCTTAGTTATAAGAGGGTGTGCACACTTATGCAACCACATTATTTTAGTTTTTTATTTTTATTCCACCTTTCCTAAAAGATTTCAGTTTGTTTTTTAATTGAGTTGTACAGGTTATAGTTTACATTAAAGGTGGAAAAAGTTCTGAAATTATTTATATTGGTCTAATTTTTTTACATCACAGAAACCTGGCATTTTAACAGGGGTGTTTAGACTTTTTATATCCACTGTATATATATATATATATATATATATAAATAAATTAAACATCTTGTTCCTGAAAAAGGTCTTGAATGAATGATTCAGTGACTAACAACAAGGGGATCACACGTAACCTGTAAAAAGAATCATTAAGAAAATCTTTGAACATATGAATCTTTTTGGTGAAAAAATTCAAAATATTTGAGTGACTCGGTTAAATCTCTACAGTTATGAGACATTATATCTGAAAAAAAAGCTAAAGCAGCAAGCATGTTACACTTGAATTCAAAGACTTGGAGCCCAGTAAGATTTTTCGAAAGAAATTAATACTCTTATTCAGCAAGGATTCAAGTATAATATTAAATAAAAGTATTATAATATTCAACTATAAATTAATCAAATGTAACAGCAGACACAATGTTACAAAAGATTTCTATTTCAAATAAATGCTGATCTTATCAACTTTCATAGAATCCTGAAAAAATACATCAACATTTCCACAAAAGCATTAAAGATCTCAACTGTTTTCATCATTGATAATAATAAATGTTTTTTTTGTGCAGCAAATCTGTATATTATAATGATTTCTGAAGGATCATGTGACACTGAAGACTGGAGTAATGATGCTGAAAATTCAGATTTACATCACAGGAATAAAATATATTACAATAAAACACAAACTGTCGTATTTCACAATATTACTGTTTTTACTGTGTTATTATTTTAAAGGGAAAAAATCCAAAAATATTCCAAAAGGCAAATTTTTCCAAAAGGCTTATTTACTGTGGATAAATCTGACAAATTTGGGTGGTTTGGGCATTTTTAATAAATGTTCTTTACTTTGCATTTATTCTACTGTACCATAATTGTTTCAAACAATAGTGAAAGACAAACTTCACATATGAGAAATCCGTATTTTGAAAACTTTATTCCAAAACACACGCATACAGCTGTCTTTGCCACACCATGTCTTGTATAATCATGTTGGTAGCAAGTCATTACATAACCAATGTTCATTTCCTTCACATTTTTGCATAACAAGATTTTAAAGAAAAAACCCATTGCATGTCTGGAGAGAAAAACTGCTAGTGTGTCAGAATGCAAGAATCAGTGAAACGCTCTGGAAACCCATCTATCATTACGTCACATGAATTTCAGAGAGAATTCCAGCCTGTCAGTTTCATATAAACACTTATAACCTGGATGGACTGAATTGGTTTGTGTCACAGGGCCAAATTTCCGTCAGCTTTGAGTACATTGTGTAAAAGCCTTGAACAATGACTGGTGTCACACTGAGACTCCAGCTGATGTGTAAAAATGAGATTTTACAGTAACTCAGACTAACATTCAACCTTCCTTAAATATGCCACTGCATCACAGTGTAGTTGAGTGTTGGAGCGTTCAGGTTTCATCAGCACTAATAAAGACAAAATCACAATATGGAAAGAATTATATTCTTTCCGCAAAAGCTCCTTTATCACGCTAGAGGAAACAAACTGTCTCTCTACAGTACATACTTAACATGCCTTCTTGCGTTCTTGGAGATAACAAACCTCATTACTCAAAAGCCTAGTTCACACAGCCAGCAACATTTCAAACATTTAAAGTTAGCTTTTGGATTTATTATATTGGGAAACACAACTGCCATGTCCACACTGACCCAACAAACACCAACATGGTTAAACACACTGATCCAATGAAAACAAACAACTATTTGGTGTTCTCTTCAGTCTGCTGCTCTGCCATCACAATAGTTGACCCGAAAGAGAAAACTGACTGTATTTGAAGTGTGTTATAAATTGCGACATCTTGCAACGCAACACCAAATTGATGTAGAACCTAGAAGCGTTTGCTTGCGTAGAGTATGTTGCAGACCTACATTTTGTGATTGTAAGGTGTAAGCTGATTTAAAAACAGTCTCTAACAGGTCTAGCCATGCAGTCATGTGGCACCACTTTACATTATTGCTTGGACAACTGGGACTTCTACGAGTGATCTAGACACGTACTCTAACTCTAAGAGTAAAGGTATATTCTCTCTGTGTATATATATATATATATATATATATATACTCTGATATATGCTTTGTATATTAGGAGAAAACCTGCGGTATTGTGTACAAGAGTTTTAAAAAGGACACTGAAATCGAGAATATAACTTAAGAACAAATATAACAGCAGGAACAATGTACGAAGCTCTTGAACGTCCTGAGAAGAAAAGCAAAACGATGGTTGGTTTTTAGGTGTGTACATCTAATGTTATTAACATTCAATGTTCATTTTTAAACAAATTGTCCATAATATCCAGTTTCAGATCATGTAGTCGTTGTTTTTGTCAGTGTGAACATTCCTTTAGCTTGAATGGGAAGATATTGGATAATCAAACTTCATGCCTTATTCTATATCTAATTCTCTGCAAATGAAATGATACAATCTATCGTGAGAGGTAGGAGGAGGAATTGTCTGTTCCCACACTTGTAGAAACAGGATTTCTTCAGATTTGCATCTACGTCCATGTTGAGCGAGTGATGCTGGGTTAAAAAAAGCAGGTCTGTTTTTTCAATGTTCATCTTCTGATTTGGAGTCAACTTCTTGAAAGTCAACATCTTGATCCAATCCGTATGCACACTATTGTCTGACAGAGCTCTGGTTGGTGCTCTAGGTTTTGTAGAGATGAGGTGAGACTTGAATCTTATCACTATATTACAGTTTTAGAGTCCGACTTTGTCCTTTCGAGTCCCATTCAGATCTGCATAAAAAGACAGTCCTGTCTGTTAAATTGGTGTTGAGTTAACAGTCCACAGCTCCACCGCCAGGCAGATTCTCTCTCTCTTTCTATCTGTAGCCGTTTGGAACAAGTCCTCCCGTATCTGCTGGGAAGTCGAGAAAGCTGCCAAAAGGAAAGACGAGCTATGAAATGTTGCCGAAGGAAGCTGTAAAGAGAGAAAAGAGACAAGAGAATGAAAAAGAGCATAAATTATTCATGTGATTGCAGGAAATACATGTGGAGAAGGGATGTGCATCACAGAAGCTCTCTTGTTAGACATTTACTAACTATCCATGGATATCCATTAGCTTCTTATCTATTAGATCCCTCTGTACCTTCATGTTCTCCCCTCTAATGCTTGTCTTAACAGGGAGAAACTCAGAGCTTTAAAAACACTCATAAATGTGTATCATGTGCACACTTCAGATCTGAAGGCTGTTCCCAAAGGCAGCAGCAACGCTATACTGCCTTTATAGATGCCTTCCTTTGTACACAATTCTAATTCACCATCAAACTCTATTTCATTTATACAAAAAAGTACAGTTAAAGTTTGAACTCTAATTAAAAGAAACTATTTTGCCCAATATTTGAGTATGCAATATTTTAGGCTATTTAAAGTATATCTAGAAGGCAAGTAAGTTCTTAGTTATGCCCACAGGCAGACAATAGATAAAATAGTGACGGGAGAAACTGAGCTTTTCAAAACTCTAAATCAAATAATTCATATAAGTTAAAACCATACATTAGACACTGGTTTATTGGTTCATCTTTAGATCAATATCTCCTTGCAATAAATCATTGAAATTACAAAAGTTTTGAAACAGTATGACCTAATTAACCCTCGCTTGCTGAAATCATGTAACTTTGTCAGTCTGATATAATGGTGGGCCGATAATGCCAGTATATCTTAGAGAGCAGGGTGGCCGAAAGTAAATATCACATGCATAATTTATGTCATGAAATGTACAGTATATTTATTTTACATAATCTCATCAGAAATAATTAGAACTTGATAGAAAAAAAATCTGTAAAAATAAACAGATACCAACTGTAATTCTGTAATCCTATTATTTTTTCACAAATAAAGAAGTTGTTAAAAACAAATAAAAAGTAAGTAAACTCTATAACTAACCATGCACTGAGTGATCTGGTAAGTTTGTGTGCAATGGGAATAATATACTTTTGTACGAATATGTACATTTTAGTACTAACATGTACTTTTTCTATTTGTCAGAATTACAATAATTATTTCAATTATTCAGAGAATTATTTCAATAACACACTGCCAAAATAAATGTGCAAAAATTTTACCTTTAGGGGCACCTGATTTTATATTTAACTGACTCCCATTTGTACAGTCACACAATTATTACGCATTGCAATTACTTCCATTCATAATTCTAGGAGTGATCCATTTTTTTTTTTTTTTTTTAATTACTCGTTCGTATTATTTGTGTGATGCACACAGTTGCTGTCTATGGGATTTCAAGTTAGTCAGTTAGGAGGAAACATTAGAAGACAGCCATATGTAGGCATTAATCTCAGCAGGTTTTGGAAAATAGTCAAAATCTGGTTTTGATATTGTTCAAATTTAATTTGACTAGGGTGTACTTCTTAGAAAAATGCTTCAGAAACAGTAATTCTTAAGATTCAGATGTGAAGCAACCATCATTCATACGTGAAGTGCTGTGGCGACAGACCGCCCAGATGTTGTTTGAGAGTTTGAGTGGAGCTTGTCTTGCGGTAGCAATTAACATAACTCTCAAGAACATCATGATGTGCTATATTTCTTATCTGTCACCAGCAGAGAGTGTTATCTGAGAAAAATGCAGGAAGGATCTTTTCATCAAGGGCAGAAACAAAAAGGACTAGACAAAATGAGATCATATCGGAATACATTATAACTGTAGCAGCCGGCTGTCTACTGAAAACACTGCATGATTTTTTTTTTTTTTTTTGTTATGCAATCAGTTTGTAGGGATTGTAAAAAAACACTGATTGCAATTTAGAGATGTGTTTCTTCTGGCCCGGGCAATCAATGACAGTCTAGTTCAATCTGACCAGAAAGAACGTATGAATATGAAAGTAAGAAAAGATAAGAGTACAATGGAAGGAACAATTTAAATCGCTGGACAATGGACAATCATAGACAAACACATTTGAGTAAAGGAACAGGTGGCGTGCTTTGTGCTGCCGTGCTATCAAATAACACCGTGCCAAAGCTGGTGAAAGTCAGAATGATTGGTGAATCACAGCTTCTGATGAAGACACCTGATTACTGTGAGGGTAAAAAACGTCTGTCTATGAAAAACATTTTGAATGGAAAGAGTGAGGCCAGAGAGGGAGGACAACCCAATTTCAGTAGAGAACAGTGTTCAAATTATACCAAAGCTTCTATTAAGGCCCGGTATTAGGAAGACAAAAAGTCTGAAAAGTGTTTAACCCTTGTACTGCACTGAAAATCCTTTACCTAATTTGCACAGGTTTTGTATTTCTTTTGGGAACTGATTGATTGTAGGCTTCATTGATCTGAGCTTATGATGTGGGTAATTTTGATAATGTTCACTCAAAAACTGAGGTGCGTAAGCTCAGATCAATGAAGCCTACAATCAGTAAGTTCCAAAAAATACAAAACGTGTGCTAATTCAAAGAAAAAATGTGGGGAAAAAGATTTAATCCTATATTTTGTAATAACATAGTATATTGAGAAATTGGTAACACTTTATTTTAAGGTATCCTTGTTACACGTTACATGTACTTACTATTATAATTACTATTAATTATGCATAATTACATGCAAGTTACCTTAAGCCAAAACCTAACCCTAACCAAATAGTAAGTACATGTAGTTAATTAACATTACTCAGCACTTAAATGTATAATTACACTGTAACAAGGACAGCTTGTAACCGAGTGTAACCGGTAACAAGTGTAACCAAGAAATTTATAAGCAATGATGCAATAACATTAACTATCATTTCGGGGAAAAAGAACATTTTCTCTGGGTTAAAATGACTGTAACAAAACAAGATATATATGTATATGTATATATGTGTATGTATGTATGTGTGTGTGTGTGTGTGTGTGATGTATAAATTTAATAACGCAAAGATACATTTCACATATCTTTTAATCTGATGTGCTACTGCTTCATGGTACTGTACATTCTGATTGAACAGACATTTTTCATTATGTTTTTCTTTCTAAAAATACTCACATCTGTTTCTTTTCATTTTCCATGTACATAATGAATGGATATGGAAACTTAGGATTTGTTTTTCCCCATCCTGAACCTTGCCCTTCATCTGGAACTTTCCATGAAACGGACACAAAATAGGGTCTGAAATTTATAGTCAACACTAAGGGCTCAATGAAAGGCTTGACCTTTAGAAAATGCTGATTATCAACATCAGGAGGTCAAACCATGCCTAAATACTGTTAGAAGCCTTTTATTTTCTACCAGTAAAAATTAAATAAACATAATTATTAGAACAAAATGTGTGTGTGTGTGTGTGTACTGTATATGCTGTATAAATATTACAAAAAAACTAAATAATTACATTTAAATTATTTAATCTTTTTCATTAATATCTTTGTTATCTTCTAATATAATATCTTATGTAACATGGAGTTTGACAAATGCAGTCAACATGCATGTGTAAAATATATTTATGCTGTTCTGCAAAAACAGTCCGAATTATGTTAATTTTAAGGAATGTTAAATTTACCAGCACAGCATTCTGAAACCACACAGGAATTTTATTTTTGGGTGAACATTTCCTTTAAAGCTAAAAAAGAGGAAGAAACATGATGAAAAATGTGCATTGAGTAGCTTGTTGTGGCAGATGTTTGGAAGGGCCTCGGGATGCTCTCCTGATGGAAACAGGCATATGGAGGAGACAAACTGATTACGCTAGCGGATGTCTCAGGGAGTTTGTGTGGGTCGCTCTGCTCTAAATGAAGCTGAGTCTCAGAGACTTCCCATCGGGTTCACAGCGTTAGCTACATCAACATTTAATTGGTTTGTTGAAGACTTATCATTTCTCTGAGCATCACAAATCTGTCTCGTTTAACAAAAATCATTTCACATTGGATATTCGGTTTGATATGTCTTTTGGCTTTTCTCAGACACTAAAACCTTTCAATTTTACAACCCTCCTAAACAGCACACAAGCAAAGTGCATTACAAAGCACGTTAAAAATTCATTGAAACATCATGCATTCATTTTTATAAATCCTTTTCAGGAAAAACATCTACGCAAGATTAATGTTTAAATACACATGTGGAGCTCGAGTGACGAGCGAGTGACGCCCAAACCATGACAATGAAGCTAAAAAAAGGATGTTTCCATGCAACTGACTCGCTTTGTTAACTGGAACAAACGATTGCATTGTTTGCTATGATGAAGCAGTGGATCACAGGTTTTTCTCTTCTATTTGTGTGAGATGTTTAAGGCTATTACAGTTGGATGATTGGGTGGTAATTTGGAGAAGAGGTAATAAGGTTTGGTGTTTCAGTAGAAACAGCAATTAGAGTGCTGAGAGAATCTGCCTCGCTCTTGGCTAAATTGCTTTGGTGAGAGGAAGGAGGGGGGTTCGGCGAGGGATGAAGAGGGCAGAAATACTTAGCCTTACTGGGAACCAAAAGAACAAAGCAATTTAGAAGAGTACAGAGGCAACATTGCAGAGGATAAATACCAGTAGCAATTGGACTGAAAGGTCAATCTACACCTCCGAATCACTCATGTGAGCGTTATGAGCTTTAACAGAGACCGGTAAAAGAGCAGAAGTCCAGTCCAGAAATCCTCTGATGGGTATCAAGCTGACTGTTAATAGACAACGCTAAATTATTGGGCAGAAGACAGAAAGCTATTACACTCAATGACATACTGTATATCGTAAATTACTACATTGATATATTTATACTGATAAATGAAACCATATTTGTTGGAGCACTGGTACGTGAGTTGCACAAGACATAAAAGTAGCTGTTGTGTTAAAGCAGATATGGATTCATCACGTAAAGAGTTGGGTCGTGTCCTGAACCCATTCCCCCATCTCTCGCTCCACTTTCCTGTTAAATCTCTATTGTACTGGTAAAGGAAAAAGGTCCCCAAATAAAAATGAACGATACATAATTTAAGAGTTTTAAAATACAATTTTAAGAGTATATGATTTCATCTTTGGTTCAAGTTTTAAGATCAGTAATATATTTTTGTAATAAATTAATACTTTTATTCAGCAAAGATGCATTAAATTGATAAAAGTGGGTAAAAATATAAAACAGTTTTATGAAAAAATGTTTTAAAAGTATCCCAGTTTCCACAAAAGTAATAAATAGCACAACTGTTTTCAACTTTGATAATAATAATAATAATAATAAATGTTTCTTAAGCAGCAAATCAACATCATATAATGATTTCTGAAGGATCATGTGACACTGAAGATTGGAGTAATGATGCTGAAAATTCAGCTTTGAATCACAGCAATAAAATACATGTTAAAATATATTCAAATAGAAAACATTAATTTAAATTGTAATTTTTTTATTTTATTATTATTATTTTTTTTACTATTTTCACTGCATTTTGATCAAATAAATATAGCCTTGGTGAGCATAAGAGATTTCTTTTAAAACATTAAAAAAATCCCTAACCTCCAAATCCCCCAAAAAAATCCCAAAAAGAATTCTGAACAGTAGTGTAGTTAAGTCTCTTTCACGTCATGGTTTCTAGTATCAACACATTAAGGGCCAGTTTTACTAACAGCTTGCGCCACCGCAAACCGTCTTTTGGCGTTAAAATAGTACTTTCAGGTTTCACTAAAGACGCGCAGTGAAAACTTAGCGCTGAAAAGGTGTGGACACAGTTATTTTTGCACCTGAGCTTATTGAATATGCATTTGTAGGAGTTTCCCTTTCAGACGCAAAAGTTATGGGAGGAGAGTATTTAAATGAGTCACGCAACGTGTTTTACTAACGTTTACACTCGTCAAATTACTAGCATTTGCACCATTATTTAACGGCCAAAAAAAGCATGTCTTAAACTATTTTGCGCTTGAAATGGCTGCAATTATTGTTGCTAGGAGGAGACACCGCAGAGAACAGAGAGCGTGTGGTAGAAGTGAGAGGATTTTTTCCTCATGTATTCATTTATTTTGAATGCCAGAACACCACATTATTCGAACATATTGTTTGCCAAGCCATGTTATTTTTAATTTGTTTCAGCAAATAAAAGATGACTTGGAACCCTCAACTAGGAGTCACGCAATACCAGGTCTATCAAAACTTCTAGCAAACCTTCATTTTTTGGCCTCCGGTTATTTTCAATGTACTGTGGCTTATTTATTTCTTACTTCTATATTTGTGACTACGCTAATTTGCGCTGCGTTTGGTATATTGCGTTGGTCGATATGTAAATTAGATGTTGCGTCTGTGTTCTTTAGTTTGCGTTTTGTTAGTAAATCACCCGCAGAAATTTCCACGGCCATCGCCGCTGATTTAGAATTGCGCTCTCGCGCTAATTTGCCCTGCTTAGTAAAACTGGCCCTAAGAGTATAAACTAAATGCACATCTCAGATATAGGTTATCATAATAATAAAAAATTAGGCAGAAAAAAAAAGGGACAAAAAGCCAACTAATCAGAACATATCACATGTTTAAATAGAGTTACGTGAAGCAGAATTTTGGACCAATGATGTTTCACAGTGGGCGTGGCTGTCAAAAATGCTCAGTAACCATGCAATAAAGTTTCTTCAGAACTTATTTTCTATTTGACAGAAGAAACTCAAAGAGGTTTGTAATGAGGGTGAATAAATGATGACAGAATGACTGAATGTACACATTTGGTTGAACTATTATTTTAATTTCCGAGTTAATCAGACCCACAAAACCCTTTTTCATCAACGCCAAAACACTCGCCACTTCAATTCTTCTACATCAACTTTATCCAAAACACAGATTAAGGGCCAGTTTTACTAAGCGGGGCAAATTAGCGTGAGAGCGCAATTCAAAAACAGTGGCGATGGCCGTGGAAATTTCTGCGGGTGATTTACTAACAACATGCAAATTAAACACAGACACAACATCTCTTTTACATATCGACCAATGCAATATACCAAGCGCAGCGCAAATTATCATAGTCGCAAATAAAGAATAAAGAAATAAATAAGCCACAGTACGTTGAAAAGAACCGGAGGCCAAAAAATGAAGGTTTGCTAGAAGTTTTGATAGAGCTGGTATTGCGTGACTGCTAGTTGAAGGTTCCAAGTCGTCTTTTACTTCCTGAAGCAAATTAAAAATAACATGGCTTGGCAAATGATATGTTCGGAAAATGTGTTCTACAGGCATTCAAAATAAATTAATACATGAGGAAAAAATCCTTTCACTTCTACCACGTGCTCTCTGTTCTCTACTGTGCCTCTCCTAGCAACAATAATTGCAACCATTTCAAACGTAAAATAGGGCATTAAATAATGGCGCAAATGCCAGTAATTTGACGAGTGCAAATGTTAGTAAAACGCATTGCGTGATTCATTTGAATACTCTCCTCCAATAAATTTTGTGTCTGAAAGGGAAACTCCTACAAATGCATATTAAATAAGGTCAGACGCAAAAATAACCGTGTCCACGCCTTTTCACTGCAAGTCTTTAGTAAAAACTGACAGTACAATTTTATCGCCAAAAGATGGTTTGCGCTAGTGCAAGCTCTTAGTAAAACTGGCCCTTAGTCCCTTCTAAGGTCAGACTGGCTTTCTCGTTTTTCACCCAATCAATATTTCATATTTTCATTCATGCCAACTGAATCAAATATGACAGGCTGCTATTGACGGCCTCTGTTTAGACGTCCAGCAGAAACCCTGCTTGCTGAGAGATGCATCTAAGAATAAACTCAGATAAGCTGTGTCCTCCAGCCGTGCCTAACAGTCTCCAGGAGCCAGATTTAACACACTCTGACGGGTGACGGCAACTATCAGAAACAAACTAATCAGCATTGATGGCACTTTTATTTGACCGTCCTCTCTCGAACACCCTTCACCTGTTTGAACCCTCACCCAGGTCCTCTGTTTGAACCTCAGGTGAGGATTTTTCCTCTGGGTGGCTCAATTAGATTCCTTTATCAAAGCACGGAGACCAGGACTTGGTGAAGTGTTAAATTAAATTTGCCCCCTAAGCTGTTGGTAGAATTCCCTGACACAGCGTTTAAGTGGTCTCTAATTCCCTTTCCTTGTTAATGTGGGGTACACTGGGCTTTGACACTTGCTGAGGCGGGAGTTCTGAGGACGCGTCTGCTCCGAGGAGACCCTCACACTTTTTGTCTTCAACTATGGGTTGTCCTTTGAAACTTTGAAAGTTGTATTTAAGTGAGCTTCAAAAAAGAGAAACATATAGCTTTTTGTATCCCAAAAAGACATTTATCCCAAAAGACCGAATACCTAATAACATAGAGATATTTGCAGAGAATTATACACTGCAAAAATGGCTTATCTTACTTAGTATTTCTGTCTTGTTTCAAGTCAAAATATCTAATAATTCTTAAATCAAGATACTTTTACTAGATAAGCAAAATGACTTAAGATATTTAGTCTTGTTTCTGAAAATATTCTTGTTTTAAGAATATTTTCTTACCCCACTGGCAGATAATTTTACTTGTTTTAAGCAAAATGCACTTAATTTTTTTTTTCCCCCTGGAAACAAGACTAAATATCTTAAGTCATTTTGCTTATCTAGTAAAAGTATCTTGATTTAAATTTTAGATCTTTTGACTAGAAACACGACAAAAATACTAAGTAAGATAAGCCCTTTTTTTTTGCAGTGTGTGTGTGTGTGTGTGTGTGTTTTATTATATACAACAGTGATTTCTGGTCCTTAAATTTAATTGGCTGATATATTATATTATATTATATTATATCAACCGTTCAGCATTAAACGTTGTATCAGCATTGTTTCAACACTGAAACAAGATTTCAACCATACTTCAACATTGAAGGTCGGTCATATGCCGGCTGGGTATATTATATTATATTATATTATGTAAATTTAAGTATTTAACAAGCCTCAAATTGACACAGGCAGAGTGAAAGACTGGATTTTTTCGATCAGGTAGGGTACACAATTTCAAAACATTTCAGCCGGTTCTAATTTGATTTTTGGATGCTGTGAACATGGGCGCCGAAAAACTCAAGATATTATCTGTTCACTATCATATTGGCGAAACAGATCTGGCAAACTATCCAACATGCGTTTGCGCTCTGGAGAAAATGAAACTGTTCATTTTTGTCCAGCGCAAGCTTGTGAATCCTATAACAACTTCATGAGATCGCACGAAGATGACGAAGGACAGCTTTTTAGTGATTTTAAATGGAATGTTCTTTGTGTGCTTTCTAGGGTATATATATAATCCATTCAGAATTTTTATGAAACTTTTATTTACTGGCCACATACACGCTGCAAAGTGCAAAGTTTCAGGAATGACATGCGCATATTTATGCGGGATTGAAACTCGAAAGAGTAATAGACGGGCCAAAAATATACAGGTGCATCTCAATAAAATAGAATGTCGTGGAAAAGTTCATTTATTTCAGTAATTCAACTCCAATTGTGAAACTCGTGTATTAAATAAATTCAATGCACACAGACTGAAGTAGTTTAAGTCTTTGGTTCTTTTAATTGTGATGATTTTGGCTCACATTTAACAAAAACCCACCAATTCACTATCTCAACAAATTAGAATACTTCATAAGACCAATAAAAAAAAAATTAATTAAAAAAAATAAATTTTTAGTGAATTGTTGGCCTTCTGGAAAGTATGTTCATTTACTGTATATGTACTCAGTACTTGGTAGGGGCTCCTTTTGCTTTAATTACTGCCTCAATTCGGCGTGGCATGGAGGTGATCAGTTTGTGGCACTGCTGAGGTGGTATGGAAGCCCAGGTTTCTTTGACAGTGGCCTTCAGCTCATCTGCATTTTTTGGTCTCTTGTTTCTCATTTTCCTCTTGACAATACCCCATAGATTCTCTATGGGGTTCAGGTCTGGTGAGTTTGCTGGCCAGTCAAGCACACCAACATCATGGTCATTTAATCATCTTTTGGTGGTCATTTAATCATCTTTTTGGTCAGCAGAAGGAAGCATGAAGTGCTCCAAAATTTCTTGGTAAACGGGTGCAGTGACTTTGGTTTTCAAAAAACACAATGGACCAACACCAGCAGATGACATTGCACCCCAAATCATCACAGACTGTAGAAACTTAACACTGGACTTCAAGCAACTTGGGCTATGAGCTTCTCCACCCTTCCTCCAGACTCTAGGACCTTGGTTTCCAAATGAAATACAAAACTTGCTCTCATCTGAAAAGAGGACTTTGGACCACTGGGCAACAGTCCAGTTCTTCTTCTCCTTAGCCCAGGTAAGACACCTCTGACATTGCCTGTGGTTCAGGAGTGGCTTAACAAGAGGAATACGACAACTGTAGCCAAATTCCTTCTGTGTGTGGTGGCTCTCGATGCCTTGACCCCAGCCTCAGTCCATTCCTTGTGAAGTTCACCCAAATTCTTGAATCGATTTTGCTTGACAATCCTCATAAGGCTGCGGTTCTCTCGGTTGGTTGTGCATCTTTTTCTTCCACTCAACTTTCTGTTAACATGCTTGGATACAGCACTCTGTGAACAGCCAGCTTCTTTGGCAATGAATGTTTGTGGCTTACCCTCCTTGTGAAGGGTGTCAATGATTGTTTTCTGGACAACTGTCAGATCAGCAGTCTTCCCCATGATTGTGTAGCCTAGTGAACCAAACTGAGAGACCATTTTGAAGGCTCAGGAAACCTTTGCAGGTGTTTTGAGTTGATTAGCTGATTGGCATGTCACCAAATTCTAATTTGTTGAGATAGTGAATTGGTGGGTTTTTGTTAAATGTGAACCAAAATCATCACAATTAAAAGAACCAAAGACTTAAACTACTTCAGTCTGTGCGCATTGAATTTATTTAATACACGATTTTCACAATTTGAGTTGAATTACTGAAATAAATGAATTTTTCCATGACATTCTAATTTATTGAGATGCACCTGTACGTGCATTATGTGCATTGAAGCTAGAGCACTCTTTCTAAAGCATCCTCAGTATTTAATTCTGGAACCCGGCCAGGATAAAACTAGCTGTGTTTAAGCAGTTTTCACAGCAGCATCTATTTATGCGATCGCATGGAGTTCTATGTGGCAGTAGGCTATATGCTTCAAAGCCAAAAAAAAAAAAAAAAAATAGCAGGATTTGTTAATTTCCTCCATAAAAATCTTTATACAGTTAGAGTAAACATGCACACGGGCTTCATCGAATACTTCTTGCATCTGTTGATTTCATCTTATGTGTGGATTATTTGGTTTTATTTAGTGCAAATCTACGGTTTCATCAGCTCTGATCAGTAATAAACAACATTATATGTGGGCGGCTAATGTTAACTAATGTAACTAATGTAATCTATTAATCAAAACATAAAACATTATTTACCCCGTTTGCGTCTGCAAGGCGTCCGTTACACATTTTCCCTGTGTGTTAATGTCAGTATTTATGACTGTAGAATGTAATGTATTCCCCTGTCCCGCCTCCAAACATATGATTCGACTGTCAGTCGGCTATCGGAAAAATTCAACAATTCTGATTCTACTATGTAAATCCTTAGTCAGGGACACCCCCAATATTTAATAAACAACAACATCATAAAAGTTGCTAGGCAATTCAGTGAAAAGTAAGAAAGCGCTCTGATATGCAGCATTGTATATTATATATATATATATATATATATATATATATATATATATATATATACACACACACACACACATACAGTGGGGCAAAAAAGTATTTAGTCAGCCACCAATTGTGCAAGTTCTCCCACTTAAAAAGATGAGAGAGGCCTGTAATTTTCATCATAGGTATACCTCAACTATGAGAGACAAAATGAGAAAAAAAAATACAGAAAATCACATTGTAGGATTTTTAAAGAATTTATTGGTAAATTCCTCGGTAAAATAAGTATTTGGTCACGTACAAACAAGCAAGATTTCTGGCTCTCACAGACCTGTAACAACTTCTTTAAGAGGCTCCTCTGTCCTCCACTCATTACCTGTATTAATGGCATCTGTTTGAACTCGATATCAGTATAAAAGACACTTGTCCACAACCTCAAACACTCCAACTCCAAACTCCACCATGGCCAAGACCAAAGAGCTGTCAAAGGACACCAGAAACAAAATTGTAGACCTGCACCAGGCTGGGAAGACTGAATCTGCAATAGGTAAGCAGCTTGGTGTGAAGAAATCAACTGTGGGAGCAATTATTAGAAAATGGAAGACATACAAGACCACTGATAATCTCCCTCGATCTGGGGCTCCACGCAAGATCTCACCCCGTGGGGTCAAAATGATCACAAGAACTGTGAGCAAAAATCCCAGAACCACACGGGGGACCTAGTGAATGACCTGCAGAGAGCTGGGACCAAAGTAACAAAGGCTACCATCAGTAACACACTGCGCCGCCAGGGACTCAAATCCTGCAGTGCCAGACGTGTCCTGCTTAAGCCAGTACATGTCCGGGCCCGACTGAAGTTTGCTAGAGAGCATTTGGATGATCCAGAAGAGGATTGGGAGAATGATGAAACCAAAATAGAACTTTTTGGTAAAAACTCAACTTGTCGTGTTTGGAGGAGAAAGAATGCTGAGTTGCATCCAAAGAACACCATACCTACTATGAAGCATGGGGGTGGAAACATCATGCTTTGGGGCTGTTTTTCTGCAAAGGGACCAGGACGACTGATCCGTGTAAACGAAAGAATGAATGGGGCCATGTATCGTGAGATTTTGAGTGAAAACCTCCTTCCATCAGCAAGGGCATTGAAGATGAAACGTGGTTGGGTCTTTCAGCATGACAATGATCCCAAACATACCGCCCGGGCAACGATGGAGTGGCTTCGTAAGAAGCATTTCAAGGTCCTGGAGTGGCCTAGCCAGTCTCCAGATCTCAACCCCATCGAAAATCTTTGGAGGGAGTTGAAAGTCCGTGTTGCCCAGCGACAGCCCCAAAACATTACTGCTCTAGAGGCCAAAATACCAGCAACAGTGTGTGAAAACCTTGTGAAGACTTACAGAAAACGTTTGACCTCTGTCATCACCAACAAAGGGTATATAACAAAGTATTGAGATGAAATTTTGTTATTGACCAAATACTTATTTTCCACCATAATTTGCAAATAAATTCTTTAAAAATCCTACAATGTGATTTTCTGGATTTTTTTTTTTTTTCTCATTTTGTCTCTCATAGTTGAGGTATACCTATGATGAAAATTACAGGCCTCTCTCATCTTTTTAAGTGGGAGAACTTGCACAATTGGTGGCTGACTAAATACTTTTTTGCCCCACTGTATATACACATATACATATATAAGTTATATAAAACAGTTACATAAAATATAACATTATGAGACTTTGACCTCAGCCAAAACCATCTTCTCTGGAACAAATAATATATTAATCATACCAAAGACTGCCCGTTAGATTGACCCAAAACTAATTATATCTCATGTTTAACCACTATAGAGATATCAGAGCCAGCGGTAAATTCCAGAAGATCTGGCCAAGGTGAGGCTGCTCTCGGCGGGTTTATGAGCGCTGAAGACCCGCTGATGCCCTGGAGCTCACATCTCCGAAAACGTTGAAGCAAATTTTCAAACAGGCTTTATCTTTATTAACAAACCACATATCTAAACAAGTACATTCTCACCTAAAAAAACTCTTTAAACTACATTCCGTGACACAAAAACAGTATTATTTATAAAATTATAGTGGATTTGGGTGTCTGCCATGACACTTGCTGTGAGAAAATACCACAATAAAATGATGCAAATGACAAAATGGTTGGAGTGCTGTTATCACTAGAATATTGCATGGCTGGAAAAGGCTCTCAGCCAGTCAGATTAGAGAACCACTACTATAATGATTCCAAATTATAATGGCTAAATATTAATTAAAAACAGCAAACAAAATGTTAAGACTAATTAAAATGGTCTAATTGGAAAAAAGACCCAATATGTTTATGTGTTTTGTGCTTATTAGGCTATAATATTGTTAAGTTGCAACATGCTATTTTAAAAGTTAGTTGCAACTCTCATTCCCCAGAAGACAGGTATAATATAATATAATATAATATAATATAATATAATATAATATAATATAATATAATATAATATAATATAATATACATTCAGTAAATTAGTTTGTACTCTTTTGTTTTCCACTTATGTGTCAGAAGAAAGAAAAAGCACATAAAAAGCACATATAAATAAAATATATTATCACTTTTAGGAAAGTTAGGTTACGCTACATACAATCTTCGAATGAATCTCTGTCCCACATGGGAGATTCTAGTCAACTGCAGCAATAATGATTAACTTAATAGCAGATGAGGTTGTGTGTGTTTCAGGTGTTGACCTCTCACCTCTGCTGAGCAGCTGTAGGTTACGCACTTCCTCTCTGACCTGTAGCTGTAGGACTTGCTGCAGGACTTCCTGTCTCAATGTCTCTTGGATTATACCCATCCTCTCCAGCTTCTCTCCGTTCAACCGCAACAGGGCACGACCTGAAAAAAGTGTGTGAGAGGCAGAATGAATGACAGTTTAAAAAGTCAATGCCAGCTTTGTAAAATAGCGAGATGGAACAGCAAAGGATTATATCCAGAGGAAATTTGATCAGTAGTATGGAATTGGTTTACATTTGCTTAAATCCCCACAGAAGCCATCAAATTAATGTCACAAGTCTTGCCAATAGAACAAGACAACCCAAGAAAAGTCTTGCCGATGTCCTGCTGCTTTCTGAATATGAAATCAGTAACCAGAGATTTAATAAGACTTTCCCTTTTTGCTGTCCAATTTTAGCTTTGCTGCTTTCC
Organism: Spinibarbus caldwelli; assembly: GCA_039654775.1. NCBI lineage: Eukaryota > Metazoa > Chordata > Actinopteri > Cypriniformes > Cyprinidae > Spinibarbus > Spinibarbus caldwelli. The sequence goes on from CM077260.1 coordinate 23,372,309, forward strand.
AAAACGCCTCATTTTGGCCAATATATCCTTTTTGGATAAGGCAATACATTGTCATAGGTTATGTGAAAAAAAATAAAAATAAATAAAAAAATAATCCAAGGTGGTGGATACAATGTCAACTAGAAGAAAAAAAAAACATCAAAATATTTATTTATATAGCTCCCAAAATGCAGTAAAAATAAATAAAGGAATTTACAAAATACATAAGAAAATATCAACAGTAAAAAAAGCAACAAAAGGAATATAAATAAAAATATAAATATTTGCAGAGCTATTTTTAAAAAAAAAAAAAATCTTAATCTAATTAAAATGGTCTAATTAAAAATAGGATATGCACTAGCCAAAATTATATACTAACTGTAAATTAAAAAAAATAATATCCTACTTTCTAAAAGCAGAACTGCATGTATACTGGATATGACATTGATATAAGCTTTGTGTGTGTGTGTGTGTGTGTGTGTATGGGGGGGGGATCCAATTTGGTAATTGTAGTGGAGAGAATTGTTATATAAAAATAAATAAACAAAATAAAAGTAAAATAATACCACAATTTATTTGTATGCCACCTTTCAAACATAAAATGCAGCTCAAGGTGTCACAGGTCAGAATCATTTAAAAACAAATGGAAACTAACAAAAATATAGAAACAAAAGTAAAATACAACAAAATAAAAAATGTAAAATTTACATAAACATTTATAAAAATATATATATTAAAAAAGTTCTGTCTATTGAAAATGGTCTAAATAAAAAAACAGCACAGACTAATTAATCAAAATTAAAATTGACATTTTACCCAGTGTTTGTGTGTGCAATGTATTTTTTGCTTATTGAGCTACAATATTGGTAGCCAAGTTGCAACATGCTAAAACTTTACTGAAATCAATTCTGATTTGCATCTCTCATTTCACGTCCCTTGAGAAGTGACATTTCTGTGGCTCATGGAGCAAATGTAGAGCTGTACAAATCTCTTATGAGGATCCATTTCAGTTAGAATGCTAACTCAGAAGGCAGCATTCTATGTGGGCAGTAGACATCAAGGCAGCTTACTAGTTTTGCAACAGAGAGTTTATTTACCTCAGCAGTCAGACAGACCGACAGCATAAAGCCTGCATGTACCTCACTGTCAGAGTCCTGTCCTTCAAAAAACATCACAAAGCAGGGGAATTGTCATTTGCCCCGAATGCACTCGCTCTAATTAAATGCATAAATCATCTCATTCTCCCTTACAATATAATCATCCATCCTCATTCTCACCTGGCAAGTACACAGACACTCCCTCACAAGAACGCCACGCATACAGTTTACGTAACCAGAGTCTTTTTTTGGCTACATTAATGAATGTGTTCAATTTCTGCACATATTGCTTTGTGTAATGATTACTAATGAAGTTGGGTTACGTAAGGCCCACTGTCTAACCTTGGATGAGTGTATTGATTTGTGTGGTGTGTGTCCAGGAACATCAGCGCTGGACAGCTATTCCCCTCTGTAAATGAAACATAATGACCTTAATAACAGCTGGCTGTGGCTATTTCTCTGATGATGTAGTGGAATTGGAGAGATGAGTGCAGTGTGGTTTGGGGGTTCAGGGATTGGATGGTGAGGATTACAGTTTTACAGAACTTCATGAGCTCTCCCTTGAGAGAAACCACTACCTGCCGTTTAATTACTCTCTCATAAGTGAGATTCGGTTACAGAAACTTCTATAAGTTCAGACATGGTGAATAAAATTACTCCTATTGGTTAGTTAGTGGTTAGAGGCAGAAAGGTTGACTATCTTTCAAGTCAGTTAAAAATAGCATGACATGCATATATTTCTTTCATTTGCTGACATATTTCCAATTTAAACAGGAAGTTTGGTTAAAGGCCTATATACTAGGGATGTTCGGTTCTTGAACGAATCGTTCTTTTGAGCCGGTTCTCAGGAAGTAACTGGTCGAGCCGGTTCACACAATCGAACTGAATCGAACTTTAGCTCCGGGTTGATGACGCAGGACGCACAGCCGAAGTAGCACGTCCAACTCAAAAAGAACCGAATGAGCCGGTTCAACCAACTATCGTAGTTTGTCGATGATTACCGAGAACTCAACAAGAACCAAGTACTCCTCGCTGCAGACTGTAGCGAGGTGAAGTCAGGTATATTGATGTCATGCACGTGCATGACGTAATGCATGTCTTTAAAATGCATGCGGTGTACGGACTCTGATTTTAACCCACAGTAGATGGCGGTAATGCTCTATTTAAGATTGCGAACCACCAATAAAAACAAATAGAAGACGACTCTGATTTTTGGTGCGTTCCAAACGGGATATATCGCCCTCCGAAGGGCACTTTGGAGTGAAAACAATCATGGCCGCCATATTGAAGGGTCGTTCCAAACTGAAGTGCTCAAAACTGGCCACTTCAAAGGGCCCTTCAGAATGAAGGATTTCGAAGGGTACAACTGATGGACACTTCGGGCTCCCATGATCCTTTGCGCTGATTCTTTCCATGATGACAGTGCCTTCGTGTGGGCACGACATAATGACACAGAAGGGCACTTCAAGAAACAGTTGTTTGGTCCCCTACACCCTTCGAAGCTCTCACTCCGGAGGGTAAACACTTTGAAGTGATTAGGGCATAGGGATGAGCCCTTCTGAATGGAACGCAGGGAAAAATACCGGATGTTTGTAATACAAAGAGGAATTTTGTGGAAACAAAAGCAGTAAGTCAACGAGCATAATTTGTTTTTATGAAGAACTTTGTTTTCTTTTACACCTTCATAATGTTCATATTCTACATTATAAACATTTTACCAGTTGTTTATATTCCCCTCCACATACAATTTTTATATATATTCTTTATAAACAAAATAAGTCTCTTAGGTACTTTTCAGACAGAGCAAATATTGCTTTTCCTTGTTTGAAATTTCCTATGTCAGGCACGGTTTAAAGTAGCATTTCTTACAAGCAAGAGACAATGCATAACATTGTTTCAGAGTTTGCTTTAAACCAGTGTAGCCTACTATGTAAATGCCTTTCTTCAAACCTTATTTTTAACATGTTTGTTCTCCATTTTATCTAAATCAGTTGTCATAAACTAGAGTGTCTTCAACAAAGAACACAAGGAGCAGTCTCGGATGCCTTGGTACATTGGAGATGGCAGGAGCAGAGTCCAGGCAGCTGTGGGACAGCTTCTTCCCTCAGGCCATCTGACTGCAGAACTGCAACGGATAATGTACAATACAATCAATCAGACTACACCGTGTCATATGCTGGGTGTACTGTGAATATTTCTGTGCTACTGCCCTACCATCAGTCTCTTTGTGTATTGTTATATACGTATGTAGCAACGTGACAATCGAGCAACAGAAACGGTGGAGAGATGACTACGCCACCCAAGGACTTGCACCCAGGGAAATACCATGCACCCTCAGGTGCTACTCAAGGAAACACAGGTTCGGGTCTACTAAATGAGCAAGAGACGTGACTTACCAAAATAAAACATTTTACACAGCAATCATTAATCCTAAAACAGTCTAAAGAATGGTCTCATCAACAGTCTACCAATTAAATACCCACAGTTTCAAAGAGACAGTAATAAATCTTACTTTAACAGAAGGGGCAAGCCCCACAGCAAATCAGCGCATACAAATTCATAAAGCAAGTGACAAACCAAAAAGAAACTATAACAAAAGAAACAAATACACTCTCCCCTTCTGTCAAGCTTCAGCATCACAGCTCGTCAAACATTCACCTGTGGATATAAATGCATAGAACACTCAGGAGAGCAGCGGTCCAGCACCGTGATGGCCACACAGTCAGCTGCATGCACAGGACAATGAAAGCATAAGATCAGACCGTATACGGAAACAGCCATATGAACAGCCGTAGATGAAGCCAGTGTACGAAACAGCCATAGATACAGGGTTATGAAACAACAGCTAGCGCTCTCAGGCCGCACCTAAAATACAAATAAAAACACGAATAGACATCCACTTTAAACAATTTCCCCCTCTTCAAAAGAAAGGAAACCCGCAATAAAAAGTTTACCTCATTCTTAGACAACAGTAAGCTTTACGCTACCTGCGCTCATCACTTTGTACACACACATCCCAAGGGAAAGCGACAGGACATATGAACTCCTGGACCTTTACGGCCCACAAAACAGGAACACAGAGCAGAATGACCATGCCACACTTAGACTTGCTTCTTATAAAACCACTGAAACGCACCTCAATGATTGAGCCACCAGGTGTGATCAATGACAAAACGCCACTCAATGCCAGTGGGCATGTCTTCCCATTTAAAATACACAAAGATTAAAATGGAAACCGATTCCAATGAATCCACAAACCAGAATAAACTCATCCGGTCACACGTATATCATACAGCACGTCCTGAGTTAGATGTGTTCCTAGGTCAACATATTATTCTGGAACAACATTTTAATCCAAAAATTTAGTCTTGACCATCTCCCTACACCCAAACCTAACCTTAACCATAAGTAATCCCTAAAATAAGAGGAAATGACAGATGAACGACACTACAAGCACCAAACACTGATTGTAAACCTGAACTTCACAATAACTGTAAACTGATTCTTCAAATCTGATCGGTTAATCACAATGTTGTTCCAGGGTCAATAAAGATGTTGATCCAGGAACATGTCACACTTGGTAAAATCAGGTTCTGCATATCAGCATATCATACATGTTGTATACTCTTTGTTTCTGCTGTCAGTACTTAGTATATTGTTTCTCAGCATATTGCGTTAAGTATGTAAACTTAATTATATAAATGTACATTGCTATGTCCCCACAAACCCACATCATTTACTTGTAAATTCACACATCATTTACTTGTAAATGTTGTTTTGTTGATGTTGTTGCTGTTCACATACGCTATCATATAAACAGCCACTCAAATAACTTTATTATTATTTTTTTAAAATAAATTATTGCTAACATCTGATAATTTTAATGAGGTGCTGGGCAAAATAGAGACAATGTGCTGTATGTATTAAATTCAATTTCAAACTATTTTATTGGCATGATTGTTTTTTACTAACCTTTAAACTTTTTTTTTAATGGTCAAAAAAACAGTACAGAAACATGAACAAATGTAATGTATACAAATAAATAAAAACAATGATAGAGGAAAAAGCAAAGTTTCATAGAATGATAAACCTCACATTTCAGCCTTTAAATCATTTTTTAAGAAAAGGATGAGTCAAAACGATACATTAAAGGCATTTGATCTGCTCCATAAACATTTCTACATAGGCTACCTTATTATCCAAAGTGTTGATATTTTTATAGTTTGTTTTCCATCTACCGGTTAAGACTTACAACAAACATTGGTCCAGTTTTTGCAATGGTATAAACCAAAACAGCAGACAGACTGAATAAAAGCATAAATCAACTGTCTGACAGCAGTTATGGAACAGCAGAAATAGAAGAGTTTCCACGGTAACCTCTGTACACAAAGCAGCATCTAAGCATAGAAATCAGAGTGTTCTCTATTATTATTTATAATTAGGCCTATATAATTTTACCTCTAATGAGACATTCTAAAACTATCAAAATCATGGAAGCTAAAGTAATAAAATATATTTTATATAAAAAAAAAGTAATAAAACACTAGTAATAACGCGAGTAAGACGTGCATGCGCAGTAACGGCGCATGCGTTTTAAGACATGCGTTACGTCACTTTGCGAATGCGCACTAAGACATACGTGACATCAATATACCTGACGTCACCACGCTACAGTCTGCAGTGAAGACACTCTCACAAGAACCGAATGAGCCGTGGCGAAGTTTGCCGAGGATTACCGAAGATTCTGATGAGTGAGTTGACGATACTGTGCAAGCCTGAGGCGCCTACTGGAAATATGCTTATTATGACTGTTATTAATTTACATTTTATTAAAACCTGCAAAAATCTTTCTGTCGAGTGACGTAAATAAATTTTACAACAGTTTATTGTGCATGCATATTATATTTAATGTTGCTTAAGTGAAATCAAGGAGTTTATAGGACTGGTTTATTCATTCTTTAAACTGTAGACATATAGAACATATCTGTGTTTGTGTATAAATGTCTGTAATGTGTGCTGTAGCTGTGAAACTTTTAGGAATCTTATTCAAGTTGTAGGCTAGTCAATATTGGTCAGTCAGTCGTATCTGACATAAAGGATCCGCGAATGAAACCGTGACCATAAACACCATTAACTTAAGTTAATTATATGGCAATAATCAGCGAATGCTTTCACACAAATAACTTTATTTTTTAAATTTTTCAATATGTGTTGACACAAATTACTTGAAATTTTCATTGATACAACATGGCACTGAGTTGTTAGAAAATAAATGCGTATTGCTTGATGATGTCAGGAACCGTTGAATCGGCTTTTTGAACCGGTTCAATGAGCCGATCTGTCCGAAAAGAACTGGTTCGCGGAAATGAATCGGATTTTGCATCACTATTATATACTGTAGATATCTGGGTAACATACTGTAGGCTCATAGGAAAAACATGCTTCTATACCTAAGTATTTGCAAATAATGTACCAATACATACAATTCACTGCATTGTTTCAATCTGCAATGAACACTAGTTGCAGTAAAACACCAACAATTTTATTCCTTTTCTCACAAATTATGATTACAGGGCATATCATCGATTAATAAATATCTATTTACATGCAGTTCCTTGCACAGTACTATGTTATGACCTCAAAATACTTTTTTACCATAGTGCATGATTTGTAAACTCAAACATTTTGAAGTCTACATCACATATAAGCTCCATATGTGTGGCTTTTCTGGTGAAGTAAACTTGCTCAGTAGCGCACCCGGTACAGCATTTCATTTATGAGTCCAGAGTTACGAGTCCTCGAATACAAGTCTGGTGAGTCACAAGTCATGATAAAAGAGCTTGAAAACATGTAAAAGCAAGCTAAATCGCCATGGTTGCTTCAGCAAATGTGATTTTATCTCATGTTTTATTTTATTAATGCTATAGGTTAGGTTTAGTGTAGATGCTATTGTCAGGGTTATGGACCTGTTTTGTGTTTGTCTTTGTGCCATGTACACCATGTCCTGGTTTTCCCATGTGTTTCCTTATGCTCTTATTTGGTCCTTCCTGTTTCCTGTTCCCATTATGTTCCCTGATTAGTTCATTATTTGTTTCCAGCTGTGTTTTATTAATTTCCTCGTTTACTCCAGTGTTCTTAAGTCCTGTGTTTCCCTGTGTCTGGCATCCGCTGTTAAATGTCTTCTGCGTTTGTGCTACGTGTGTTCCTGCTTGCCTGTGTAAAGCCCATGGATGTTTATTAAAGACTGCTTAAGATATCCTCGACTCCTGCGTTCTCCCTGCAGCAATGTCCTGTGACAGCTATAGGGCTATCAAAATGGCTGAAAAACTAAATTTGAATTTTGTACTTAAATATTGTCAATATTCGAATTATATTTGAATTTAAAAGGCATAGTTTCAGTTAGTGGGAAAAAGCTTTTGGCTTCTCTCCTGAGGCCACAAGAGGACACATCGAGCAAAATATTGCTAATGCACGTTTAAAGCAATAAAATAACATGACTACCTGTGAAAAAAGTGCACAATGTTTACAATAATGTTTAAAATGTTCACACACAGAGTACTTTTTTTTTCATTTAAAAACATGAGAAGCAGTGGGATGGGAAAAAACCCGCCATAAAGTTTTGAGACATGTTTTTAAAAGTTGAACTTACATTAATTTTACATGGCTTTCTGAACATGCGGCTCTCTTGTGTGAGACGTGAGTGCAACTATGATAGATGTCCCTCTAAAAAATGTGAAAAATATGCTTTCAGTGTGAACAGCTTGGTTTCAGTTTTGACATAAACAAGGTCCAAATTGATGTTCTCATTTTTCTGCAATATTTTGAATAAACATTACAGCAGTGCCGCACCTAGTGGGTTTAACAGGATAGGCTAACAAAGACATTAAAATGCAACAACACTTAAGCCATCATCGCATCTTGTGTGCCACTGATAAGGCTGCCTTAACACACTACTAAAATTCGAATGCTACGTTTTTGCATTAGAATGTGGATTTTTATTTTAAATTTGACAAATCTTAAAAATTCTAATTTTATTTGGCAGCCCTAGATGCTACGTTATTTTCAAATGCATTTTCAAATACTAGATGTTTAACTTCTGAACTGCTGAGATACATATAACAACAAACATAAATCTTTTGCCAGATTCTGGTTAATCTCTTGAATAAAATTGAACGTGCTTTTAGTGCCATTCTCTGGACACTTCACTTTGATAGTGTTGCGAAAGTGTCCAAGAAGCAAAATAATTTTATTTTGCAGAAATTTCATCACAGGCATGTTTTTTCCAACGAGTCTGGATTGTATTCAGGCCTGCCGGGCTCCAGACCAGCAGGGGTGCCGATGAGCTGCAGAAACAATGCATATTAGCTTGGACTGTTGCCATAATAATCAAGGAAGATTATCTACACAGGAAGTGCACAATGATGCTACAATTGCGAGGCAGAGAGACTCGTTGATTATACCGTCACAGTCTCCTTGTTTTGTGTTGCATCACACCACACAGCAAGCTTTCAGTGAACAGATGGTGCTAGACATCTGTGTCCAGGTGCCCAGGGCAGGCCAGTGTAATAATCCGTCCTTGGTCCAGACATAATGAATGGCTGGTCTATTTTACATCACAGTGACACAAGACGCTTATAAAAAATGAACAGTAGGTGAAGTCTGAGTGTTTGCACACACTGACAAACCATGACTTAGTACTTGCTACTCTATCAAAGGGAGATGGTATTAGTACTTTAATCATTTTAGACAGCATTTTACTGAAAAAAAAAAAAAAAAAATGGATACACCCATGAGTGTGAGATCAGTCATTAATATTTTTGGTCTGTTTTCCCGGAACTTTACTTGACTTCTAACTTTTATGAGTACACTAACATACAGATGACCTCAAAGCTAACAGACACTGACTAAAAGCTTTCTTCACGAAAAGCAATTTCAATTTTATGGGGTCTTTAATGTGCTTTACTGTACAGTGGAAGAGATCAGCTGCAAAACCAAAGCTATTTTACAGAAATATCTACGGTTAAAGAGATAAAGGGGCAGTCAGTATGAGAGGACATCTGTGTACGTGTGTGTTTGTGTGTGTGTTTGAACAATAAAGAACAAAGCCCTTAAATGGAATCGCAAGGTGAATCCCAAACAGAGATAGAAAAAGAGAGAGAGAACAAAAAAGAGGCTTAAAGCACCGCACAGAAATGGCCCATCCTCAACATAATACAGTAAATCACAGTAATTCACCAGACACCACTTTATTAAGCTGTGTCCCTTGCCTCTATATCTATAATATACAGTACAAAAATCAGAGAGCTTCAAGATGAAATAGGAAGTGCCTTTTTCTTTTGGAAAGGTAATTTTTAAAGTACATTTCAGTAAGATTGTTGAACATATTTGCATGCTATTAAATTGCATTGGCTCAAACTAAATGAATGCGCTGGGATATCCTCAACTTGTGACTGCAGGTCTCTCTATTATCAAGCTGCTTGTCTCCTTTATGTGATATATATGGATGTGTCACACTTGACGAATCATGTAACACACAAAGAAACAACAAATTATAAATGCTAAATGAGAGAAGCATTTGTCAAATTGGCTCAGAAGTTGATATCACGTCCTTTAGAGGGCATCAAACAGTTTTTATAAATGTGATTGATCTAGTGTCAATGGGACCACTGAGACATAGTTTATCATACCAAAGTTTTAAGAAGTATTTTACAAATAATTAATTTAATATTTATCTATTTATTCATAGTAAATAGGTATTGTCACACTGAAAAAGCTAAAAATGACACAGTAAAATAATGGTTTAACATTGCATCATATGTAATTTTACTGTAAAATATTGTCCGCTTTATAGTTTTTGAAAGTAAAAAAAACACAATAAAAAACAAACAAACATGAATTACAGTATACTTTATGGTCAAAAAAGTAATAGCATGACACATAACACAATTAGGCTATATTTTATTAGATTTGTTTCTTATTTTTCTGTTATGTTTTCTGATTTAGTTTTTTTTTATTGCATTATTTTGTCGTGTGTTACCATATGAATCATTTATATACAAATATTGCACATTTTGTGGACAAACCACTTACTATGAACTCTAATTCATCACGTGGCTGTCTGTTTTACCACCTCTATTATTACGGTGGTTATCAGTACATTTTAATGTACAAATTAGATTTTGGTAGTTCAGACATATTGGTATATTAACATTATAACACTTAATGAAATATACTGTTATAATTTGTAAAATGTACAAGCACCAACACCTTTAACACCTGAAACATTTTCACCATATTTTTTACACCAAATTTTTGGTAACCACAGTTGCCGTTTATTTTTACTGTAAATTTAATAGTATATTTTTTTGGGTAGTAAAAATGCATATACTGTATAAAAACAGGCTACACTACATTATACTGTATAAATCTCTGTATAAATTACTGGAAAAATGCCAAGTCCAAACCAGGAAGGCTAAACAAAATTTCTGTGCATTATCATATTCATTATATGAATACTGTTGTTCTCGTTTGCCAAAATCAAACCATCGAATTCAGAATAAATTGAGGACAAATTCATATTCTTCAAGCTAATGTAACAATCTTTTCAAACTGCGCTCTCCGTTCATCCATCTTCATGCTAAAAAGCATCAGTCACTGAAGTCTATCCTGTTAAGCCTGATGTATAGGCTGTTAAACCAATTGCTAGTGTATTTAACTACTAGGGGCTCATGGGGGATTATTGGACAGAGATGCTCCAGTGACCCAGAGCGCTGTGATGGAGCAACCTCCAGTTGCCCCTGGGGCTTTCGAGGACAGTCATGGGCCAACACTGACCCAGTTTCCAGCTCCAGGAATTCACACATGGCTGTGGGGATTGCGTTCGCTTCCCAGTCACTCACAGCAGGCTGGAAGGAACAATTAGAGCATGGGTGATGCTAATAACACTGATAATGAAACGTCCGTAACTAGCCAGAGGTGCTTCTTGAGGTTGATATTTGGACTATTGTGGGGTTTTTCATATCCTGCATTGTATTTTTCATCTTGATATGGTGCTTCCATTGTGCACAACATTTTGTAAAGCTCTCTAGTATATATACACACACACACTAATTCAGTGCTTTTGAATTCAGCCCTCCAGGATTATCCAGGATTGCTGTTTGTCTGAGACTTTTGTGTATTACAGACAGCACAGGTGAACAAAGCAGAAATGAATTCCCTGCAGACGAGTTTAATGTGCTCCCAAATAACACCCTCAGGATAGTGATAGAGGTGCTGTCAAAAACAAGATGAGCTGGAGTAAAGAGGAGAAAGAAAAATGGTTTCAAACAGTTGGTCTTAAAAAGTACACCTGGTTATTTCTATTTATCTTACATTTATGACCAAAAAAGACTGAAAAAAAAAAAAGACTGTGGACTGAAAAGACTGAAGTGGACTGAAAAGATATTCATGATATAAATATATCATGAACCGGCAAAACAACCAGGCAAAATTGTGATTTGCTACTAGGTCAATGACAAGGTAAGAAAAGAAAAAATATTTTTAAAATCTACTTTAAAAATCATATACCATATCAAAAGTACACTGTGTATATGCAGATTGGGAACTTTTTTTTTTTTTTTCAAAAACATTTTAAAATACATTTTCAAGGTATTTTTATTTTATTTTATTTATTTATTTTTTGCAAACTGAACTAACACTGCATTGTAAGAAAAATATGAAATTATCTGATAAGGGTTTTGTTTGTTTTGTTGTTGTTTTTTACCTTTACACACAGTCATGAAGGCCTTTACTCTCTTCTATAATGTACATATAATTTACTGTTTTTTTTTCTGCACTTTTGGTTGAACCACATGACTTTGATTTGGTGGACAAATTTATGATTTAAAGTTTTCTTTTGAAGGAAGTTTAATCACTCTGACATTTTTAACATTATGCCCCAAAAATAAATCAAAATGAATTTTATTTCAAGAATTAAAAACATGCTCATTATAGAAGAATAGTGTGTGTGTGTGTGTGTGTGTGTGTGTGTGTGTGTGTGTGTGTGTGTGCGCGTGTGTGTGTGTGTGTGCGTGTGTATGTATGTATGTATGTATGTATGTGTGTGTGTATATATATATATATATATATATATATATATATATATATATATACACAGTATACACACACACACACACACACTAGACTACACTAGATGACCTTTAAGTTAACAGGCACTGACACACAGCTACCACACTGCAATTTTGATTTCATGGGCTCTTTATGATGCATTTTAAGATGCTGCACTAGTAATTCATGTGGGTACAGTCCAAAGCAATTCACACTTGCAGCTGTTATCTGACTCAAAAGACCAATACCTATGTTGGAGCAGAAGCACTCTGTGCCTGAAGCAAGCGACGGTCTTGTCTGACATGAGTCAGTGTCTTACAGTGTTTTACAGCAGTGTGTGTGACAGTGCTTCAAGCTACAGTGTCAATGACCCAGGAAAAATGACACACACAAACACCCACTTACAGACACACACCATCTGAGAATGAGGCTTGATAAATGAAGCAATAAATAATAGCGCAGATAATAGAATAAAGCCTCTAAGCCGGTGTCGGCGCCCGGATGAATTACTTAAAGGGGCATTTGTAGGGGGCAGACATTTGTCACTCCACCTAACTAAATGTAATGCTGCTAAAATGAGTGCTTGTGTTCAACCATCACTGAAGGACAGAAAGATCCACGGCTTGCATACACATAACCCTAAAACATCTGAAGTAAAGCACCGGAACTGCACAAAAACATTAGATCACAATTGATTTCTGTTGTTAGAATAGAAAATGAGCATAACTTATTATTTGTTCAAGCCACTGCTGTAAACACTCAATATACATATACACATATATAATACTGATTATTCTTGAATTTTGAATTGGTCTTGGTCGGTCTTGTTTTTTTTTTTTTTTTGTTTTTTTTTGGTCAGGATCTATTACTTTTATCAAAAATGAATTTAAATTAAATTTATACATGCAGTGACATAGATACACCTCTTTAACTGACATTTTTAAATTTCTAATTTAAGTTTTAAAAAATTCTTAATTGAAAAAAAAAAAAAAACTTACAAATGTAAGGAAGATCCAGCTGTTCAAATTTAAAAGAATAATAATAATTGAAAAACGAGCATAAAATCTTTAGTTCTAAGCAACCAACATGCAGAAACATACATGGAGGACAAAAATGACAAATTATTATAATAAAGGAACTCTATAAATAATAAATTATAAAGGACCTCTGCAGACCTACACATAGAATCATCAGAAACTAGACATTTAATAACTAGTCTAACTAATTTAATAACTATGGTTAGTTCAGGTTGTAAAATGTCAAATATCAATTGAAAATTCAAACACACACACACACACACACACACACACACATATACAGGTGCATCTCAATAAATTAGAATGTCGTGGAAAAGTTAATTTATTTCAGTAATTCAACTCAAATTGTGAAACACGTGTATTAAATAAATTCAATGCACACAGACTGAAGTAGTTTAAGTCTTTGGTTCTTTTAATTGTGATGATTTTGGCTCACATTTAACAAAAACCCACCAATTCACTATCTCAACAAATTAGAATATGGTGACATGCCAATCAGCTAATCAACTCAAAACACCTGCAAAGGTTTCCTGAGCCTTCAAAATGGTCTCTCAGTTTGGTTCACTAGGCTACACAATCATGGGGAAGACTGCTGATCCGACAGTTGTCCAGAAGACAATCATTGACACCCTTCACAAGGAGGGTAAGCCACAAACATTCATCGCCAAAGAAGCTGGCTGTTCACAGAGTGCTGTATCCAAGCATGTTAACAGAAAGTTGAGTGGAAGGAAAAAGTGTGGAAGAAAAAGATACACAACCAACCGAGAGAACCGCAGCCTTATGAGGATTGTCAAGCAAAATCGATTCAAGAATTTGGGTGAACTTCACAAGGAATAGACTGAGGCTGGGGTCAAGGCATCACGAGCCACCACACACAGAAGGAATTTGGCTACAGTTGTCGTATTCCTCTTGTTAAGCCACTCCTGAACCACAGACAATGTCAGAGGCATCTTACCTGGGCTAAGGAGAAGAAGAACTGGACTGTTGCCCAGTGGTCCAAAGTCCTCTTTTCAGATGAGAGCAAGTTTTGTATTTCATTTGGAAACCAAGGTCCTAGAGTCTGGAGGAAGGGTGGAGAAGCTCATAGCCCAAGTTGCTTGAAGTCCAGTGTTAAGTTTCCACAGTCTGTGATGATTTGGGGTGCAATGTCATCTGCTGGTGTTGGTCCATTGTGTTTTTTGAAAACCAAAGTCACTGCACCCGTTTACCAAGAAATTTGGAGCACTTCATGCTTCCTTCTGCTGACCAGCTTTTTAAAGATGTTGATTTCATTTTCCAGCAGGATTTGGCACCTGCCCATACTGCCAAAAGCACCAAAAGTTGGTTAAATGACCATGGTGTTGGTGTGCTTGACTGGCCAGCAAACTCACCAGACCTGAACCCCATAGAGAATCTATGGGTATTGTCAAGAGGAAAATGAGAAACAAGAGACCAAACAATGCAGATGAGCTGAAGGCCACTGTCAAAGAAACCTGGGCTTCCATACCACCTCAGCAGTGCCACAAACTGATCACCTCCATGCCATGCCGAATTGAGGCAGTAATTAAAGCAAAAGGAGCCCCTACCAAGTATTGAGTACATATACAGTAAATGAACATACTTTCCAGAAGGCCAACAATTCACTAAAAATGTTTTTTTTTTTTTTTTTTATTGGTCTTATGAAGTATTCTAATTTGTTGAGATAGTGAATTGGTGGGTTTTTGTTAAATGTGAGCCAAAATCATCACAATTAAAATAACCAAAGACTTAAACTACTTCAGTCTGTGTGCATTGAATTAATTTAATACACGAGTTTCACAATTTGAGTTGAATTACTGAAATAAATGAACTTTTCCACGACATTCTAATTTATTGAGATGCACCTGTATATGCAGTCAAATAAAAAAGGAAAATTTCCTGTAGCTTTGTATGTGACAGTTACACTAAATTCAACTTTTCTTGAAAATAGTATAAAAGCATTTCAAGATCATATAAACCCAACATGAACACATACAGTATAATGTACCATATGCATTTTAAACTAGATTTTGTTTTTATTGTGGACATGTTATATGTCATTGACCCCAATACAAACCATCCAGCCATCAAATCTCTCCCAAGGCAAAACTCTTCCCTGATTGGCTAGAAGACGTCACATGACTCATATGACATTGAATGGGGTGTCTGTGATTCAAAGCTCTACTCATAACATCACATCCTCTGCCTGCCAAATATTACAAATTCCACAAATAACAAAAGCTGAATGTCCACCTTTAGTAAATCCATTTAGTCTCAGCTCCTCTCCACTGCTAAATTTCAAGGAACAAACACACGAATGGCAGTGTAAAATTATTTTATTACTTGGAAGCGCCTCTCTGGTGACCCCTAGATGGCGAGGCCTCATGGAAATGACTGTGATGTGACAAATGGCTCAACATTAGGGTGTATATTTGTCCATTACTGAGAGAACTCAGTGCACACAGCTCTGGGAGTTGGATGAGTGTGTGTTAGTCAGAGGATGTGATCTGCCAAAGCTGTTCCTCTGACAGACCACAGTAAGGTTTGGCGGATCTATGATTATCCTACAGCTTTATAAAAGAATTACTGCATAATCACATTTAAAAGTAATTTTGCTTCATATAAGACTAAAACATGAAGCATTTTCATTATAAAATAAAGGTTAACTCAAATCAGTGCTATTTAGTATCATTGAGATACTATTCGATTTTTTGTTAATACTTTGAATTGGATTTTATTTTTAGATTTTCTACTTTCATGGTAACTTTAAAGTTTTATGAATTTTGTTGTGTTTTGTCATTTTAGTAGTTTTTTATGTTTTTAAATATGTATATATAGTTCCCCTTCAGGAACTCGAGCTGTGTCGAAACGCTTTGGGAACGCATTCAGCGTGACCGCGCTCTGAACCATGTGTGTAATCTGTCCAATGGATGGGCGAGACGTCACGGGCAAGTGACATAATCGACCAGGAAGCTTAAAAGCATGTGCGGTGGAACCGTCGTCAGCTTTTTGTCATTCAGCAACAGCTCTGTGTGTGTGTCTGTCGCTATCTGTTGTGAGTCTTATTTAGTGTTGTCTGTCCACATCACAATAAGCTTCATTATGTCTAAAAGTGCATCAAAAACCAAGCACTTGGGCGAGAGCAGATCGCACTACAGACTGTGTGTTCCTCCCTGCAAACGCTACATCACTGCTGAGGATACACATAGACTGTGTGTGGTCTGCTTGGGAGCGAGTCACGCAGAGTCGGCTCTTGAGGGGCTCTCTTTTGCGAGGGAGCCTTCGCCAGCCTTCCCCGCGGTGCTGGTCCCGGCTGCACTCGTGGGGTTCGCAGGTGGATATGGTGGAGGAAATGGAGACGGGCGAGTCCCTATCTTCTTCCTCACCCGCCAGATCCAGTGACCGCTGGAAGCTGGAAGCTCGCTCTGTGGTTTCTTCCCCCCGGGGACGTGGCTCGATGCTTCACCTGTCTTCCTCTGAGGAGGTTGACGTGGTGAGCATCGATGAGGATTTGCACCCACAATCGCCCCAATATGAGGAGCTTTTGGAGGTGGTAACTCGTGCTGTGGCCAAGTTGAACAGCGAATGGCCCGCCGAGAAACAGGCTGAACAGCAGAAAAGCAAGCTGGATGAATGCTTTCTGCGAACTAAGCCGCCACCTCTACGCCGGAGCCTGCTGTTCTTCCCTGATCTCCACACCGAGGTGTCAAGATCGTGGGCTAGACCTTTTTCAGTTCGCCTCTTCATCCTCGCCTTGGACTATTATGGCAATGTGGCGGGGTTGAATGAGCGCAGATACAGAGCGATGCCCCGGGTGGAACATCTATCTGTCCACCGGCGCGGCGCCGTCTCTGAAGGCTCTGACCTTGCCCTCCAAGCCACTGTGCACAACATCAGCGCTGATAGGCAAAGGGTACGTGGCTGCAGGTCAGGCTGGTGCGTGTCTGCACACCATGGTTGTGTTACAGGCGTACCAAGCCGAGCTACTTAAGGAGCTAGATGAGGGAGAGGAGCTCAGACCTGATGACATCACTGAGCTCCGTAGAACCGCTGATTTGTCTCACCGCACTACCAAAGAGACCGCCCGTGCCATCGGCAGGTCTATGGCAGTGCTGGTGGCAGCGGAGAGACATCTCTGGTTGACCCTGTCTGACATGAAAGAGAGGGACAGGGTCTTCCTCATGGATGCCCTGCTTGCGGCTTCTGGCCTGTTCAGCGACTCCGTCGTCGACAGGTACCAGGAGGCCCGTAAACAAGCCGCGGCGTTCCAGCGGTTCCTCCCTCACCGATCTCTAGCTCAGGGGGCTGCTGAGCGGGAACAGTCCTCGCCGCACACCAGCTCCTCATATAGGGAGGCACAGAAAGAGAGCGTTGCCACTCGTGCTCCCCCGCGTCAGTACCGAGGTGACAAACGCTCTGGGTCGGGGGCTTCGAAGTCTAAGCCGGATTTGCAGACCGTCCTTCAGACTAAGAAGCCCTGACGGGCGTGGCCCAGGGCTTATGAAGGCAGGCCCCTCTGGGGAAGAGCGGGTTACACCACATTACATGATGTCCATCTCTCCTCAGTGCCCTCAGGAGATCAGTCTGCCAACCCTGCCAGAGTTCCAGGGCGCAGCGGTCTCCAGCGAGCGCTTCTCTCAGTTACTTCCGCCCGGAAATGTAGCGGAGCTGAGAGGCTCGCCGCCCCTTTGGGGGTCTCTAGAGCAGCTGGTTCGGCCGTCTCCTGCCGGTCCTCCGCTTCAGGGCACGGAGCTAGCAACTCTAAGTACACCAGAGGCCAGTCTCGAGAGACTGGTTCCCTTAGCTCACACTCAAACAGGTCGTGTCTCTGATCAGGTCCGAGGACTGGTTTGTCACGATCGATCTAAAAGACGCATACTTCCATGTCTCCATCCTTCCCACTCACAGGAAGTTCCTGAGGTTCCTGAGTCAATCCTCACGTCAGTCAAGAGAGTGAGAGAAGGCCGATCACTCACTGTCAAGCAGTTTCAGAGACTGCTGGGTCTGATGGCAGCTGCATCCAACGTGATACCTCTTGGCCTGCTGTACATGAGACCCCTACAGTGGTGGCTCAAGACTAAGGGGTTCTCCCCGAGGGGAAACCCGCTTCGCATGATCAAGGTCACGCGGCGATGCCTACGTGCCTTATATGTGGAGACAACCTTGGTTCTTGTCTCAGTGCCCGGTGCTGGGAGGTCCTTGTCGCCGCATAACGCTAGTGACGGACGCGCTCCTCACTGGTTGGGGAGCGGTCATGAGTGGCCACCCTGCCCGCGGTGGAGCGGCCGCCATCTCACGTGGCACATCAGCTGCCTGGAGATGCTGGCCGTGTTTCGAGCACTGAAACACTTCCTCCCAGACCTAAGAGATCGCCATTTGTTGGTGCGCACTGACAACACAGCGGTGGTCTCTTACATCAACCACCAGGGAGGTCTACGTTCGCGCCCCTTGTACAAGCTGATGCACCAGATCTTTGTGTGTCCTAGGACAGACTCCTCTCGCTGAGAGCTGTCTACATTCCTGGGTATCTCAATGTGGGAGCAGACGTCCTGTCGAGGCAGGGGCCGAGGCCTGGGGAATGGATGCTTCACCCCGAGGTGGTGAAGCAGATATGGAGAATGTTTGGCCAAGCTCAGGTGGACCTCTTTGCGACTCAGGAGACATCACAATGTCCCCTCTGGTACTCTCTGACTCCTCCAGCTCCACTGGGGCTGGATGCTATGGTACAGACTTGACCGAGGCTTCGTCTATACGCCTTTCCCCCAATCGCTCTGCTCCCGGGAGTTCTGGCGAGAGTGCGCTGGGACGGGGTCTGTCTGCTACTAGTAGCCCCGTTCTGGCCGGGCCGAGTATGGTTCTCAGACCTGATTTCTCTCTTCAACGGCTCTCCATGGGAGATTCCCGTCAGGGGGGATCTCCTCTCACAGGCGGGGGGCACTATTGTCTACCCTCACCCAGAGCTGTGGAATTTGTGGGTGTGGCCTCTGAGGGGGCACAGCTCATAGCTTTCGGTCTCTCAACCGAGGTTGTTGAGACCATTTTCCAATCCAGAGCTCCCTCTACAAGGAAACTGTACGCCCTGAAGTGGAAGCTTTTCACTTCATGGTGCAGAGACCGCCAGCTCGACCCAGTCAACTGCCCGATTGGTACAGTTCTGGAGTTCTTGCAGGCCCGTTTCTCCGCAGGGTTAACCCACTTCACCCGGAAGGTCTACGGCTTTATCGGCCTACCATGCCCCTCTCGGTGGCCAGTCAGTGGGTAGACACCCACTAGTTACACGTTTCCTCCGCGATGCGCTGAGGCCTCCAGTATGATCCCGTGTCCCCCTGTGGGACCTGGCTGTGGTGTTAGAAGCTCTCTGTAGGCCTCCATTCGAGCCTATTGAGGAGATCTGATCGCCATCTCACTATCAAAACTACCTTCCTTCTGGCGATATCTTCTCTAAAGAGAGTTGGGGATCTGCAGGCCCTCTCAGTGGCCCCTTCCTATCTCGACTTTGCACCCTGTCTGGCCAAAGCTTTTCTCTCCCCTTGAGCGGGGTATGTCCCTAAGGGCCCCTCCTCTACACCATGGCCTGTCGTACTCCAGGCCTTCTGTCCTCCTCCCTTCAGGGAACCCAACCAGCAGAAGCTTGTGACTGGTCACATACGTCCACAGAGCTGCCCTGTGGAGAAGGGCGGACTAACTGCTAGTATGCTATGGTCCCCCTAAGAGAGGTCTGCCTGCTACTAAACAGACCCTCAGTTGGTGGATTGTGGATGCCATCTGCATTGCCTACGAGTCCTCTGATCTCCCCTCGCCTCTGGGGGTCAAGGCTCACTCGACCCAAAGTGTGGCGGCCTCCAAGGCCTTTTTGGCAGGTGTCTCTATGCAGGACATCTGCAACGCTGCGTGATGGTCCACAACCCTAACCTTTGTCAGGTTCTATGGCCTAGATATGCGAGCCACCCCTGGCTCTTCTGTTCTCTCGCCCTAGCTGTGCTCCATCCACACTAGGCAGGGATTTTGAAAGTCTGGCGGCGTGGGCACCTCGTTCCCAAAGCGTTTCGATGCAGCTCGAGTTCCTGAAGGGGAACGTCTCAGGTTACACCATGTAACCATGGTTCCCCGAAGGGAACAAGACACTGCGTCTCGAGGCCATACTCCCAGCATCCCTGCGAGTGCTTGCTTCACTCCTGGAAGCTGACGCCGGTTCCACCACACGTGCTTTTAAGCTTCCTGGTCGATTACGTCACCCGCCCGTGACATCTCGCCCATCCATTGGACAGATTACATATGTGGTTCAGAGTGCGGCCACGCTGAAGGCATTCCCAAAGCGTTTCGATGCAGTGTCTTGTTCCCTTCGGGGAACCATGGTTACATGCATGAACTGAGACGTTTCTTTTCATTTTTATTTAAGTTTTAGTTCTAGTTATTTTAGCAGATCAAGTTAAACGAAATGAAAATGAGAAATGTTGCCTTGAAAACTAGCTGAAATAAATAAATATATATACGCATAATTTTTATATTTTATATTTTTTATTTTGGTTAATGTGCTTTATTTCAAGTAAAACAAGTATTTTTTATAGTTTTAGTTTTAGTCAACTAAAACAACTCTTTAGTTAACTATAACAACTGAAATAATAAAATAAAATAAAATATATTAAACTTAAGCTAAACTCAGCTAGTTTCCAAAGCATCATTTTGCATTTTCTTTTGGTTTTAAAAAAAAAAAAAAAAACGACTAAAGATGACAAAAAATTTGAAACAACTAAAACTTTAAATTTAAAATGGAAACATAAAATATAAAAAATAGTATACTAATAGTAACTATAGTATATCAATGATACTAAAATAACACTGATATCGATTTGCCAATAGATCCTCAGGCAGATTTGTAAACAGGCTCGACCATTTGAATGAAAAAATTACTCAAAAGAATGATTCCTTCATAAAATTGGCATGACTTTCACTAAGTTTTACTCATCACATGAACAATATAAAGTCTAGACCAGTTTTAATGGCGTTTCCAAGCCTAGAAAATACAATTCTGAAAGTGCCTGGCACTATATTTCCAGTGTGCTGTGTGATAGAGAGAGCTGTGCTGTACCTGTGATGGCATGGTGAGAGAAAGCCTCCACGTAGGTCAAGTAGTTGTGTGGACAGTGTTTCTTCAGCCACTTACAAACGTCCTGCTGGGTCCAAAGCACCACTGGTTTGCATAAGCTGGACAGTGTTGGGCTGGTGTGGTACACAGTGAAGGCCTCTCCTGGCTGGATCTGTGGAGCGAAAACATTTTATTGTCACCATCTCGACAGAAACCAGTTTAAAACTGAAGCAAAAACTATATGTAGCCCATATGTTCAGCAGACAACATTCCCACCAGGTTTAAAAATGTCAATTTATCATACTAAAAAAATGACAGATGGATTAGTAGGCAGGACGAAAATGGAAAAACGGCGTGCTTTCATATCTTCAGGGTTCTCTTACAGAGTACTTTTGTCTGTGAAAGTGCTAATTAAAACAACTAGCGCGGCATGCTTCTGTGTAATTACACGCACACTTTGTTCTGACTGCCGAAATGAGCAGAAAGATTCATCAAAACACACTTTTATGGCTCTCTGCTGCAGAGTAGTGTAATAAAACCCTTTACTGGGGTATTACGCTTGTGTGAGAGCATGATGAAATGCAACGCTAGCTTGTGTAAACTATGAGAGTAAACACTCATAGGCCTGATTTATTTAATCGTGACTACCAGAGACTTTACACTGTGAGACAAATCTTGGCATACATGTGCAAAAAAAAACATCTTTATAATGTCTTTTTCCTAAAAGTCAAAATGAATATACAAATTATGGAAAACCATGGATGTTTGACAAGTATGAGCGTAACACTATTTACCATCAAAAAAGACCATCAGAAGACATTATTTAGACCACATAATGTGACATTATTTCATATCTGAGAAAATGAATAAATTTATAATGCAGGAAGCAAAGGATGGTAGGCAGAGATGGATCTAATTGCATGAGTTTAATAAAAAGAGCAAATAAAATAGAACAAGGAACAGGAAATGCAAGAAACCGTAGTATACACATCTTACAATTAAAGGGGTCATCAGATGCCCATTTTCCACAAGTTGATATGATTCTTTAGGGTCTTAATGAAAAGTTTGTAACATAGTTTGGTTAAAATTTCTCAATGGTAAAACAACACCGTTTTTACCTTGTCAAAATCAGCTCTTTTCAGTGCAAGCTGTTTTCTTGCATGCCGCTTTAAATGCAAATGAGCTCTGCTCACCCCGCCCCTCTCTTCCGAGCCGCTCTCTGAGAGACGGTAAACTTTCATCGTGAAACTTGCTAACTAGCATGTTATTAGGAAAGGCGATTTGCAAAGATTGCAAAGATGAAGTTGGATCACGAATGATTCGTGCAAACATAGACACATTTAGGTAGATCGGGGGAGCATTCCCTTCAGAAACAAATGTAATCCTCTGCATCTTCAGCAGCTCAACGCTACTGTCAATCAAACTATCGTGGGAGGGCCATCTGAGATCGGCTCGATTTGAGAAAGGAGAAATGATTTAACGAGATTAAAAAAAAAAAAACACTGGGTGGATCTTTATCATTATAGGGTGGTTGTGTACGCACACTGCCAACACACATTTATGTTCAAACAGCTTGTAAAAGTGCATGTCGCATCCGATGACCCCTTTAACAATGAAACACTGGGAAACCAGGTCTTAAATACACAAATGATAACAAGGAAATGACACTGACATTTCTATTTATTAATATTTTTTACAACCTGTACCAAGGCTTTTGCTGGTGCGTACAGATAGAAGAAATGGTAACGGTTTTCTTCCCGTACGACCAGGTTGCATGCTTTCGCCGATGCTATACTTCCACGTCATTAACTTCGTCGGCTGCCACTCCATCAACCGCCTACACAGCGGCATACCTAGGACAGGTGGCAACCTCCTCCTTGCCGATCTCGATTTTGCAGATGATATCATCGATTTCGGCCAACCCAAACTGAGATCTCACTATGAATCAAGCAGCCAGTGCTGGACTCCGAATCAATGGGCAGAGGACCAAAATCATCTGCATCAGTTACACAACCTCGAGATTCCTGATTACCGTCGGTGGACAACAGGTGGAGGAAGTGGCGAACTTCACTTATCTTAGCAGCATCGTCTCCTTGGATGGGGACGCAAAACATCTGCCATGTTCTGACAACTTCATCCTGGAACTCGCCTTCCCTATCCATGCAGATCAAACTGTGGCTCCTGGCCACAATCGTTGCGCCGACCACAACCTACGTGTGCAAAACCTGGAAAATGACTGAAACCATTGCTCGAAAGTTGTATGTTTTCCATCTCCGATGTCTGAGACTTGTCCTCAAGATCACTTACAGGGACCATGTTTCAAATGTCGAAGTATACCCTCTCTGCAATGTCACAGAACACTGTTTTTGTTTCGCTGGACACATCTTACGCCCTCCTGACCATTAGCTACTCAAGACAGTGATATTCTGGCAGCCTGCACAAGGCAAACGAAAACAAGGACGACTGAAAATCACCTGGCGAAGGACTTTTATGGACGACCTGCGAGTAGGTCCCCTATTCCAGTGGAATTAAAGGGGTCATCGGATGCCCATTTTCCACAAGCTGATATGATTCTTTAGGGTCTTAATGAAAAGTCTATAACATACTTTGGTTAAAATTTCTCAATGGTAGTGTAAAAAACACCTTTTTTACCCTGTCAAAATCAGCTCTGTTTTCAGCAAGCTGTTTTTTAGTCCATATTGCTTTAAATGCTAATAAGCTCTGCTCACCCTGCCCATCACTTCCGTGGAGTGACGACCAGTACTGTTTACTTAAGCCACGAAATTGGCTAACTAGCACGTTATTAGGAAAGGCGATTTGCAAAGATTCATAAAAAAAACCCTTATACTCGCTTCTTCTGTAGGTGAGGCTGGATCACGAATGATTTGCACGAACATAGATGCATTTAGGCAGATCGGGATTGGCGCATTCCCTTCAAAGCGAAAGTAACGTTAACCCCCTGGGGTCTGAGGTGATTTTGGGGCCCTTGAGATATTTTGACATGCCCTGATATTTGTGCTTATTTCAGCTACTTAAAACATACTATTGACCAAGATGTAATTTGTTTGTATTCAGCATAAACTGTGCTACAATAATATGTGACCCTGATGGATGTACATGTTTGCATTTTTTAGAAAAAAAATATTATGCGTGGTTAGTAAGTTTTGGGGGAAAAAATGTAGCTGAAATAAGGCCATAAAACCCACACTAAATAGTTCTGAATAAGACTTTTGAGTAATTAGTCTTGTAGGCTAGAATATTTACTTCAAAATTATGTGAAAATCATTCTGCTTACTCATTCACAGAAAACAATATATTGATTTAAATTTTTAAAGACATGTTTTGTGATTGAAAGCCAATATGCGAGGGAGTGGCAATGGCCCTGAATATTAAGTGATTCTCCCCTGAGAGACAAAGGGCCCTCCCCTAATGGCCTCTAATGGCCCATCAGTGTGACTATGACTTTGAGGCAGGTAAGACAGAATGTGAGGAGACTGAAAAAATGGGTTGTTTAAATTATTTGTATTTTATTTACAACACAGTATAATCAAAACATACATAATGAAGGTCAAAGACACATTGTGCACACTGACCACAGAGATGTGAACAGACTTTGAGTCATTCCTGCAACAGATTCTGTCCAACAAGTGAAACAAGTAAATCATACCTGATATTTACGTGTGTTATTTAAGTGTTTCTGCTTCTTTCCGTGGATTCAAGAAGAAAAAAAACATAATCAGTAGTCAATGAGCTTGTTTTACCATAGAATATCAGTGTAGTTGAACATCTGATGTTGGTACAGCGCTCTCAGAGGAAAACAGTTTGAAGAAAGTCATCAGGATTCATCTGTGGTTCACGTACCTGATTCACTAAAATACAAACAACCAAAAAAAAAAACAAAAAAAAAAAAAAACATTTGTGAGCATGTTAATGTCAGGAGCATCTGTAGGTTTTGTAGCCATGGACTCACGCATTCTTTGTATTATCATTAAAAAAAAAGACATTTTATATCTGAGAAACTAATTATTATTGTTTAGCATGTTATTAAAATCTATTTGTGAACAGAGTATTAATAATAAACATGGTCTAAACATTCTTAGATGCTTAGCATTCATCATGTTGTAGTTTGGGAACAACCTAACTAGTAAATGTGTTCTTGTTTATGTCACAATAACACGTTAACTAATGCAAAAAAGAAACATTACTTACTCATCAGATTGATGTCCTCTACTCGATGAAATCTTGTTCTTCTTTTGAGGGAAATCCAGCCTTTACTCAGCGCGTCTTCTTGCAGAAACGGACAGTAGCCGCGATGAACGAACTCCTCGCGCTTTGTTTATGTTGGGCGTTTCCATGCGCACGTGCCTCACGTGGATATTTACATATGAACGGCGCGAGCCGCGAGGGGGCGGGATTGCATTAAAGATAATGAGTTAGACGGGAAAGACTGAACATCGTGTTGGTTTCATACGGATTACTTTATCACAGAATATTACTTCATTTAAAAGCAGACACTTCAAGCTTTCTATAGATATATCTCCCATGTCTCCGTTTTGAGATTTCGCCGAGTTACAGTTCATTTTAGTGACGCGTTTCTAAAAGCAGCTCGCGGAGACGGAGAAGACAGAGAGCGCACCCTGTTTGTTTTCTTTATTTTCCAAAACCACAACATTTTGTTTTTATTGTGAGTGTACCCGAAAAAAAATAGATACTTCAAAGTTTCAATTGATGTATAACACTTATCTGTATGACCAAAATCGACGGAGTATTTTTAGTGTCTTTCACACTGATAAGAAAAAAAAAGAGCCAGCGAGACGGCCGACCCCAGGGAGTTAATCCTCTGCATCTTCAGCGGCTCAGATGTTGGGAGTAACTGATGACTGCTATATTCATTACTACATCCAACAACAGAACACCTCAGTCGCTTAATCAGAGACATCTTGTCTTCCCCTGCACCGGAGTCGACACAATGGCAGACAGCTCTCAGCTCATTCAGGGCGGGTCTAAGGTAAGACAGCCTTGTCAATCAACTATCGTGGGAGTGGCCTGTGCAGAACTACGTCATTCTGACAGGAATCTCAGAACAGTCTGATTTGAGAAAGGGGATTTTTAAAAAAACACTGGGTGGATTTTTATCATTATAGGATGGATGTGTACACACACTTCCAACACACATTTACGTTCAAACAACTTGTAAAGTGAATTTTGAATCCGATGACCCCTTTAAGGTTAAGGTAACAAGAAAACGAGGAACACCTGGAGACACAATCAACTAATTAAACTACAGAATGACTACAGATCAGAACAGGAAACTCAGGAGATAAGAATTACAGCATAAATGTCTAAACACAAGACAAAGGGTGAAGGTGTGTTCACATTTACTGTTGCTCGGCGAAATTTTGCTGGTAAAATTTTAATTTTATATTTATATTTTAATGGAAATTAATAACATTGATATACTATCATAGTTTTTGCTCATTTTTATATGTTCTGTTTGAATTTTAATTCTGTTTAATTTTTTTTGTGAATTTTTGTCTTTTTCATTAGTTTTTTTAATGTGCATAAAGATTTGTATTACTTTTTTATGCCAGTTTTCGCTTTAGTTATTTTGAACTAAAAGAAAATTAGAAATGGTATCTTTACAACAAACAGAAATTAAATGTTTAATTTTGCAATTTTTTTTTTTTAAAGTTGACATTTGTTTTAAGCAATGAAAATGGGTTTTTAATTATTTTAGTTTTAATTTTAGTTTTAGTTATGATAATATCCCTGATAAAAACCCACACAATCAGGATAACCACACAGTAAAGCTGCTTGGTTGGAAAGTGGCATCTGTGAGAGCTGTGCTTCATATATCTCTACATTATTGTCAATGGAAAATGAAGCAAAATAGATAATGTAATACAAGTAGGCGACAACCATCCCTTCAACTACACGTTCCCTGACCCCAAAATTTCCATTTCTCTATGTCTCTATCTTTGAAAAAAAAGAAGTGAATATGTATTTCAAATAAAAGGACTATGGTCAGTCAGAAGGATGGAAGTTCTTGTAGTAGAGGGAGTATTTGTTGTCAGGAGCTGCAGGTCACACATTAATCAACACCTGAAGACAGAAGCTCATTTTCACTCAGGAAAACAGACAGAAAGAGACAGGTATTGAGTTAGGTGGCAGACAAAACACAGACAGAAGATACAGATTCAGACACGGAACATTTTCTTTTCATGAAGAGTAAGTGAAAGCCGTCACAGAGCAGGATTGAAGTAGATGGCTCAACATGCAGGACTGAACTTGTAAAAGTCTGAAAACATGATTCTGTGTGAAAAAGAGAGAATGTCAAACACAGAGATGAAACAAATGAAAGCACAATACAGGCTGGAAGCATTCAACTGACAGAATATAATATAAAAGAGAAAAAGAGAAGTCACTTAATCCTCTGCATATTATTTCTCTGTGTGTAATGGGAGTCATGTTTCAGCTGGATCTCTTAAAGGGATAGTTCACTCAAAAAATGAATTAACTAATTTAAAATAAAATAAAATAATGTCATCATTAAGACCATCATGTTATTCCAAACCAAAGATTTTATTTTTTATTTTTATTTTTATTTATTTAATTTTTTTTTTTTTTTTGGTTTTTGTCCAAACAATGGGGTCCAATGTTGTTTGGTTTCTTCAAAATGCTTCAAGAAAGTCAGTCATTCGGGGGGGGGGGGGGGGGGGGGGGGGATTATGACAATTTACTGTACATATTCCATTGAAAATTAAAAAAAAAAAAAAAAATACATACATATATATATATATATATATATATATATATATATATATATATATATATAAAACACATTTATATAAATTTAAACAATAAATAAACTGCTGCAGAACACAAGTTACAGGCTTGCAATTGTATTTAAAGTATTAATTAAACTGTCAGTAGCTACAATAACCTGGGAAACAGGGTTGAATGGTTGAACCCGATGAATGCATTCATCAAAATTTGTATAAAACTGAAATGAGATCATTTACTCATCTACTAATTTCCCCCTAAGAAGTACACAAATGATGTTACTTCTTGTGTGGCATTATTTTAAAGAATTACTTTTTTGTAAAAGGGGAAAAAGTGGTAACAGTGTTGCTTGCAAAATGTGGGACACACATAGAGATAATGCTTTTCATGATATAGCTTAAATTGCACTGTAAGTTAGACAATATTTATCTAACATATAGTTCTCAGATATGGGTTTTATACTAAAGAAACTGTAATGGCACACCACAGTGCACCCTATTAATGGAAAGTGGGAGATGAGAATGAGGATGAGACAGAAAGCAAAGAGGATCTGGTGAGTGCTGCTAGTCGCCCTCATCGTCACCATCAGCACCTCCTCCTCCCTCTCCTCCATCCTCTGCTCCATCTTTCCCAGCCATCCATCACCCTCTGTCTCTCCCAAGCCAGCCTCTGGGCATTACACAGCCACTCTTGAACCCTTGAGACCTGATTCTGTCCAGCCTGAAACATGCAGCCATTAATAATACACAGGGGATTGAACCTGTAAGGAGAGGGGCGGCCCGATCTGGGCGGCCATTTTGTGAGATGAGTCTGAATAAATCAAGCTGATGCATGATTAGAGGAATAGCCATGTCCTCCTCAGCTAATTATATACACTCCCATTCAACAGCTTGGAGTCAGTGTGATTTTTTTTTTTTAAAGAAATTAATGCTTTTATTTAGAATGGATGCATTAAATTAATCAAAAGTGACAGTAAAGATGTTTCTAATGTTACAAAATATTTATATTTCAAATAAATGCTATTCTTTCAAACTTTCTTTTCATCAAAAAATCCTGGGAAAAAAAATTATGGTTTCCACAAAATATTAAGCAACACAACAGTTTTGATACAAATTAATAATAATAGTTAGTAATAATAATAATAATAATAATAATAATAATAATAATAATAATAATAATAGGAAATGTTTCTTGAGCAGCAAATCGGCATAATAGATTGATTTCTGAAGGATCAAGTGACTGGAGTAATGAAAACATAGTAATAGGTGTAATAAAAAACATATTTTTAATTGTTTTTTTACAAATAAATGCAGCATTGGTGAGCATAAGAGACTTCATTTTAAAAAATAAATCTAACCAACCCCAAACTTTGAATGGTACTCTGTATATGCTTAATGAAAAATTATGTGCATAAATAAAATATATACTATTACTGTTAAAATATTGGGTTTAAATAGTAAAACATACAGTCACCAAAATGCCATCATGTAGTACCTGAAATATAGTCACCATCTTTTTTAAAGGATATTTTTTACAAAGTATGGGCTAATTGTATGGTCATTTGTTGTCATTTGTGCAGCCTGACAGGTTTAGAATGACATACAGATTAACTATTTCTTTAAAATGAATGATGGTATCATGTTCAAGTGAGTGAATTTATGAGGTATAATCTGTACATGAGCACTACTGAGTGTATTGAGTTCTGCTGGCATATTATTTCATGCCTTTTTACTTCATATTTCCTCTAGGGCTCATGTTCTGAACCTCTGCTATAAATTCTTAATAAGTGTGATTAATATGTATAGATTATTCCAGTAACATGATCTGAGTCTCTTTTCAGTTTTCCCTCAAAACATTCCAGTTGACCACGAGATTCTTCTTTCCATCCACCCTCTTTCCAACCTCCAAAATCTTCCCTCCTCAATTTTTTTTTTTGCATCTTTTTTCTAACTATCCCTGAAACTCTCCTTCAAACATTCTAAATCTCTCTCTGTCTTCCTTTATTGTCCATTTCTTTCTGTCTCACTCTTTCTGTCTGTCTGTTTGTGTCTCAGTGTCCTTTTATTCTCCCGTTGGCATCTTCTCTCCTCCTGTCCTGGTGGTGTATCTCTGATTTCACCCGCTGGAGCTGAATGAGGGATTAAACTTTAAGGCACAGGCGGGTGACATGCATCTCTTTAATATTCTGCCTGCTCCCTCTGTCTTAGAGATCGTTTTGCTCTTACAACCTCAGATACAATCAGAGATCAAAATGAGTTAGTGGACTCAATCTGAAGCACACAGTGAGTCTGTTACCATGTAAATAGGTGATGTCACACTGACCTTGTTGTGCTGCTTGTTTCTCACTCTCTTGACTTAAACATGAGATTCTGCTTGTGTTTCCTAGTAAATCCAATGATTTCTGCCTAGTACTCTCCTGCCTGTGTCGAGTTAATTTCAATTTAGTTCATTGTAATTTCAATTTAGTTCATTCAATTTAGGTCAGTTCAGTTTAGCTTACTGAAGTTCAGTTAGGTCAGTTAATTTCTTTTCAGATTAGTTCAGCATAATTTAACTTAATTCAATTCAGTTCAGTTCATTTCGGTACAGGTCAGTTCAGTTCATTGTAGTTCAATTCAGTAGCCTATAATGTAGTTTACTTTATTTCAATGCAGTTTAATCAATTTCTATTCAGAGTTTAGAATAATTTAGTTCAGCTCAATTCAATTTATTTATATTCAGGTCTGGTCAGTTCGGTATGTTTGACTTAATGGAATTAATCAGTTCAGTTCAAATCAATTGAGTTGAATAGAGTATTTTTTTTTTTTTACTTTATAGCTCATTTAAACCAAAAAACAATTTAGTTTAGTATAATTTCATTCACCAAATAGTTCTGCTCATTTCTGATCAGGTCATAATTTAGCTTCACTTCAATTAAATTGTTCAATTAAATTATTTTCAGGTCAAGTCAGTTCATTAGTTCAGTACAATTTTTTTCAACAGTTCACTTCAGTTTGATTCATTTCTATTCAGTTTGGTACAGGCCAGGTCATAAATAAATTTAGTTCAGTATAATTTAGTTGACTGTAGTAGTTCCATGCATTTAAATTAATTTATATTCAGCTGAGTTCAGAAAAACTTAGGACAGTTCAATTCATACTGAGGTCTGTTCAGTTCAATTCAATTCAGTTCAGTATAATTTAGTTTAGTTCAACTAGTTCTGTTCAGTTTAGTTCATTTTATTTTAGTTCAGCATAATTCAGCTTACTGTAGTTTAGTTCAGTTTAAATCATTTCTCTTTGGGGTCAGGTAAGTTCAATACAATTTAGTATAATTTTGTTTAGTTCAATTCATTGACCCAACTTCAAATCACTTCTTTCCAGTCAAGTCAGTTTTGTTCAGTTCAGTTTGTTTGACTGAATTAAATTTATCACTTCAGTTCAAATCAATTCAGTTTAATGGTTGATACAGTAGATTTAGATTTTTTTTTACCTTTAATATTCTTTCAAACCATAAAAACAATAGCTTACATTAAATTCTTCAAATTAATAATTTAATTAAAATACATTTTGACTTTTGAAAATGATGGTTATTAATCAGCTGTTAATTAGTCTACCAACAATAAATTATAAATATAAATATATAAAACACACTAAGACACACTAAACCCATGTATACTGTAGAACATACAGTATAAATAATTAGAATGATATGAAGAAATACATTAAAGAGAACAGATAAGAATAGAGGAATTCAATACATTGTACACATCAGAACATTTTAGCATGTTCAGAGTCATTTTTGCCTCAAGCCCTGGATAATTTCTGACACTGCTGTAAGTTTTCAGCAAGTAAACTAGCACTCTAGCCATAATCTTTTTTTCTTTTTTACAACCTTTCAATCAATCAGTGTTGCTCTTGCGTTTATCCTTTTGTCTGGTCATGTCATACTTCAACACAAGCATAATCTTTCATACAGTGAATAGGTACAACACTAGCCCCCCCAACTCCCGCTTGTCTCTCTATTTCTCTTTTCTTCTGCAGACTGCTTCCAGTCCCACAATCCTTTGCGCCAGGACAGCTTACATGCATAAGAACTCAATGATCCCTCTCAGCCTGGTGACAGCTGACTGATATGAGACTTCAGACGCGGGTCTGCATTCATTATAAGGTTCCCACAACATCTGTTCAGACACACAGGGCAAAAAAGCAACTCACAACTCAGAATCATCTTTTTAATTTTCACTGGAATCCGACAATTTATCCGAGATTAACTGAGAACTGTATGCTGATGTGAAAAAGATTGAGCCATTCAGCCTAATTAAGATAGGCTGGCTAAGTTTGCTGACTTTTGGTAATCTGTGTGCTTTTCGAAATTGTTTTGTGCCGCTGATGGGGTCGGTAACCTTCGCAGTAATGAGGAAACTAAACAAATCTGGAGGCCAATCTCCTCTGGCTGTCAACCTCAGGTAGCCTCATCACAGCTCTGCTTTAATAGACTAAACCCACTGCATGCTAAACAACATTTATATGGCACTGTTCCCGTGAAGGAATCAGACAGTTTACTTGTTTTCCTTTTTCCATTAACCCCGTATTTACTCTGTCTTCCTCATTCCCTCGTCCCTTTCATCTGTAATATAATGTGCATATAAGACTTTACACTAACAGAAAATCAACTGTGCTGCAAAGTCACATATTCACAAAGCAAAAGCAGCCAGAAGTCATTCATTTTCAATGAAAGATGGCAATTTCTGGCAGCCATTTCTGAGGTGCTATGGATTACCAGCAATTTTATTTTGTTTTACTTTATTAGTAAAAGCATTCTTGTGAGATGTTGATTCATGCAATGATAACCATTTATCTTACGCTATGATACATTATGTGCTGCTACAGTTTATATTAAAGTGCTGTGCAATCCAGAATTTATTTTAAGCTGGAAGTGCTTACTAAAAATATCTTATTTTACCGTTAATATATTCCATTTGCAATCACATTTTCAGAAGCTGTGGGCAGTGGTGCAGACAGAAATGTCAGGGCAGCAGCAGGAACACCTACTGAAACCATATATACACCCACCTGGTGATGTGTGAACACCCCATAAAGATTTAACTGCCCTCACTGAAGCCATCATTAATGTGTGTGCGTTGTTTGAGTAGTTTTAGCATTTGCATTACATTTACATTTATTCATTTGGCAGACGCTTTTATCCAAAGCAACTTACAAATTGAGGGATACAACAAGCGATTCATCATAAAGAGGCAAATAAACACAGGAAGTGCTCATAATTCAAAGTTTCAGACATTGTTCAGATTAGTAATCTGTGCAAGTTAATGAAACTTGTCTTGTTTACTCTTGTTGTCCATTTGTATGAAGTTCTGTGAAGTTTGGGCATTGCATTCAGCAGATAGATCAATTTGTGCAAATGGACATCGGCAGACAAATTAACTTATATTTTTGGAACACTTTGACAAATCAATTTTTTTGTCATGAAGATATGGGGATGATACATGCCAAGTGTTGTGCAAATCAGACAAACAGCCTAGATCAAGTTCGAACAAACAAATTAGAATGGGGGATAGAGTTGATAGATAATCATAAAAGTGAGAAATTCTTGGAAGGGCTTAAAGCAAGGATTAAAGTTGCTTTTTATAGTCCTACCTTGTGGCTAATTTTCACACAATTCAGTACAGATATTTTGACTTTCACACAATGTATGATTATTTCCAGTTTTGTAATGGTAGGCCATTAAGATTTGAAGTTATTAGCCACTGAAGTTTGATTGGCTGCTGGCGGCCATGTCTTTGAAATATCTGTGTCATGTTAGAAGATACCTTAAGACATGTTGCCCAATCAAATAATTAACCTACATATTTGTAACGCTCTGACAAATAAGATTCTTTTGATTCATCAAAGCAAATCTTTTGATCATGATTCTTTTGTCATGAGTGTCTGGAGATGATATGTGAAATTTTTTGCGCATTGGACCAACAACCTAGGAGGAGTTCAAAAAACAGATTTTTCAAAAATACAAAATGGCAGAAAAATTATAAAAGTGAAACCATCAATTCATTGGGAAAAAAGTAAATTTGATCATAGGCCTTTATGGTTCTGAAGATATGACCCAAAATGCAAATTTCCTTATTATAGCGCCACCTAGTGTCTGTGAGCCCACCAAGTTTGGTGTCTCTATAACTTACAGTCTCTGACCCTCAGACAGTTTTAGCGAAGAAAAAGAAAATTTATTAAGAAGAAAATCTTCACAAACACAATAGGGTTCCAGCACTTTGTGCTTGGACCGTTAATAGGAGGCAATACCAGTCCTAAAATATTGTACTTATACAGTACAGTACTTTTCCCAAAATCCTCACTTTTCTTCTGACAAGATAACTTATGAAAAATATTTTACACCTTAATGAAACGCAAAATGAAAAAACAAGAACATCTTATGGGTAATTAAATAAACCGCTTGTGAAACCATTCTCGTACATAGTTCATTAGTCATGGTCATGGTCGTCCTAATTATTTCTATCCTTGACAATCTTGCCAACAGCAATCTGACACTTTTGCTCACCTTGAAATACCAAAAGTTTATCCCTAATCATTCCCAGCCCAGTCTCCAGACAAATGCAGTAAATTAATGTAATCTTTAACACAAATCCCATCGGCAAAACTCATTTTCATGCCAGGACTGGCCCCATGAGATAAGCCTTGTTAGAATAAGCCACAACATAACATCTCGCAAAGGACATCATTTTGTCACACTAACTTGACTCTACCCACAACCTCTGCCAAGTGCAATCATGTGTAATGGAAGTTTAATCTCAGAATATGATCTGGTAATGATGGATTCATGACCACCAAGTCATTTCTATGGCTGTATTGTTATTTCATTGGAGACTGGGCTTGTGGGACGGCCAATTAGACAACAGGACTGGCTGCCAGGAGGCTCGCTTGACTTCTGCTATATGATTACACAACATTCTTCATAATACCAGGTTGCGTCTCACATGGCCGTAGGTGATATAATACTACATGCATAAGAATGGTAATATCCAGGATGTTTTTGGAATATATTCATTGAGGAACATCACAGAGGAAATATTTTGACAAAAAGCTCATTAAAACTGAGTACTAATTGTCTTCAAATGCAACCGTAATTGCATATGGGAAGTAGCGGAAACATTTTATGACTCAAATTACCTATTATGTTTGGATCTGATATAATTTACACTGTATGTCTGTGACTTAAAAAATGAAGTGTGAATATTTTTTAGTGTTAATTTATTTTAGCATAACCCACCAGTGCGTTAGCATTATTCAGGTACTTTAAGTACTGATACTACAATGTTATTAGACGCTGCCATCTATCGATGTGGATTAGCATGAATATTTCTGAGTTTGATACTAGAGAGTTTTAAAGTGGTCTATACAATAATTCACTTACCTATACAACAAAAATTGCAATGTTTGCACTCATTTTTTGTCTTTCTGACTTCAGATTTTCTGATTCTTCAGTCATACAGGTTCTCTCATTTTCTCCGCTGGTAAAGCACTATAATATTGGTGTTTCATTTTCAAATTTTCTCTCATCACATCAACAAAAAACAACACTACGCTACTAACGTATCTACAGAGGCATCACATCATTTTAACATGGTAAAATACATTGGAGGGGTGACTAAATTAAAACACTTGTTATAGAAAAAATATTATGTTGACAGACTTTACATCATTCTACATTATTCAGATGACTCTCCACAAAAATAATTTATTTCTTAATGTGTAAAACTTAAAAAAAAATATCACTGAACTACTGAAAGCACCTACAAGATCAATATAATTGTAGTATTACAGTTCATTATCACAAAATCATGTTCATGTATCACGTTTTCCTACTTAACACACACGCACCTAACAAAATAAATCAATAAATATGTGGGCATATAATATTGATTTTAGCTGAAATTATTAATTATTATTCTTAAAAATGTCTAATACAATGTTCCAAACACTATCAGCCAAAAAACAGACAAACACTGCAACAGTATTACAGTAATTTTAAAACTGATGTTTTCAGAGGTCATTTTCACTGCAGTTGATAAATGAGACTCAAGATGGATTATAAAACAAGAACCTGTGGTGTGATATGAAAAATAATAAAATGTGACCAGTGCTGGCAAAATAAGTTGGAATGCGCACGGTCTAATTTTGAGCTATAGGCAAAAGAAGTGAAAAATGTCAGTTTTGCTCGAATTTGAGGTTTTCACAAAAATGAGTTCATTAAGGCCTCTTATAGATCCCAATGCTCCAAATAGTAATTAGACATCTAAAATGACCTTTATTTGTAGCCTACGTTTTCTGAGAGGAGTACCTTTTTCTCTGCTCACTTCTGGTCACCACAAGTTGTAGGTATATTGTTACAAAGCGCAGCATGCAGAATCAAAAAAGCGCAGCAAAGACAGAATCACTGGCTGCTCTTGATTAAACTACTGTTTATTTGCATCTTTGTTCTTATCTTTAATAACAAAGATAAAATAAAAAAATAGCTATATTGTGAAATTTGCTCATTCCGACTCATTTTGCCAGCACGTGTCACAAATACTACAGGTTTCAGTTACTTGGATGAGTGGTCTGATATTAACCATTGCCATGAATGACCGTGAACATTAGAAAATATCAGATGCTGAATGTTGCAACTGGTCAATCAGGGTTAAGCAGTGAGCTGTGTAATGTTAAAATACTGTCTCTTATTCTAATGTAAAACGCAAAGAGAACGATAAGCAAATCTTTAATAAGGTGATTTCCCTCAGAAGTGTAAACAATGGCTCTTTGGACACAAACACTATAGAATACCCAAGACGTGTCACTCGTATAGTTTTGAATGGAGAAAAATGCAACACCCAGTATGGCCGCTCTATCGAACGAAGCCCCGCCTTCTGAGCAAAAGAGCCATTCCCTAATCAGTAAAGTCAGTTGCTGCGTCCCAATTCGCATAATATCTGTCCTAAATAGTATTTGAAAATAGAATTAATATGTCCCAAATCATAGTATGTTTAAAAAAGTACGCCAAAGATTCCCGGATGGTCTACTACTTCTGGTTAGAATTCGAAGTGCAGATCGATGCACACTCTAACAGCTAATATTGCCCACAACACATTGCGCAGTGGACGGGGATTCGATTAGAACTACAAACATGAATAAAAAGTGTTAAAAAACTACAAACATGGCAGATATGCGCGACCGACGGACAGGTAGAGAAAGGGATTTGAGTGATAAATAATCAATGTCTAACCTAATGAAAAAATATTTATTAATGTTATCCATGTTATATTTCATCTGCAACAACACTGTGAACTTTTATAATGATACGTTTGGTCATTAACTTTGAAATGCATCATTATGCAAACACATGAGCAGAGTTCTCGGCATGAAAGACCCGCGATGTGTTTCTTTATTTCTCTCCAGTACGGTAGAAAATCAAAGTAAACGAAATGTGGATGATGTTAACTGTGACAAGATGATTGACAGGGCAGTTTAAACAGTTACAGGATGCACGTAACTAAGCAACAGATTGTCCATTAAAGAAGCAGCTATGATGAAGTAGTATGTCCCAAAGCTTGCCTACTATTCTGCTACATACTCAAAAGTATGTACTTTTTCTTCACAAAAAGAGTACATACTTTTAGGGCATAGTATAAGTAGGCGAATTGGGACGCAGCAATTGCATCACTGCAGCTGCCGTTAGAAGTCCCAGTTGCTATAGAAACAGTAAGCGTTCTGAGACATGCACAATTAGGTCTAGCCTGAAAAATAAGCTTTTTAAATGCTATTTGAGCAAAATAACCAACTTTTATGAGACAGTTGTTGTCAGATTTCATTGGTGATTTCAAATATGAAATTTAATCTTAAGCTTGGTGAACAGTTTTGGAGAATTTGATGTTTCCCCATTCAAAGAGATAGGAGCTGCACTTGCATGGTGTGCTTTTAACCCGGTTTAAAGTTTGCTCTTTATTCGACTTGCCATAACCTTGAATTTCAACAGTTGGCTATGAGCGTGAGTGACTGAACACACGCCAGTGACCTTCTCCCATTCTCTCACACACACACACACACACACCCAGCAGCCCTCTTGCAATACTGAGCTCATCTGAGCCAATCCTGAAACCAGGAGAAAGGCATAAAATCTGTTCTATTTAAAGTGATGCTCACAACACCAGAGCAGCTCCATTTACATATGCATCTCCTCACAGTTCACTGTCAAGCAGAACAAAGATGTTTAACATATAAAAATAAATAAATCACAAGCTACTGTCAGCCATTCTGCTAAGCCTTTGTTTTAAGGTGACACATTACAACAGGATATTTTTTCAAAGAGGCAATAATTAATTTCATGTACGCCTCTCATTTGTGTCTTCTAATAGAAAAAACACTTCAGCTCGAGCTTAGCCTGATTCTTGGGTAATGGCTTAAATAATGGGATGCTATAATATCCAGGCATCAGAGGTGCTTTTTCTGAGCCTGTTATGACGGTTTGAGTGTCCAGTGATAAAGAAGGACAAAGGTAGATAGCTCAGAGGAGAAGTTTACCAAGTGCTGCTGAACACATGAAATATCACAGAGCCAATGCTGTAAACAAGGAAACCTCTATGTGACCTTCAGAGCTGGGAAGGAAGGGCATACATATTTTATGATGGATGAAAAAGAAATCTTGGATCATATTAAACACACGTGACTATGAAAGTCAAGGTCTGTTCACACCAGTCAAACTGCAAACATGTTTTTGCACAGCAACTATTAACACTCTCGCAGCTCTCACACAACCATTCACAGGCAAATATTAGTCATTTTCTGAATAGTTGTCGTTTTAGTTATATAAATACAGTTATTTTAACATTCTATTGTACAATAACAATCTACCAAAAAAAGAAAAAAAAACTTTTGCAAACAGAGTCCTCTGGCAAATATTACTCATTTTTGAATGGTTGTCAGTTCAGTTACTGAATAATAATAATAATAATAATAACAATAATAATAACAATTATTATTATTATTATTATTATTATTATTACACTAATAATAATAATCATAAAGATAATCAATTTTCTGAATTGTTGTCATTTTATTTATATAAATGCTGTTATTGTAACTTTTGTAATAATAATTCATTCATACTTTGGCAAACAGAGTCCTCTGGTAAATATGACTAATTTTCTGAATGGTTGTCAGTTCAGTTACTGAATAATAATAATAATAATAATAATAACTATTATTATTATTATTATTATTATTACTACACTACACTACATTAAAAAAAACATTTATAAGAATAAGAATAGTAACTGAACTGACAACCACTCAGAAAATTAGCATTATTTACCAGAGGACTCTGTTTGCCAAAGTGTTAATTATTGATTATAATTATAATAGAAAAAAAAAAATATTTGACATAAAAATCTTTCGTAACATTATAATTGCCTTTAATATTCTGTCTTTACACATTTATTAATAATAATAATAATAATAATAATAATAATAATAATAAGTCACAGAGTTTCCTTTAAAAGTTAAAAAGCATACAGTAACAGTGTAGAAATACAATTAAAAATGTGTTACATAGTTCAAATTGATATGAAAGCTTTGTAGTCTTTCTGTATACATTGTTGAAATAGATCCCAGCTGAAACACCAGAGGAAACCATTAAGATGGTAGAGGGACCTGATTTGTGCTTTCTCTTCTATGGGTAGCGTGACTGTGATTGTGTACCTGTATTCCTTCTGTGCCGGGCTGCTGCAGCAGTTTGACGGTCCTCCTCGTTACCCTCTGGCCGCGTCCTTCATGCCAGGTCAAGTTGCCCCCGGCCTTGCGTGGCAGCTGATAGTTGAGCTCCTCTGCTGAGACTGTGTGCTCCAGCGCAGCCCGACAGAAGCTGAAGCTGGACGCAGCTGTGGAGGACAGACGAAGACAGACGATGAAGACTATTATAGTGTCCATATCACGACATATTACACAGCATCACTGTCAAAGCTCCATGAATTCTGAACCCTGTCATTAGAATGTCAGTCACAGGTCACTGTGCCATAAATTTCTAACCATAACAAAAAAAAAAAAAAAGCAAGTCGATATTTGTTATTATTTATTTTATGCCTTTTTTGATTATTTTATTGAATTGTGCATGGTAGATTTCTATGACATGACAGAAGAAATTAGGACAGATATATATTACTATTGCACTGAATAATGCAAAGTTGGAAACAGTAATTTTTAAAAAATGAAATGAATGCTTTTATTTAGCAAGGATGCAATGATTTGATCAAAAGTGACGGTAAAAAATAATTTAATGTTACGAACACTTTTGAACTTTTTTTATTCAATAAAAAATCCTGAAAAAAATGTATCATGGTTTTCACAAAAATATGAACCAGCACAACTGTTTTCAACATTGATAATCAGCATATTAGAAGGATTTCTGAAGGATCATGTGACACTGAAGACAGATGCTAAAAATTCAGCTTTAAACTTGATCATTATGGAAATTCAGAATCACAATAAATACAAATAATACGGAACAAACACACACTGACACATTTTACTAGTAAATTAGTCAAATATTGTATATATATATATATATATATATATATCACACATGTAAGATTCAGGGGTGATCCAACAACCCAACAAGTCTACTCAGCAATCTTGTGCTTGTAGTCTAAAAAAGAGAAGAGGGCAGTCTTTAACCCCAGCAGATACAGGAGACAGGTAAGATGCGTCAGGTCATGGGCCCGCAGAGCAATCCAGAAGCCCTTCGAGTGTGTATGCATGAAAATGTAAATGTGGCACATCAGTATGTCAGTGTCTGTGTGCGATGCCACAACATAATTATCATACACCGGCTCTTCCATGAATGCAAAGTATCTGTAGAAGACAAACCTACAGTGTACAGACTACATTTTTTTATAAACCGTATAGTGAAGCAGTATGCACTATGCAGTGTGACACAAACATTTCAAACAGCCATAGGCTTCACTGCTGTCATGCAAACTCATTAAATTTAATTTTAAAAAAGTTAATCTTTGAAACAAAAATTAGTTAATTCAATTTTAAGTAAAAAAATGCTTAATATCAAATAATGACACTGGAAATAGGTCACATGTACTGCTTATTTTGGCAAGCAGCAAGCAGCAATGCAAAATACGTTCAAAATTGTACATAAAACTGATTTTTTTTAGCATGTTTTACAAGAAAATACTATTTCTACTATTTCTTTGTAATGATATGTGAAATTTACTAGCGATTTCTGAGTAAAAAATAATTTAAAGACAATCCTACACCTATTTATTTTTTATTGAATTGATTTGAATTGAATTTTATTTTATTTTCAGGTTAGTCAAGTCAATTTAATGCCATGTAAAATGTAAAAAATGCATTATGGTAATGAAAATTAGGTGAAAAATGTTAACTTGTCATCAAAATAACAATGACAATGTAAAAAAAAATTATGTTGCAATGAAACAGAAGTAACGACAGGTTTTTTTTTTTCATGTTGTGACATGCATCCATTTTGATTAAAAATTATGAGGTAAAAATATTAACATATACAGTACATGAATCTTTCACAATAAGATCTATTACATGTATTTACAAAATAAATAGGGTGAATTATCATTTCATGTTGACTTTAATGGTCTTAAAAAAGCTTCAGTTACTTAATATCATTTTTATTCTATTTAAATAAAGCTTCGTCCTGCAGAAATAGTACAAAAGTAGTATGCTAATATATTATTTGAACCATTGTCGTAATCTCTCACTTTTCCCTTTCCACCTGAGCTGCTTTAACCAAACACCCAACTGCAAATAAAAAACTACCGATGTGCTTATAAAGGTCACTGGTCTTTCTTTTCCTTTCTCTGACCTTCTTCTACCCCCGGCTATCTCTCTCTTTCTGTGTATCTACCTCTCCCAGTTGGCTTTCTTATGTAAGCCCTTTTTCCAGCATAGCTAATGTGATTAGTGCTACGGCGAGCACTTGGCAAGTACAAAATATTTAATGAAGGGTAAAAGATGATACCAGCACATATCAGCACATAAGAGATTAAAAAACAAGAGCCCAAGTCAGTGAGAAAGAGAGAGGGAGCAAGAGTTCAAAAGTGGGGAAATAATACATTAATGGCCATTCACGAAAAAAAAAACTGACAAAGGACTGAGGTAGCCCTACACAGCTTAGAAAAAGTTTTGTTTGTCTGGTTAAGCTGGTCTCAAAGCTCTTTGCATAGATTGTCATTGCATGAAGAGCTAGAGTCCATTGTGTTTCAAACTGCGCTGTAGTCGCCGCTAGCTCTATGTTAACTGAAGTACTATAAAAGCGACTGAGGGAAAATGGAAACTCTGGGAAAACCGGCCTGGAGATGCTGACAGCTAAAACAAAAGTGTTTCCACCTATCAAAACCATCCCAAAGGGCAGGTCAAGTTCATAGTGTAATCATGGGGTGATGGGAAAGAGGGATCGTGGAGCAGTTTGTCAGGGTTCAGTGATGCGTTTCCTGTGTCTGCTTTCCTCACTGTTCTTTCTCTCCTCGGCGGACGGGAAACGAAAGCCACAGGCTTATTACTGCCAATCAAATCCACAGGAGGCAAAAATTAGAGCTCTCGACGCACTGAGATGGATAAGAAACACATCCCATCACTCAAAGTAAGGGGTGTGGTTAAAGACCGTACAGCATCTGTCAGTCATCCACAGGGGGCTGCGGCTAAGAATGATATTTTCTCTGGATATCCTGCTGGATCTACCCATCTGTCCAAATTACTATGCGTCAGCTCTTCAGTCGGATTCAAAAGATACGAATTTCCACTTCACATCCCAGAAGACGACACTGGTTGCGTCTGAATAGGCAAAAAATTGTAGTATGCAACG
Source organism: Spinibarbus caldwelli (assembly GCA_039654775.1). Classification (NCBI taxonomy): domain Eukaryota; kingdom Metazoa; phylum Chordata; class Actinopteri; order Cypriniformes; family Cyprinidae; genus Spinibarbus; species Spinibarbus caldwelli. The sequence goes on from CM077260.1 coordinate 23,415,280, forward strand.
TTCTGTGACACACATATAATGAGCACTTGATCCTAAAAGAGTTTGATGTTAGCATGTTGCTAAGCTAACAATGTGATACTGATAAACACAACACAAACATAAACAGCACATTGAATTACATTTAACTCTTTACATCAATATTTTTAGTACTAAATAAAACAGCTCACTAGGTTGAGGTTACGTAATATCAGCCCGATTTCGAGTGTAATAATGTTTTTATTCAACAGTTCAATAAACAAGTTGATATTGACTAACTTAGATTTTGTAGACACAATATTTAGAGTCATTTGTCTATTTCTAATCCACCAGTGAACATACATGAACAAATCCACGGCAGAATAAACCCCTGTGCATCTCCAAGCAACACAGTGATGTTAAGGAATGAATTGGTTAAAAGAATGATTCAATGACTCACTCTTGAACACTGGATGTATCTAAAATAACAATGTATCCTCATTCACTATTCCTTACATCAGTCCACTGAATGAGTGAATTCAGACACAGAGTGCACCCTAAATGTTATGGACACCATCTTCTAGCATTGAGATGTTGAAATTCATTTGTTGCGTTGTTCACAGTGTATGTATTTTCATCGTTGAGTATACAGTACGGTTTTAGTCTACGGTTTCAGACACTGCTATAAATAGCTGTTGACTCAAATAGTGCATTATATAACAATACATGGGGTGACACAAATGCTCAAATTTGAACCACATACTACTCTTACCATTTTTACTATATCTTTCTATGGCAGAAACAGTAATAGTAGTATGCTAGCATGCAATTCCGAACTCAGCAAAAGTCATTTGTTTCAACTCATTTCAACAAATGAATTAGTGTTGTTAAATAAAATTGTTTAGTGACTGATTCAGTGACTCACTTGTCTCCACCTACTGGCATAATGATGTAATTTGGAGTAAAAGTTAAGGAAAAATCCCCACCACTAATACAATCTTGGCCGTTCACATTCGACGACAAGATTAATATTAGTATAGTTTAGTATATTTCCTGGATGATGTAGTTTGTACTATAGGTTTGCACATACATGCAATACAAAGAAGATATTGCTGATTTTGGTAAATGTTGGTCAAGAAATATATGTTAGAAGAGGCACTCTTGACTTTAATGCCATGACGCTGTGTTTCTTTGTATTTAAGATGATAGTGTAGATAATGGCATGCTGGCGGAGACAGTCGGGTGTAATAGTGGGAAGCGAGATGATTTCTGAACCTCACTCAGGCTTCTCGTCGGGCTTCAGAATGTGACCTTGGCCAGAATTGATCTTCAATTAAGCGTTCAAGTCCCACAGTGTGAAGACAAAGGGGGTCTCGACACCACCATCAGGAGAGGGGAGGAGACAGACAGCAGAGGTCAAATGCGGACAAAAGTCTGAATATTTCCATTAAATATTCTGGGAGAGAGATGTACAAATCTCTTTGAGTGCTGATGCAAGGCACTAAACTGCTTAGATACATGTAATAGAAGACAAAGACAGAGAAAGAGATGGAAACAGGGGCAGGGACAGCTAAGTTAATGCAAAAAAAGAGAGTGATCCAATGGTAAATGCTTTCAACCCTGAAGAAAGAGTCACTCTCCTCCCTGATGTGATTGATGGAATGGCTTAGATCTTCTCCTGCCACCGCAGAAAAAGATTAATCATGAAAGTTTCCAAACTTCGTTTGACATTTCCTTGCCTTTTTTTAACAGTCATTAGCAAGCAATTACTCTGCGGTTTGGTGTGGCTTGTGGGAAGGTCATACCGAGTCAAAGCCCATGGTAGACTACCTCAGCACTTTTGGAAAAACTTATTCCTTCCTAAAGAAAGTACCACACTACTAAACTTTCCTAGAGGCTCCAAGACTCCTTCACCTGTCAACCAATTTGGCATCTACTTGCTGCTACCTTCCCCCTTGAAAATGGAGTACCAGGAAACTAAAATAAATACGTGTGAAAAAAAAATATGAACAAATTATAAATCACACATACATATGCATATTTTCTGCATAAACACTACCAGTAAAAGTTTGGCCACACCTGCTCTTTCGATTTCAATTTTACATGATATATTATAGTATACACATTTACATTTTAGAATAATAGCAAAGTCATTAAAACTACGAAATATACAAAAAAGGTATACAAAAAGCATAGGAATTATGGAATTAGGAATTATGTGGTGACTAAAAATAATAAAATAAAATAAAATAAAATGCTTATTTTTTTCAGTGCTGATTGTTATTTTACAAATACTGTTATTTTACAAATACATAAAACATTAAATGTATACTACTGTACCTTTCAGATGTTTATATGATTTGTTAATGTTTTGATCAGCAAGGCTACATTTATTTAATCAAAAATACATTAAAATAGCAATATCAATAAATATTTTTACAATTGAAAATATCAGTGTTCTATTTGAATGTATTGTAAAAAAAAATAAAAAAAAAATAAAATAAAATAAAATAATAATATAATTATCCTGTGTTTAAAAGCCCCAGTCTTTTCAGTTCACGTTTGTCGGTCCTTGAATGTCTTCGTGTGCTCAATGTTCCCTATTTGGATTATTAAAGACTCTCAGTTCGTGGCTCCCGTGAGTCCCGTGAAGTGTGACACTGTCACATTTGATTAATTTAATGCATACTTTCTGAATAAAACTATTAATTTCTACTAAAAAAAAGTGAAGAAAACTTCTGGATGGCAGTGTATGTCAACATAACATAGTATTGGTAAAAAGTATCTTAAAGTGTCTTTAAAAATGTAAAATTTTGCTACTTAAACCACATTTAACATTAAATTAAATATACCACAAACTAATAGAAAACAGTCCTGAGATTACCTTTTCAGTATACAAGTCTTTTCCATATCAGCGTGTCTTCCAGCTAGTGGGTGTTCAATCCATGGTTATGGAGTATTTACCAAGGGGAAGTCCTGCGGACACCATCTTGAACCCCCAGAAATGAAGCATGAAATTATTCCATCTTGACCCAGCTCTAGAGAGCAGTTCAATCATGTCGAGAAAAATACCATAAAAATATAAAGTTGTTCTCAAAGAATGTGTTGTCAGACTTCATCCATAGAAACTAGCTTTAGTACTGGCTGGCAGAGTGAATAGTCCCATCTCTCATTTTTATTTTTTACTTCAAGACCTCCAAAGGAAACTCTTCTACCCCACAAACGCAAGCAGATACAATTTCAGGTCCATCATGAATTCTGCTTATGTAAATGGTGATTCATCAGCACACATCCAATATGGTCCTGAAATAAATGACTAGATTTATCATTTATCCGACACAAAGTTGACAAAACATGGTTAAACCTCAGTTCCAGTGAATCTCAAATACTGACATGAGCCAAAGCAGCTTAAAACTTTGAAAGTTTCTAGAAGAATTAGACAATAAAGTTCAACTCAAACCACACACAGGCCACACCTGACACATACAGTCATGGCTAAAAAAAGCCACAGAGTCTATTTAGATCTATGAATCTCTCCATGCTGCAAAACAGTCAGTCTGCTGTAGATCAGATCGCTTCGACAGCCAGCAAATCAACCCGGAATGGAGGCAGATTGACAGGGCGGAGGCATTAAGAATAACAGGAGATCTCCCGCTGAAAAGACAAGCCTGAGACGGCCTCCGTCCACAGAAAGAAACATCATTAAACGAGGAAAACAAAGAACACAGGAAAGGATTATTCACTACGACATTGATTTTCTGACCAAAAACAACATTCCTACAGAAGCTGGTTAATAGCAAGGAAAATAAATCTTCCATGCTGAGAAACAGATATTTATTCAGCTAGTTCTTTAGGTAAGGATAAGGTAAAGTAAAATTATCAGTCTTATCAATCTACAACTACATTAAGGTACTTAATGGCAATATATATGTAACACTTTAGCATTGACCAGTTCTCACTATTAACTAGCTGCTTATTAGCACACATATTACTAACATTTTGGCTGTTTATTTGTACTTATAAAGCACATATTTTGCAAGACCATACTCTACATCCCTAATCCTACCCAATACCTAAACTTAACAACTACCTTACTAACTATTAATAAGCAAAATCTGTTCATTTACAACAATCACCTGAATGAGCCGATTCAAAACCAACCAGCCTTTCCAATGCTATAAGAAAGAGAAGCATTTAGGATGAACCAGTTCACTAGAATTAATTAGTGTTTTTAAAGCTTCATATGAGAAGGAGAGGTGTTTAGGATGAACTGATTCACTAGAATGATTTAGCTTTTTTAGTGCTACATACAGTATGACAAAGAGAGCATTTTAGAACAAATCAGTGTTTTTATCATTATGCTACATGTGAGAAAGAGAACCATTTAGGATGAACCGACTGACTAGAATGAATTGGACTTGTTAACGATACATATGAGCGAGAGATGAGGATGTGTTAGATTATCTCTGTTTGCTCAACAGAGAAGTTGCTTGCGCAATACAGCATTAAATAGTAATGTAGTGTTTGAGTGCACTACAACGCCCTACGTTATAGGGATAGTAGTTGATTTTGGTTATGTACACAGCACAAATAAAATATATACATCTACAACCATTCATAAAGTGTTTTTCATCTATTGTTTTGCACTGACTAGAATGAATTTAGAAACACAGCTTTCAGTTTTTCAATTCAAAACACATTTTTTTCTTTCTTTATTTGTAAGTCACTTAGGATAAAAGTATCTGCTGTTTGCTGTTAATATAAAAATATGATATATGTATTTTTTTTATTTGAAGGCTGTCATTTAGCTGCCACGTGTGTAGGACTTGCATAAGAGTGGCATAACAGGTCTGAGGTGGGCAACTGCTTCTTGCCCTAATATGATGTGTGTGAATTATTCATGCACACTGACTGCATCTTCTGAAAGCTTTCGTGTCACACATAAACCAAACTTTGTAGAGTGAGCTAATTTCCCCAAGCCCTGTAGCTGTGATATAGTAAATGATATAAAAGTGACGAGGACTTAATTGTGAATGAAAAAACAAATGAACATCTGCTGAGTTTGGAGGGAAACGTTGACCTTGAAAGAAACTTTTAAACAGACTTCATTAGCATAGTCAGCATCTTCTGCATAATCAGAATATTTAAATACCAGGTATCAAATTCTAAATATTCACTTAAGCTCCAGCAGTCTTTCCATTTTTCATTATAATTACATAATGTCCTGACCTCTCTTTTGTGAATGTGCTGTCTTCATGATCTACTGTAGTAAATAAATCATACACATCCCATTAGTATCCTAAATCTGTGCATATTTCTCTCCTGATTCAGATGAGACAACTTTTTCAGTGGAGGAATCAATATTATGGACAGAGGACTCTTATTTTAGTTGGAAACAATGGTTTGACATTTACTTGTGGATTGTTGTGATGTTTTATCAGCTATTTGGACTCTCATTCTGACGGCACCCATTCACTTACTCCAAACTATTCCTTTAATATTAGCTATTTAACTAAATAAAAGATGCATTTTCTCCAAAACATCAGCGTTTGGTTGGACACACAAGCATAAGACTCCAACAATATCACACACTGTTCTCAGTTCTGCCATAAAAGTCTGTAATCCAAAGTAATCAAAGATTTCAATTCAAACATTACCCATCAAATTCTTTCATTTCATACTCTCATTTATATCTATTTTTATTTCTCCCTAAAGGAAATTTAGGAGAAACATCTGATAGGAATGACACATATGAAACGTATTATGAAACATAACTGACAGCTAAATTAGGTCTCCTGAGCACTGACAGAAATAAAATATTCCTCTGGGATAAACACTATACAAAATTCATTATTGTAAACCATTCAACCAATAGTAATTAAGAAGAAGCAGACCTACCGTCATATTTGAAAAAAGACCACAATAATGAATAATAAATGTACCTTCTATGAAACTCTGTATGGCAGTTCTGTAAACTGGCGCAGTGCCGGACTGAACCATCACTACTCTGTCCCTCCTCATGGGCCTGTCCCACCAGCTACAACCAGCATACCTTCACCCCAGTTCAGCTGCAGGAGTCAACCGGCCCGACCTGGGCACTTTTCTGGGAGCAGAAAGGGCAAGAACAGCCACCGTCTAGAGCACAGAACATGTTACTGTGCAATTCAAGATTGTTGAAATAGGAGAGAAGAACTTTCGGTGAACTAACATCCAGCTGCATATGAACACAAACATATAAGCCCATCAGATGCTCCTAACAAATCAATGGAGCCAACCTCTGCTGTCCAATGTACTCAACTCTGGCCCCATTCAATACTGTTTCGACTGTATTGACTTCGGAAATGTGTGTCTGTGGATGAAACAATCCATAAATGGCAACTGTAATGTAACACATACCATACACTTTTTTAATAAACACTGTAAGTGGGTAAAATATTCATCCATTTATATGTATGCATTAGAGATGTCAAAGTTAACATGTTATGTATGTGATTATTTAAATATGTTTAATTCTGTTTCATTCTGTTATCTATCTTTCACAGTTAACGTATTTATCCAATGTGACATTGTAACTGTAATTTCTAAAACTGATCAGGTCATTCAGAACAGACAGAGACTGATTAAACCAGGGGTCACCAAAATCCTGGAGAGCCGGTGTCCTGCAGAGTTTAGCTCCAACCCTAATCAAACACACCTGAAACAGCTAATCAAGGTCTTACTAGGTATACTTGAAACTTCAAGGCAGGTGTGTTGAGGCAAGTTGGAGCTAAACTCTACAGGACACCGGCCCCCCAGGACCAAATGTGATGACCCCTGGACTACACATTCAGTATGACCATCAGGTCTCTTAGTGTTTGCATTTTGATGATGGGTGAATGAAGGACATAAAGAACAAATGAACAAATAAAAGAACGGGAGGAACAAACACAAACAAATGAAAGAAGGGAAAAAAACGAGTGTGGGAGCAGATGAATGGAAAGAAGGAATGAACAAAAAGGAAGGTAGGAATGATGAACTAACCAACAATGAAACAAGGAATGAGGGAGAAAATGACGGAAATTGAAGGAAGGAAGGAAGGAAGGAAAAAATGAACAAAATGAAGGATGAGAACAAACAAACAAAGGAAGGATGGAAAGAGTGAAAGGAATGAGCCAATAAATGGAAAGAAGGAAAAATAGAATGAACAAAATGGAGGAATACAGGTAGGAGGGATGAACTAACTAATGAAACAAATAAATGACCGACTAACTGACTGATTGATTGATTGAATGAATGAATGAATGAATGAATGAAACAAAATGGGAACAAAAGGAAAGAAAAGAAAGAAAGAAAGAAAGAAAGAAAGAAAGAAAGAAAGAAAGAAAGAAAGGACGAGAGTACAAAACAAATAAATTAAGGAAGGAAAGAATGAAAGGAAGGAAGGAAGGAATGAGGAACAGTATGTAGGTAGGAAAGATGAAATAACCAATGATGAAGCAAATGAATGAATGAATGAATGAATGAATGAAACAAAAGCACGGTAAGAAAGAGGGAAGGAAAGAAGAATTTAACGAAATGAAAAAGAAATATTGATCGAAAGAAAGAAAGAAAGAAACAAACAAACAAACAAACAAATGACAGAAGGAAAGAAGAAGGAAGGAAGGAACAGAAAAATGGGAGAAAGGAAAGAATGAACAAATGAAGGAAAGGAAGGAATGAAGGAATAAAAGCAAAAAAGAAGGATGTAACTAACAGAATGAAGAAAGGAAGAAATGTAAATAGGTAGGAAGGATGAACTAACCAATGATGAAATGAGCAAACAAACAAATTAATGAGACGAGGGAAAGAAAGAAAGAAAGAAAGAAAGAAAGAAAGAAAAGGACTAGATGAACCAGATAAATGAATGAAGGAAAGCGAAAGAAAGGACTGAGCGAAAAGAATGAAAAAAGGAATGAGCAATTGAAGGATAGACGAAACAAAAACAAAAAGAAACTGAAAGAAGAACGGAAGGTAGGAAGGATGAACTAACCAATGATGAAACAAACCAACAAACAAATGAGAGGAGGAGAGAGTCACCTCTGGGCCCCGGACACCAGAGAGAGAGAATAATAATGGACAAACAGAAGTGAGGACAGAGAGTGAGAGTAATGAACAGCAGAGAGCAGCGGATCACACACACTCTCACACAGACAGTGGGGCGTCGCAGTGTGTCTCCAGCTCCAGTCACAGCTGTGTGTGTGTGTGTGTGTGTGTGTGTGTGTGTGTGTGTGTGTTTACTGAACTGAACTGCAATATGCTTACTGATCAGACATCTAGGTGCAAACAGGCCCCCTCAGTTGAGATACTCACAGGAGGTGCTGCTACACAAATCAGTGTCAGTTTAACTTACACACACACACACACACACACACACACACACACACACACATAGTCACACTTGCAAAAACTTGCAAAATCCAATTTTTTCTGTAGAGTGAGAGAAACTTATTCCACCATATTTTCATCTGTCATCCTCAGTGTTTGGTGAATAGTCAGTCGGTTTGTAATTATTGTTGTAACATGAGGTCAGTCCCGGGTGCTGCCATCTCTCCACGACCCAAATTAACATAGTTAATCTCAAACAAACCCATTACAGACAACAAGCCACAGTTCTCTCTCATTCTTTTCTCTTCCTCCTTTAGCTTCTCCTCTTTTCCCACTATATAGTTGCTAATTGCAAAACCTACTTATGGTTCCTTCCACAAAGTTGAAACGCAGAGGAAATAGAGCTTTTTCAGTGATGGGCCCCAGATTGTGGAACAGCCTGGCAGCACACCTCAGAGCTGCTCCATCTTTATCGGGTTTTAAATCTCTTTTGAAAACTCACTTGTTTTCTTTAGCTTTTGCAAGCTGATATTGTTTGAATGGGTTTTACGTTTGATCATTATGTTGTACAGCAAATTGGTCAGTCTTGCGACTGTTTTAAATGTGCTTTATAAATAAAAGAACTAGAACTAGAACTAATTGGTTTTAGTGCATTGCTAAGAGCTCTTGGGTGGTTGCAGAGTGGTCAAAATTGTAGCCTAATCTTTTTATTATTCATAATGTTCACTCATACATTTTGTGCACTGAAATATATGATGTATATTGTACATCTACAAATTAAGAAACATAAGAATCTTTCCTAATCCCCTCTCTCTCTCTCTCTCTATATATATATATATACATATATTATTATTATTATTATTATATACATCACTAACTTCTAACTTCTCAACAAATATAGAAAATGCAAAAGACAAGTAAATTACAATTATTTTAGTTACAATATTATATTATGAGATTTTTAAACTTCTGAAGACTTGGAATAAATGGTTGGTTTGCAACGTTCTTCAAAATAATGTATCTTCTTTTATGTTTCATAGAAGAAGGAACATCATGCAGGTTTGGAACAACATGAGGATGAGTAAATGCTGACAGAATTTGGTCATGCTTTATTTTAAGGTCCAATTCTTGCTATTAACAAACCATTAACTACGACTTTTGCCTCAATAAACTCCTAATTTGCTGCTTATTAATGGTTAGTAAGGCAGTTGTTAAGTTTAAGTATTGGGTAAGATTAGCGATGTAGAATATGGTCATGTAGAATATGTGCTTTATAAGTACTAATAAATAGCCAATATGTTAATAATAGGCATGCTAATAAGCAAGTAGTTAATAGAAAGAATTGGTCCCTATACTAAAGTGTTTCCCAGAATTTTAATTTTTTGGGTGGGCTGTACCTTTAACTACAATCTAATCAACAATTTCATTCATTTCCACACAAATGGTGCAGGACGAATTATGCAAGTTTAATATTTTAGACTTAGGGGTTTGATCAAATGCAAGAATGAATGCTTTAGCAATTACACTGCACACAGGTATTCAGAGAACATCTCTCTCTTGTCTCATTCGCTCAGACAGTCTCACAGAGAGTAGAAAGGTTATGTGTTCATAAGGTATGAAGTCACTCAAGTCCTCAAAGGACCCAAATGTAATCTCTCTCTCTTTGTCTGATTGTTGCTTTATTCTCCAATCACTGTATTCTCTTGCTTTAATTGCCATGTTATCAGACTCTCCCCAGCTCCCCCTCTCTCTGCCTGACAGCTATGCCAATTACCCGTGTGTATTGTGTGCTGTCTGGGCAGGGAGGCTCCAGGTAGCCAATAGAACCAACACTCGCTATTTAGACACAGAACAGAGAAGAGAATGAAAGCTGCCGCTCTTTATGCATTCACAGTCTCTCCATCATGTCCTGAATGAACACTCTCTCCATCTGTCTGCCATTGCCATTTTTCAAAACACTATAAGTAGATACTATAAGTAATAAAAATTATTGTGGCATATGCAAGGTATTCCATTAGTTTTAGTGTTTATTCCACACTACAGCTGGGTCAATACTTACATTTTGACTATTAGTTATTAACACCAGATACTGGTATCAGTCGTTGCCATCAAGTCGGCAAATTTGCCTTTTAAGTTTGCTTTTTAGTCTATTTTAATTCTACAGTACTGCTTTGCAATCAGTCTAGGGCAATAAATTATATCTTTCATGCTGACTCAGTATGCTAGCAAGCTTTAAACACACATAAATAAATATTACCATCGCTTTTATGCTAAATAGTGATGTCAAGTACCAAAATTAACAAAATGAATTAGTAGCAAATTAGTAGAATTGGTCTGGTCTTGAATATATCAAGCAATCATATTTCACACTGTGTTAAAAATACAAGTTTGTTTTTGCTCAGTTCAGATTGACAGCTTGTGGTAACTTCATGCTTTCATCATTAAAAAGCAGCTTGAACATTCTGCTAAGTGTCTGCATTTGTGTTCCACAGGTTTGGAATGACATGATGGTGAGCATAATGATGGAATTTACACCATTTGGGTGAACAGTCCCTTTAAGTGCAAAATAAGCATTCATGTGTTATCAGTGCCTTAACTGTAAGTAACATTAATGTCAGGTCAGTGGTCCTTTCCTATTCTCCTTTAATCAATGAGACGCAACAGCTTCTGCTCTTTTGGACTTTTTTCTTTCTAATCAGAAAAGACTCCATTCTCCAAAAAGCACACAGCAAATACTCTCATGTCTTTGCAACCCAATTTATGTCCTCCAGTGTGTGTCTTTGTGTAGCTGAGTGTATCTGGTCCAGAAACCTCTCAGGGAGTATAAAGTGGACAGTGCCGAAATGTATGTTTTGTGTGTGTGTAAATATTCTGTTTAAATGTTCTAAATGTAAATGCATCTTATTGAAGTTGACACATTTTCTTTTTCTGTTTTTTTTTTCATTTTAATGTAAAAAATAACTTCAAGGATACAGGATGCACCAGTCCACCTGGAAAGATACAAGAAGAGCTTTTGAGGATGAAATAATTGCTGGATTTGCCAGGTTAGTCACATCAAATCTTTGAAATATGTTCACACAGACTGTCAGTCTTGCCAATTAGTGGTGGGGATTTTTCAGTGATACTTTCTGCAGGTTACATTGTTACGCCAGTAGGAGTGTTGTTATGTAAGTCATTTGAATTATTCACTCAACCAATTTGTTTAAACACACTGATTCATTCAGGAATAAACAAGTGACTTGCTGCATCCCAATTTGAATACTATATGTCCTAAACAGTATTAATAGTTAAAATCCATGAGTCCCAAAAAGTTGTATGTTCAAATCAGTATCCCGAAGTTACATGGATGTTACTATTTCTAGTGGAAATTCTTTTAAAGTGCAGATGCATGCACACTTTAACGGCTAATTTTGCCATAACCCATTTTGTTTTGGAGCATTCAGTTCAGAACTATCCAAAATTACGCGCAATGAACAGTTAAGTAGACAGGTTTAGATAAACAGCTTTGAGTGATTAATATTCAATGATGAAAAACATGTATTTAATCTGTGACAACATTTTAAACATTATTAATGTTTTAATGCATCATTATGCAAAAAATTAGTTCTCAGCATGACAGACACATGACTGGCAGATCAGCATGCTACTACATTTCTCTTCAATACGGTAGGAAGAATTGTTGAATAAAAATGAAATATGGAGTGTTTATGTGAGGATATTAACTGTGACAAGGTGATTGACAGGCCACTTTACAGTGACAGAGTAGAAGTAGAGTAGACAAACTTACTCTTACTGCTACAAGCTCAAAAGTATGTACTTTTTCTTCATAAAAGATTAATGTTTAGGCGATATAAGTAGGCAGTCTTTATGAATGAGTCATTGAATAATTTACTCAACTGATTCATTGAAACACACAGATTCATGCAGGATCAAAATGAATGACTGACTCTGTTGGTGAGTCATTGAATCATTTACTTAATCAATTTAGTCACTGGTTCATTCAGGAACAAAATTAGTGATGACTGTCTTTATGAGGGAGTCATTTTAATCATTCACTTGACCAACTCGTTCAAACAAACTATGTTCAGAAACAAACAAGTGCAAGTATTTATAAGTGAGTCACTGAATCATTTACTCAACTGATGTGTTCAAAAACACTAATTCATTCAGGAACCAAACACCACTACTGCGTGTTGCTTGGAGATGGTTCTATAAAAGTTTCTGGAACATATTCTATTGAAAAAGATTTAAATAATCATTTAAAACATATTCACACACTTTTTAATTTTAAGGTAATTTTCAGTTTGTCGAATTAAATTATATTGTATATGGACATATCTCACAATGTCATACAACTCCCAACTGGCGAGAAACACTCCCAGCCATGCCAGATTCATTTCATGTGATGTTTTCCACTCATATTTCCAAAGGAAGCCACAGAGGTTCCCCAAAGTTAATATTTCCACATCATATTTCACACATGAAAGATTAGTTTGATGTATGATAGACTGATTTTGACTGACACACAGACTGGAAATTCAAGATGTAATAGTTCAGAGTGTTCAAGCTATCATGGTTTGCCATCTCAGAAGGAGCACTGGTTGATATGTCTTTAATGTGTTTAATTTTTAACAGTCTTTATTTTTGGTCCAGAGGGGAATTATGTAATTCAATACAGCCTCGAGCCAGCGAGGGCAAATCTTGAGGGTGACTTTGAAGCTTCATATTGAGTTCAAAAACTGAGAGGACTGCTTACTCTGAGATGGCCTGCCAGAGTGTATTTCTCACTTTCCTCATTCGCTTTCTCTCACACACATGCCAGTATACATCAAATCCTTTCTAATCGCAGATAAGGTGGTCTGGACTCCTTCAGAGTGGATTATGAAAACAGACATGTTAAAAGGTCAGTGATACACTATTACCTCACAAACACAAACATACACTCACTTAAGCAGCAGAGAGAACCATTGTGTCACAGCATAGAGACTAGAGTCACAGAGATAATGCATGACCTCTAGGAAACATTACTGATGCCCAGTGATTATGGGAGTGTAAGTAAGGGAAACATTAAATGAGAGTGTTAGTCCACCTTATTTAAATACACCTCAGAGCAAGAGAGAGAAAGCAAGACACAGGTGCAAAGATGCAACCTTATTTTTGACCTAAACATTCATGACATTTTGAAATTCACCCAATAATAAAATTAGTGATAATAGCAATATTTTACCCAGGCTGATTAACTGGATAACATTTGGTCATTCTGAGTTTGGCGTTAACTAAAATATATAGTTGGTTCACATTTTCTTTTTTTCAAATACTTTTAGTGAACTTGAATATATTTTAAAATGAATTCTGCAATTTTGTGTATGTCTTTATTGCTATTAATATATTGTACTTTTTATATGGAAACTATATCTGCCATCAGCTACCATGTTCTACAGATATCGACATTGGCATTGGCTAGTTGATCACTAGTTAAAATAGTTTCTCTAGTTCTTAGTATAATTTCCATGTGTATAAATGTCCCATCATTCCTTGAACTTTTTGTAAATTCCTGTGATCTCAATTATTAACTTCAGATTTTGAGAAATGCTAACCTTTCATAAAATATAACAATTTTCACTATATCTTTGCATGTTCACTTGTGAAATATAAATTTTTCAATTATACATTTTTATTGGTGGCTGATATTTGGCAATATTTTCATTATTGGCTGACAAGATTTTTCTGCTTGGCTGATGTGTCGGTAGTGGGACTTTTATTTTGACAACCAAGCAAATGCCAGCACCTGAGTGCACATAACTTCCATCCTCTATCTTCAATAGTTTACGGTCTATGTTTAACAGTTCTGACTTATTAATTATTAGACAGAACTGTTAAACAAAGAAAGTTAACGGTATTTAAAAAAAGTATTATAGCATTTATATATAGCTCTATTAAGATACTGGCATCGGCAATTAAATTATCCAAAGTTAATTTTTGAGCAAGTACATAACCAGCCAGTGTTCAAAACTATCACCTTACCTTAGTCCGATTCACAAAGGTAAGCTTGTAATAATGTTTTCTAATTTGTGAGGTACTGATAGCAATTGGTGGGAAATTCGAGCATTCCACTGCGTCATTACGTCACGTAAACATAAAGAAGTTGTCCCAGCTAGTAGGCTATCGTACGTGAGGATGCTGCAGGTGGAGGATCGTTTATAGCCTTTTGTCACAACAGCTGGAATAATTAAACTTATCATTTTGATGATGGATTGTTATCCAAAAAGGATTATGTGTTTATGAAACACATGACCGAAATTAGATTATATTATATTAGTTTTAAATGGGCATCTGATTACAGATAACCTATGTGGAATTACACAAGTTTTGTATTTTAAAGAGAACCAGTTATAAGAAAGAATAATTTGCTTTTGGGGTTAAAAGAATTTCTTTAAATGAAATTTGAGAACCAAGTATAACAATAATAATAATTTGCATGGTTTGATGTGATATGAGCTAAGCGATCGTTAGATTTAATCACCATTGGTAGCGTGATTTATTATAATGCTTTTTTCCTCAGTTGGTTAGAACAAAAGTGGCAGACTTGTTACTTCAGACACAATATCTGGTGAAAATTCTTATTTGGGTCATACTTCCGTAGACGTAGGCTAGAATCTGTGATTCCTAAGTACAGGATCCACACCGGTTCAGTGACTGACAGCCACACATTCACCTCAAAACATTAAAATTCATCCGCGCTAAGGAGCCATGCCAACGCACAAACCTCGTAAATAATTCTGCAAATAACTGCAATTGCAGGTTTCAAACAGAGATGGCGACAAAGAGGCCAAACTTATGGACTGCAGCTTTAAATATTTTAGCATTTATTATTATTCATTCTGCATTATGAATAATGAACATTTATTATTTTATTTTTTTCATTGGCAGTTCGAACACAATCTCACCTTGCAGTACCTTCACACAAACACTTGGGTGGAAACCCTGATCTATATGATATAAGTGCCAAATAATGTATATATATATATACACACACACACACATATATATATATACGATTGTTTTAATGTAACATACTATAAGCAACCCTCACCTAACTTTCAAGTGCAAAAATGGAGAGAGTCAACAACTATCAGATCCTCATCAAAACACTTATCTGACCCCTAACATTGGCAACAATGGAGGCTCCACTGTTGATGTTGTAATCTTTTTTTAATTAACTACTAATTAATATATAAATTAGCTGACACTTCTATCTAAATCACCTTACAGTTAATTAATAAGTGAGAGTCCCTCTGGAACAACCTGGAGTTAAGTGTCTTATTCAAGGACATAAAGTCTGATCCACTTCATATTATATTCAAGGCATTCGCAAACTCAGCCAAATCCACTGACAAATGTTTGTCCGCAACATGCATCAGACGCTCCCTATAGGCACCTTAGAGACTCGGGGTTTCTACCTGCTCAGGGCCAGTAAGAGCTCTACCTTACTTAACCCTGATAAGGCATCTTTACAGCAGTCAGTCCCTGTACAGACAGACAACACATGAACCTTTATGGGAAAGATTCACAACTGGGCTCTCCCACTCTTTAATACAGACGTAATGTCTTTGTGTATTTATGTAATACATACTTAAAGACACTCTAGTGTGCTTACACTGTATCAGCTCTTCCCTTGTGAAAAAAAGTGCACTTATAGCATTCTTCTAAAATAAGAGCACTTATTACAAACATAATATACTTCAAAAGAATATACTGAAGTGCAGATATAATGTAGCCTAATGTTTTTAGACAATTAATTAGATTTGGTTTAAATTCATATTAAATGCAACTACCTGAAGTTGACCCACTGAAGCAGGACTATTTATGTAATTTCATAATTACTTGTATTGTCTGTTCAAATTTGGTTGAAGTGAACTGCTGAATGTACTGGTGTAACGATTCAGTCCACTGAAGGCGAGCGTAGTGAGAACCCAAGTGCAGTTTATTTACAAAGTGATCCAAAATACAAACATAATCCGAGACTTGACTTGGCATGGACAAACTAGACTCACCGACAGTGGGTTACAACATCAATACACGACAAGGCACAAAGGCAACGGCATGGCTACTTATAGCAAACGAGACTGGACACATGACAAGAACCAACCAACCAGAACATGACACAATGAACAAGAGAACCAATCAGAACGTGACACAAAGAACAAGAGAACCAATAGCATGAAGACATGAGGGCAAGGGAAGCATGAAACAAACAGGAACTGTGACAAAACTTCAAAATAAAAGACATGAAAACATGAACCCAAAAACAAAACCCAAACCCCACATTACAACTGACAAGTATTTATGGTAAACTAAAATATACTTTAATGTAATTTCTGTTGACACTTGTAGGTCATATACTTAAATATATTTTTAACTACATATTTTTGATTATGAAGTTGCAGTTTTGTACATTTAAAATATATGAACAAGTAATATCGAGTGTAATTTTCGAAAAAAAAAAAAAAAAAAACACTCTACAGTACTTTACATGTGCTTTAGTATGTTAGGCTGGTCGCACACTAGATGATTTTCAAATCTTAAACGATTTTAAAACCATGGGAGACCACAGACATTAAGACAGTTCAACCGATTTTTAGCCTTATAATCCTCTGAACGCTCACATTAAATGATTAGACAAGACCATGAGACAACACACTTGAAGATTGTAGGAATGATTTCACAGTGACACATGATCTCACGGACACTCGCAAGATCAAACGTGACTAGAGAAGAAAAACAAATAGAGGACAATCAACATTGTCAGCTGGCTCTCCTGGTGCGTGTTCTGTTTCACAGTGAAAAACAAAGTATAAAAAATAATATGGGTGATGTTCTCTGCTTTCATGGCATGTTTGTGGCTACCAAGTTTCAGCTATAGAAGCATGTAACATCCGGTAGGTGACGCTTGCTCGCTCTCATTGGCTGTCATGGGTATCACGTCAGAGGCAGCCCGATCAAGAGTCGTAAATATCAAACATGCTTGATATTTACGATTTGAGTTCGGGTAAGCTCCGTCTCGATTGGGAGCAGATAAATAATCGTAATGACACCACACAATAGAGGATTTTTGGACAAAAGATCACTTGCGACAAGCCACGAATCGGGCCACACCCCCGATCGTTCAGGGGTGCAAATCGGTCTTAAAATCGGCCTTAAAATTCTCGAGTGTGCGGCTAGCCTTAGTCAACACATCAAAATAAGTGTTGCACTTTAATGCACAACCAAAGTGTCACACCCTTGGACAGTTTTGTTGCGTTTTCATCCCGCACGTGTTCCCAGTGTGACCTAGTTTCTGTCTCCTCTTTAATTTCGTCACTTGATTCACCTGTGTCTCACTAATTATCCCCATTTGCCTCCCTGTTTAAGTTCTACTCAGTCCTGTGTTCCCTTGTCTGGTATTGTAGATGTCATTTGTGGATTATGTGTGTGCCTGGCTTCTGTGGTTTTACCTTCTGTGTGGATATATTAAAAGACTGTTTGTCTTCATTCATCTTTGTGCGCTCATTTCACACCGTAGCATGACACAAAGATTATTAAAACAATGATTTAAGATGAACTTTTCATTTGACATTATTACAAAGTGCACTTTTTAAAAGTGTACTAAGTCACAAGAGTGAACTCTCTTTAAGTCTACTTAAGTGGCTTTTTATTTCATTAATATTATATTAGCTGCAAGTATTTTTTTTTTATAAAAAACACTTGTAAGATTTGAAGTACACTACAAGTGCCAGTTAAATACAATTAAGTGCATTTCTCTCACAAGCCTTTCAAGAAAGCATCAGTTTCCTCTAGAGGCAACAAGACCAGGTTTTTCTAACCAGGTTTTTACTGCAGTACATATTGAAGTATAGTATCTGGTATCATAACTGCACAATGTTACCGCCAACTGTGAAGACGAATCAGAGGATAAAATCTGATAAACTGTGTGGTAAACCTTAACAGCCACCTAATTTTATAATCCACCTAATTTATTTATTTATTTTTTTATCCACATCTATGCCCTTTCCAGCTGAGGTCTGTGTTTGTGTGGATGACCAGACGGTCAAAGCGGGTCAGAAGAGGAAGCTGATGTGAGAGAAAGGGACAGAGACAGAGTTCGAGTCAGAGATATGGCCCATGGGTGATATTTTGAGAGACAGGGTAAAATGTATAGAGCTGTTCATCACACACAGGAGCACAGATGAGAATAGAAAGACGACGTGGTCCGCTGAGCCCCTCTCTCATGTTCTCGGGTTCATAATGCATCCATTAGCTGGAGGAGAGCTGGGTGAGACTGATAATACAGATGTTAAAAATCAGTGTAATTGTGTAATTGCTTTTTGCCGGCAGGAGCAGCATCGTCTCCACCTAGTGCCTTCAACGAGGCCACTGACCAATCGGAAACCTCCATCACACATTATGAACAGTCACAAACAGTTCACAATTAAAGAATAGGGCACTGGTTTAATAATAATCTCTACATGATACAGTATTTTCTGAATATGAAGTAAAAGGGTCTGCAGAAAAAGAAACAAATGAAAAGAAAATCTGCTCATACCTTTGAGTAAAATATTATTAATAATAAAATAATAAACTGAGTATTATTATTTTTCTTACTAATAATAATATATTAAATATTCTACATTTGATAGTTGTTTCTTTCACTCAAAGCTATAAGAAGATTTTCATTTATTTTTCTTTTATTTTCTTTTTATTTCTTATTTTCACTTGAAAATAAGAAAACACACACACACACACACACACACACACACACACACACATACATATATATATATATATATATATATATAACAATTTGCTTTGGGTTAAGCACAATGACTACATCAAAGCCCATTATTTATCTTTAGAAACATGTTTTTATAATATTACAATTAATATTTTCCTCACACAGTGTAATAGTGTTTTAATACATGAAAATATAGCTGCTATTATATTTAGGAAGGTTGTCACTCAAGTTCCAATCCTGCTTCAACACACCTGTCTGTAATTAAGTAGCCCTGAACACCTTAGGTGTGTTCGTCTTGAAGCGGCACTGCGCAGAATGATCAGTGTATGACATCAAAGTACCACAAGAGTGATTCGAAAGCTTAAGGATCCGTCTGCTCTCTTATTGCTCTCGCGGTACTTTGATGTCATACACTGATCATTCTGCGCAGAGCCGCATCAAGTCGAACAAGCCTATTGATTAGCTGGTTCAGGTGTGTTTGATTCGGGTTGAAGCTGAACTCTGCAGTATGGCTCTCCAGGAGCAGGGATGGAGACCCCTGTTAAAGACATTTGTTGATACAGCATTTTTCTACAAAATGCCCAAAACGGCTGACATAGGAAAATTGGGTATCATTTGGTTTAGTGCCCTGCACGGGCCTCAAATTTAGGCCCTAGCCCGGCCCTGGCCCGAGACGCTCAGGCCCTAGCCCAGCCCGTGTCTGACAGTTTATCAGAATTACTGGCCCGAGTCCAACCCGAGCCCGTCTTTTTTCTCCCTTCTCCCAAAACAGCTTATACTACTGTTTCCGCTATTAAAATAATTCAGTTTTGTATGTAATGGCAAAATGATTATATTTTGTTTCAGTTTTTTATTAAGTTAATTTAGAAAAACGTTTGAAGCATTTTTGTTCGTTAAATATAAGTTTTTGTTTTTTAAAGTAACGACCAAGCGGCCAGCAGCAGACAGTGAGCTGATCATAGCCTATGTTTGATCAATTTAGCCTTCTCAAATCATCAAGACTTGCCTAAAATAAAATCTATAGATATACTAAAACAGTTCAAGCATATAACAATGTTTAAACGTTAAACCTGCACTATAATAATAAATGTGCGCAAGCCAATAACCAAGTTTGTGCGGAGAGTGGAAGCTGAAGCACGCTCTGCAAGACATGGAGGCACCAGCGCAATCGCTTTTTTTCAGTGGAAACAACTTAAAATAGCCTACACCGTCATTTTTTCTGATAAAGGTAAGAGTAATACATCATTCGGAACTGTAAATGGTCTGCTTTTATTTGTGTGCACTCACAATATCAAGTGCTTCACAAAAATGAACCGAAGTTGAGCGAATACATGCCTCACAGACATGATAAATATATCTATAGAAAGCTTTAAATTACCACGTGATGAAATTTTAAAAAAAGTCGAAAACAAAAACTCTTTTATTATAATCATAATCAATAAAGATGCATTTCTCTCTAAATGCGCATCTAATGAGGAGACGGCGAGTCAGGATCAGCAACTTCATCCTTGCGACACGGACTCAGAAAACACTAGTTTATTAGTAAACAATTCAAATATCTCCTTACTATTTCCCCCTGACACATTCATGGTAATTACGTTTGCTGGGGCTTTGTGGCAAGCTTTAACCTATTGCGTGCATTTGAAAACAGAACTCTTCAGCTGCACTGATGGCAATCTACTGCTGCTGCGGGACAATAAACACTGTCGAGCCGCTCTTGACAGTTGCGGTAGCACAGTCTCGTGTTGTTTCCACCAGCGCGGCAATTTTTTTTAAAATCACTAATTGATGGATGTCTAAAATATAAAAATAAGGAGAAACCTAAAACAGGCCCAAAGCACGGCCCGTGTCTGAACTATTACGTGAAAATTGGCCCGAAGCCCGGCCCTAGGGACATAAAAAAGTCGGGGCCCATCGGGCCCGAGCTGAAATGCAGGGCTCTTTGGTTCAGTATGCCACTCAGAATCTAATGAGATCAATCTTATGATTTTTGGCCAAACTGGTCAGAAGTTATAATCAGTAAAATAAATTTTTATGTCTTTTGACCAGTAGATGATGCTGTGCCGAAACTACACATGTTCCCTCAGATCATGCTTGTTATAACACATACCAAGTTTGGTCAGAATCCGCTAAAGCATTGTGAAGATACAGCCTCATGTATATTTTTGTGCAAATTTTGTCAAATTCGTTAACACACTTTATGAGAACAGTTTGGTCTATCAGAAATCTTTTGAGAAATTTTTGCCAGCATTGTCAGAAGATGATCTGAAGCAATTTTGGTGAAACTTTGGACAAGTTCGAAAAAAGATTTTTTGCTAAATTCAAAATTGCGAAAAATCTTGACCTGTAGAAATTTAAATTTTGATATGCATTCGACTTGGCTTGAGCCAAGGAAGAAGAACAAAGAATTTTGCTTCTAGTCCTTAAGGTTCAAACGTTATTAGCTGAAAAATTGGCCTGTTAGTGGCGCTAGAGAGTTTGAGATAGAGGCTCCAAATTTGCTATGGTTACTATTCAGACTGTCCTCTATCAGTGTGCCAAATTTCATTATTTTCACGCAAGCGGTTCTATGTGCTGCATATAGACACCCGAAGAAGAAGAAGAAAAAACAATCGGATACCTTTGGTGCTTGGCCCCTAAAAATGTAATTGAGGGAAAAACAAACAAACAAACAAACAAACAAAAACTATTTCAGTTTACATCTTGTTGTTATGTGGTTATTTTTAGCATTTTAAATTTGATTCGAATTTGATTATTTTTATATAATCCATTCATTTAAATAGGTTTAAGTCATCCTGCCGCCCCTTGGTTAAGAACCACTGCTTTGAGATGCTTTGGAAAAACAACTATTAACTAGCATATACGAGACCATCAATTTCCATCAAATTCAAACCAAATGCATTACCACTAATTAGCACAACCCTCTCAGCAGTTTCTATTATCTTTTCTCCGTTTCTCTCTCTGTCTCTTTCTTCAACATTCTCCTCCTCTTTCATCCTTTATCTTTCCCAATCATGCATTTCTTTTCTTCGCGCAGCAATAATTAACTGCGAGATATTGGACATGGGCCCGTGCGCTTGCTAATACAACAGGATGAGAGGAGCTGACAGACCGGCCGTTTAAAAAATCAAGAGTGACCACAGTACTGAAAAAATTAGGTAACACTGGGGGGAAAACGAAGATGAGAACACTCGGGATGTTGAGGGTATAAAGCTCTGCCCTCCGCAAGAGCAATTATCCTTAGCTCATGGGTCAACCCAGCCATCAGTCCTTCCAGCAAATGAAATAGACCTTTCTTCTCCATTCTTCAGCCATCTCTCTGCCTCCTTCTTACTCTCTGTCCATTTTCAGAAAGATGCTTGTTGATTTAAGCCAAATTGATCCCTCCCGGGTTTCAACGCTTGATCAATCTGTTTAAAGTCCACAGGGATCAATGAGTGAATGTTTATTAGACACCTCCCCCTTGCTTTTCCTCCCCATCCCCCTCAATCCCACTATTATTCATAGGGAATCTCAGAAGTGTAGCGCTGATCCGTAATGAGGCAGCATATGGGTGAAGCATGTAATCTATGCAGTCTTATTGATTAGAATGTGAAAGGCATTGGCAAGCTGTAAACTGGATCTTCAGGTTCCGCCTTAACTGTATCAGTTTAAACAGATCAAACAAGAGGCTCATTTAAATTCAACCAGTAGGCAACCACCCAGCAACTCCTTGACTGAAATTCCCTACCAACCACCTACAATACCCCCAAAAGGCAACTCCCAAACAATCCCCCAGAACACCCCATCATCCACCTAGCATTGCCCTATAAAACACCTAAAACACCAAAGCAACCATCTATCAACACCCTATTAGAAACAAACCAGAACATACTAGAATCCACATAGCAATGTTTTAGCAACCAACAAGAACATCCTAGAAACCACATAACAATCTTAAAGAACCAACAAGGACATCCTGGGCCCTATTTACACCCGGTATTAAGATGCATTTTTGTTGATCCGATCTAGAGTTGCAACGCGGTGGAATAATTCCAGTATATTTCAGGAAAACATCCAGGATGTTTTGGAAACTTTCAGAAAATTTTGCTAAGTTTCTGAATTTTTTTTTTTTGCCCCTTTGCAACCCTAATCCAATCACAAGTGAACAATGCTAAATACAGGTGTAAAGGGGGTCTGAAAAGTTTTGAGCTTGTCCACTTTTGACCACTTCCAGAGGCCACACATTCGACCAGATTGGTTTCATAGTGAAAATGCTCATGTGGCCAAATGTGTTTGACAAGCCTCTGAAGACCGCCTCCTCTCCACCTACTGACCTAATTCATAAACATTAGTGTTGTTGAAGCACACTAGCCAAACGGGATTTCAAGTTTGCCAGCTGAAATCATCAGTTTGGTTTGAAAGCAAAAAAAAATTTAAAAATAATAATTTAAAAACCACAATTTTCTCTTACCAGTCCTGATGCTAACACAAACCCACAAAGTTCAGCATAGTTTTGAGGCTATCAGAGAGGAAAAGCTGCTGCTCTCCTTATCATTTTCCGTTGTCTCCTTTTGTGTTCTTAAGCAAATTGTGAAAGCTTATTTCTCAATATTAAATAAAAAAAAAATCAGAATAAGCCCACACAAACCCTTGACCATAGACCCTCCTGTAAAGTGGTCAAAAGTGGACAAAAGATGGATTAAAACAGCAGGTATAAACATCTCCCTCATCTACTTATGATCTGATCGACCAAAACACATCTGAAAGGGATAGTTCACCCAAAAATGAAAATTGCCCCATGATTTACTCACCCTCAAGCCATCCTAGGTGTATATGATTTCCTTCTTTCAAACTAATACAAACAGAGTTTTATTAAAAATCTCCTGACTCTTCCAAGCTTTATAATGGCAGTGAATGGGTTTCGAGATTTTGTAGCCCAAAAAAGTGCGTCCATCCATCATAAAAAGTTCTCCACACGACTCCGGGGGAATAATAAAAATAAACACAGTTAGCAGAAGCTAGAGATTATGGTTTATAAAGCTTTAAATATGGATATTTTTCTTACACAAACACATTGATTCACTTCAGAAGGCCTTTATTGACCCCCTGGAGCCATGTGGAGTACTTTTATGATGGATGGACACACTTTATTTTGCTTCAAAATCTTGACCACCATTCACTGCCATTGTAAAAGCTTGGAAAAGCCAGGATTTTTTAATATAACTCCAATTGTATTCATCTGAAAGAAGAAAGTCATATACACCTAGGATGGCTTGAGGGTGAGTAAATCATGGGGTAATTTACATTCTTAGGTGAACTATCCCTTTAATACCAGGTGTAAACAGGGCCCTAAAACATAGTAATAGTCTACAAACCACATATCAACTTCCTGACAACAATCTAGAACACTCAAAAAGAAAGAAAGAGAATCCTAAAGAAAAGTTTGAAGGATTGCTTATAGAAATACAGTCTGGAACAAATTATAATTATCCAGCAAGATTTAAATTTTTCAAAGAGTCATTCTTAAAGGATTCTTATTTGACTCCATGAAATTCTGGTTACAAATTCTGATGGAAATTCTGTCAATCTTGTACACATTCCTTTGTTATTTTTGAGTAGAGTGGGTGTGAATGCACCTGATGGTGAACTGTCCAACCAGATCAAAGTCAAACACAAAAATATCCACCAATGCCAGCTGTGCAAATATGTACAACAAATATTAAACCTATGATGCACGGAAAGTGACGTCTTTTCATTTAAAATATTTTATCACATAAATGGATCACTGCAAGAAAAAAAGCAGGCAAATCTTTTTTACATTCTCTTCCCCTGATGTCAGCACAGATGCTGTGTGAACTGCTATTATAAGAGGATATTAAGACCAACAGGTCAACAGAACGAGAATTAAAACCCAAACATACACACAGCAGCACAAAAACATAATGAAAACGCACACACACAGATCAAACATGCTATATTCTACAAAAATACAAACACACACAAAATCCATTTGAGCAAAAACCTTTGTCTGCTTCTAAAAGATATGATACAAAAGGATGAGGGATAAAGGGATGGATGGATGGTTTAAGGTGGATACAATGCCTGTGAGGACACGAGGATGCTGGTCTAAACACACACACACACATTCCACACCATTTGAGGCAGGATCACATTTCAAAAGCTCTCCAGAGCCAACTTTTGGGCAGGACACCAAATAGCTGTTAAGAGCCCCTCCTTAACAAACATATGAGAGAAAACTAATAAAGACCATGTTTATGAGGCTAAAGAAAACAGTAGCTTCCTTTCATTTCACCTCCTTTTCTTCTTTTATTCATTCGCTCATGTGAGAATCATTTCACAGGGACGTAACTTTGGTCATGTGGTTGGGGCGAGATTCATTTAATCTGACCTACAATGCACTGAGTACAAACAAGATCAAGAGGCTTTAGGACAAAAGCTCCTAGAGGAACAGATTTGAGAGCATTGTTAAAGGAATGTTCAGGGTTCAATAATAGTTAATCTCTATTATCAGCATCTGTGACATACTGTCCATTACCACAGACAAAGTTTAGACTTTTGTGTATTTCACTTACAAGTAAAGTCTATAGGACAAGGCAATAATATTGGATAAACATAAAATACAAACTGTTTTGAATGTAAATGTTATAAATGATAAAATAAGACCAGTAAGGTGAAATTGGTTTCTAACATTTTGTATTCAATATTGATGGCAATTGAAAATATTGCCTAAATTAATTACTGTAGCACTTTGCGATGGCTTGTTTTGACTGTGTCAGCATCTGTTTTGTATGAAAGCCTATGCACTTGTAAATAGAAAAAAAGGTAACTGCAACTTTTTATTTCATAATTCTGACATTTTTTTTTTCAGAATTTCAGTATATTAAGTCAGAATTTCAAGATATAAAGAGATGTGCTCTTTTTCTGAGAAAAAAAGGCAGAAAAAAAAGAATTACGAGATGAAAACTTAGAATTGTGAAACATGAGTTTATTTCTCACAGTTCTAAAAGAAGTTGAGTTACCCAAAGGTAATTTAACTTTCTGTTGAATTTTGTTATTCTGCTAAATTTAATTTCATTTTCAGTATTTCGGTAAAAAATCATTTTGGTGCATCAGTATCCAGTCTTTCAATGAACAGTATAAAAGTAGTCCCACTGTTACTTATAATATTACTTATAAAACTTATAAACTTATATTACTTATATTACTTATGAACATGTCCCACTGTTAAAATGATAATTTAAACAACTTTATAGCTAAAATAACACACATGACAGAATTAAAATAAGCATTATAACACAAATACAGCACAAGCTTCACATTTCTGCTTTGACAGCTTTTTGAACTGCTTTCATATAGACTTTCCATTATAAGTGCATTCAGTTTTTGTGTTTTATAAACTGATGGAAAAAGTCAAAATAATTATAAAATACGATGGAAAAGCTGTTCTTCTCTCAGCAGTTGAGGTGAAAGAATAAATGAACAACATGACTAAATGTGAAATTTATGCTTGCTTTGTTTATTTATTTCTTCTTTAATTCTTTATTTTTGGGAGTGGAAACTATGACACAAGATTTATTTCCATTAAAAAAGTAGCAAAAACGTCTGCTAGGCGACTGAAGCGAAACGGTCAAAATTAATGAAATTCATTATTTGTGTTCTCAAATGACAGACAGAGTAAAAGCAAATGTCTACCAGTCACAGAAAAAAACAGTCAGTGGTGTTGACAGACTGGTCAAGCATGGGATCGCTTCTGCAGATAACAGGCAAACACACATTGAGCCAAAATATACACTCCCTTCACCCATTGCATGTCAATCTGAGTGAAACGGTCCAGAAATTACTCTCTTTTCATCACTACTGCACATTCACTCTCTCTTTCTATTGTTTTTTTCAGCCATTGTGCGTGTGGTTAGCATCCGTGAGTAGAGCTTGTGGGTCTAGCATTTCTAATCCATCTATATGCATGAATGAATGAGTGACACGCATGTGTCCATGCACTTAATGCATTGGTGGTCCCTTAGGTAGCAGGAAAACAGCCCAGTCTTCGTGCTGCATGCTGGGATTGCTTCAGAGCTGTCGGGTGTGTGAAACAGGGCGTGAGGAGGTTAACCCAACATCTGTGCCTCTCCAGATCTGACGAAGCTTTATATGAGCAGTGACACAAACATGCTTTATGTGAATCAGAAACCAATGTTATTCTGGAAATCTTTTTATTACAGCCAAGCAATAACTGTATTGTAACCAGAAAATTATATGGCAATATCTGTGCAATAGAAGATATTAAAGCAAACAATCAGTTCTCTGAAGTGTAATTGAGTTGTTTAATCAAACGGCTTGAAAGCAAACATGAGGTTCCTCTAAATAAACCTCTTGTGTACTCACATATCAGGCTTTCTCTTAGGATGGCTGAGAAAATGTGCTTAAACATTGATAATAATTTGCTCACAGAATATAACATTAATTAAAACAAGCCATCCTAGTTGGGTAAAAAACAACATGTTTGAATAAACATAATTATCTAACATTCCTTGAGGGAGACTTTAAGATTATGCAATTTGTTTGCAAATGCATGTTTTTGCTCAAAGGGAACACAACATAATTCTATATAAAGGAATCCTATTCTGGGTACAAACTGTTATTTTAAAGGAATATTCAAAAAGGAAAATTTGCTGAAAATGTACTCACCCTCAGGCCATCCAAGATATAGATGAGTTTGTTTCTTCATCAGAACTTTATCATTGCATCACTTGCTCACCAATGGATCCTCTGCAGTGAATGGGTGCCGTCAGAATGAGAGTCCAAACAGCTGATAAAAACATCACAATAATCAGAACCATTCAAGTCTATCAATTAATGTCTTGTGTAACAAATCCATTACTAAGATGTTTTTAACTTCAAACTGTTGTGTCTGGCTAAAACATGAGTCCTTTATCCTAATATTGCTTTCTCCAGTCAGTAGAGAAATATGCACAGAATCATCACTTAAAACAGTCCTAAACAAATATGTTGGATTTTGATATGAGAGAACAACAGAGGATTGGAGGAAGCATGATTATGGATTATTTTGGCCAGAAGCAATGTTTTAAATTTAAAACGTATTAATGATGGATTTGTTTCTTACAAACACGCAGCTTTTCACTTTACAAGATGTTAACTGATGGACTGGAGTGGTGTGGACTACTTGTGGATTATTGCAAAGTTTTTATCAGCTGTTTGGACTTTCATTCTGACGGCACCCATTCACTGCAGAGGATCTATTGGTGAGCAAGTGATGTAATGCTACATTTCTCCAAATCTGTTCTGATGAAGAAACAAACTCATCTTGGATGGCCTGAGAGTGAACACATTTTAAGCAAATTTTAATTTTTGGATGAACTATTCTTTTAAGTTACTGAATCTACACTATCACACGCGTGAAATGGGAAAGAATTAGGAAAAGGACATGATAAGAAGAAGCCAGGATAAAGTGAGGCAAGGTCTTGCTGTCCGTTTCAGCACCACGCTGAGCACTGAAGATATACTATGATTATATTTAATTACCTGGGGCCAAGGGAAAACATATATTTCTTACGATTAGATAAAAGCCCTTGAGATCACTATAAGCATGTGTGAGTGTTTTCATTCATCATGTAGGATGTCAGGTAGACTTTATGTTTATGTCCAGCTACAAACCCATGAACTCTAGCTGACATTCCCTTCAGCGGGTTAAGCACATTGTCAACATGATGGTTAAAAATACATTAAAAAAACCAACAATGTGTGAGTGTGGCTGCACCAATCACCAACTTTCTAACCAAAACATGCACATGGCATTCAGCAAAATATATAAATAGCATCACAGGATGCAGGAAAAAAGTAAATAGTAAAATAATGGTCTCATAGTAGTACACCATAGTAATAGTAAAACAATAGTCTAAAGAATAGTAGCTACACTGTATAAAAAAAGACAAATTAAAAAAGTTTTTAACCACTTTGAATTTACTGATGAAACCTAAGTTAAAATAAAAAAAATACTGTAAAGAATTAGCATAAGAAATTAGTAAATAGTACTGTTAATATTGTGTAAACAGTGTAAAGAGTTCATTTATAGTAGAGTAGGTATTAGTAGACAAAAATATTAGTGTTCAGTCCAGTATTGTATAGTACAGCACACAGCAGAAGTCATAAGTATTGTCTACTGCATTGCATGTCCCCATGTAAATAAACAGGACATCGTTCGCATGTGACTGCACTATGAATCACAAAAAAACTGGTTTAACACAATGAGCTTACCGTCTACAGCCATAGTCGGTACAAACGCGTATCTCTCCGTGATGGCTTTAGTAGGTGTCTGCCATGGTCACGGGTGTCCGGTCCGGTAGAAGAGAGAGCCGGTGCTCCTGAACAACACCTCCGAGCGCAGTCCTGCTGTGGAGCAGGAGAAATCAGCGCAAGCGTCCACATATAAACCCGAGAGAGCGAGGACAGTCAGGCTCCCAAAGCCTCGGGCAAGTTTAAACTCCTCCCTCTGCTTTCTCACCTTAGTGCTGCCGAGCGCACTCACACAGCGCGCGCGATTCACTGATTACACGAGGGGCTCTGGAGGTGAATGACAGTATGAAGCCAGTGCAATAAAACACGCCTTTCATTCACACAACATCTACACCAGCGCGTGCGAGGGAGAGGGCAACATATGGGGCAAACGCGTGAGAGCGCATTACAACATAAATGTTTGTTGACACTTAGGGAAAACACACCTTTACAAGGCTATCTGCTTTTGTCACGGGGTTATTAAATAACACTTAATAACAACTTACACTTACAAATATTACTTAAAGGTACACGTAACATTTGATAAAAACAGTTAGCTTGAGCGTACAAAAATAAATAAATAAATAAAATGAATCCATCTTCCAGTGTCTTCACCCAAATACACTAAATAATGCACTTTTATAACGACATTTTAAAGCTGTCGGGACGGATTTCGCGGGAAATTGCACACTACGTCACTAGTCCATGTGTACAGAAAATACAGTAAAAAGTAGCGAAACTTAAATTTTATTGTCACAACAAATGAGAAAAAATTGACAAAGAACATTTATCCAAACAGAGTAGCAGAGCCGAAACACTACCAAAACAACTTCTTCCATGCATGCAGTTTTATTTTTTAACCGCTAGAGGCCCAAAAGTTACAAAGTGCCGATTTAGCGTACTAAACAGGGCAAATTAAAGCTATAAAAGCGCAAATGGATAGTTTGGCATGTGATCTACTAACAATACTGACAATTACGTAACCAGCGTATTTCCACACTAACTATAACTAACAATTTTATACATTATACTTGACAAAATTATCTGTGCAGTATTATGTTTATAACACAATATAATATTATAGATCACTCAAAAATGCAAATTCTGTGATCATTTACTCACCGTCATGTTGTTCTAATGCTGTGTGAATTTCTTTTGTAGAACACAAAAGAATTATCAGCAGAAGAATGTCCTTTTGTGTTTACATTTTCTTGTATACTTCAGTTAAAGGGGTCATAACATGAGAAATCAAATTTGCCTTGATCTTTTGGCATATAAGAGGTCTTTGTATGCTTAATACATCCTGCAAGTTTCATCACGTCCTGCTTATTATAAACATAGCATTTATTTAATCAAGCTCCAAAAATGGCTGAGGTGCAAGATGATGTCACCAGGGCACAAACATTTGCATAAATACCGCCTCCAGAGCAAGGTTCGGATTAAACAGCTCGTTCGCGTCTTTGTACAGATATCAGAAAGATCCCAGCATAAGGAACAAGTGGATAGTTTATTTTTAATGGCACCCCGGATGGTGTCTGAGGATTGATCAGAGCATTTTGTTTTGTAAACGAGGCACGGTGTCACGGAGAGGTAACAAAGAAACGGTACTAGATCTGTTGAAGCGGTACTAGATCTGACTGCAGCTGCATCACAAACCGTAAGTAAATACACATTTATTTTTAGCATTTATTTTAAATAAACTATATCAATTTTCACTGTATTTTTAATGTCATAGTTTCATTTATGGATCAGGCTGAATTGAAACACAGAAAAACAAGTCCCTTAAAGAATGAGAAGTGCTGACTCCACTTAAAGCTTTACAACTGGTCCACAACAAGACTTTCTTCTGGGTCACAGCACACTCTTGTGCACTCTGACTCCCCCATTCTTGGAGTTGCACTAGGATAAGTGCCATATCTGGTCTTTAGAAAATGAAGAAAAAGGCTGTTAAGTGCTGCCGTCACACCTCAGGGCAGCACTCGCTTGTCGTGAAGCTGTGGAGGAGGGAGTATCTGATGCGAGCGTGTAGTGAAGAACATCAGCGCATCAGAGAGCTCTTCAGTGGCCCGTTCTACAAAGAAAACTTCCTGCGTTTCCCTCCTGTTTTGACGATCAACGTGCCCTAGAGATGCTACTGCACCAAATGCCAGAGAACACGTCTGCTTAAATGAGCTGTATTCCGCAACTGTCATAATTAACAATGATTGCCTTCAAAATATGTGCAGTCACCAGAAGAGATGAGAAGGTGTTTGATGAAGTGGGTTTCCGAAGTTTAAAGAGGTGTGGGAGAGAGTCTCTGTAGAGTTAACATGCAAACGCGCAGTGATAACAAAGCAGCAGCTCATCGGTGCAGCCACAGCTTCTGTTCGCTTCACAAGCATGAACGTTTTAAGCATTTCGTCAGATGTTACTCATCTTGTTGAATTTTAGCAAAACCAAGTTTTTGAAATGTTTAGTTGTAGAGTTCAGCAAACATCACAATTATGGCTTTATACTTTAACAATAGGCTGTGGATTTGAGGAAACCAACTCGAAATATAACTAAACATAACATCAAGTGACTTAATGACTATTTTGTAAGTGACTACATAAAATGTGGGGGCAGGGGGGGATTCAATAGACTTGCACTGAACAGACCAGAATATCATAGTGACTTGGGCCTGAAAGTAACCACCTAGCAACCACTCAGTACACCCTAGCAACCACATACTGCACAGTAGCAGGGTTGACTTCGGTCAGGGTAGCACCATTTTTTTGACAAGAATAAAAATGAGGCTGTGAGGGATAGAAGTGCATGCAGTCATTGATTGTACTGTTGTTTAATATACCAATTGTTCAGGTGATTAAACTCAATATTGTATCTAACCTGATTAAGGTCTAACTGAATTGTGAATGCATTCTGAATTACAGTTAGTTATCTTCAATTGAGGTAACAAACAAATGCTAAGATTGAACTGAAATTTGATTTGAAATGTAAGGAAAATTTCAAATAAATTGAAATGTAAGGTAATTAATAATTGTAATTTAGAAAATCAAAGTTTTCCAAGCCTAACTTTTCAACTAAGTTTTGACCTTTGTTAATTTTTTTTTTTTTTTAAATATAAAATTGAAGTCAAATTTATACTCAATATCCAGTTGACCCTTAGAAGGGAGCTTGATTGACAGGCGATCTGACCAATCACAACACCTAATCTTGAAATGACACGCTACAGGAATCTGTCATGACAAAGAGCCATTAAAATGATATTTGTTTGAATTTCTTACAAAATGACAAAATTTGAAGCTGAGACTTTGTTTCATACCTGAAGTAACCTGCTCAAATTTGGACATTTTTTAAGAAATTCAAACAATAAATACCATTTTGTGGCTCTTTAATATGTCTTGACAGATCACCGTAGCACCTCAGTTCAAGCAGCACGTGAACTGATACTAGTTATAGTGTGAAATAAACATGAACGAACATCAGGAGGTATCTTGTTTCAGCCGCAGAAAGACGTCAATACACACCATTTTTCAAGTTCAAGTCCACCGATGTTAATCCACTCTACCGTCTGGTTTGTTTGTCGGACAAAATGGAAGATTTGGCATTATGATTGGTCAGATCGCCTGTCAATCAAACTCCTAGCGAAGGGTCAATTCAAGTGAAAATTATCCCTAATGAACTGAAAGGGAGCCAATTCTTTCATTCAGATTTTACACATCCCTGACCCTAGCAACCACTCAAAACACCTTAGCAACCACCAGAACTCCAGTTGTGCATAATTCACATCTTCTTCAAAAGTTTAAATGTCAAGAAAAATGTAGCAATATTATGGTACCAAGCTACCAAAAGTACTTTCCCAAAGCTTGTAAATCTGAAGAGATGGTTTGCTGTTCTTCCTTTTCTCATGTGTTGAGCATCAACACTGATGGCCTCAAGACACAAACAGCAATCACAGTGTTCACTGACCCCTGGCAGAGAGGCTGCGTTTCCAGTGTGCCATTAGTACATTCATTACCGCATCCTTCAAACAGGCTGCAAGCTGAGAGAGACAAGTTTTTGGATCCTGCTGATCGGATTGAAAGTCCGTGTTTAGACACATATGGAACGACCCGCAGATGGTGGTTTTGTGTCCAAACAGTGATGGACAGTGCTGGTGTAATTAAACAACTGTAGACCAATGCCCCCCTTGTACAGCCACCGGTTTCTTCGAAGCAAGCTGTCAGCGGGCACGGTTCCCAACAATGCCCAGCCTCAGACAGGAAAACAGGATCGGTCACGGATCTGGTGGTCAGACAGACACACCACAGAGCTCCTTGTCTATTTAACGGAAGAACAGAGTGTGTTCAGACTAACTGCCAATCGCAGCCCAATAACAGGCAGTGGACTGCATCCCATATCAGTTGACTAATTAAAGATGTATTCTGCCATGTTCTCTCATATGGTCTTGGTTGGTGTCAGGGCCAGGCGTTGCCTGGGAAACAGGGTTCCACAAAAGAGTAAAGTTTGTGGGTTGAACATACTGGGGCTCTTGATTTTCATACTATAATGGTGTCATGGTGTTGGTATTTTGAATGGCTGGCATGGAAATGCAATGACACTCCAGGGATGCTCCAAATCCCAGCTTGTGGCCAAACTCCAAAAGTGCAGAACCTGAAAACATCTTTGCAAACAGGGCTTAAAACACATGCAGTTGTCCGACTGCTACACTGGGATTCAGTTGGTTTTCTAATGCAAAATGAAGAAATAAACCATGAGAGGTCGTACATTATAGTGTTTTAACGCTAGGAAAAATCTGTAATTTGGTAAAATTAGTGTAATGTACAATCAAGTTAATAATTAAGTGCATCAAAATAAGGCTGCAAACTGTTGCCAAGCAGCATAACAATTTCAGTTTGACTGATTGTTTACAACGTGGCTCATCCAAATTTGGGGCATTGTGCAAGATCCTACCAACACCTACCAGAAGGTGTAACAATTAATCATTTGTCAGTTAAACATTTAATTGACTGATAACAAACAAGATGCAAATAATAAATTGCACTGAATTTACAAATAAGGAAGTAGAATTAAAATAAATTGAAAATCTGTCTAGACAGAATGTTGGCTTAAAGTGTTTTGAAAAAATGTTTCAAAAAAAGTAAAAAAGAAAGGATGGATAGATAGATAGATGAATGAATGAATGAATGAGGCATTTATATAGCGCTTTCTTGTGTATTACCATATACCCAAAGCGCTTTACAAT
This sequence comes from Spinibarbus caldwelli, assembly GCA_039654775.1. Lineage (NCBI taxonomy): Eukaryota > Metazoa > Chordata > Actinopteri > Cypriniformes > Cyprinidae > Spinibarbus > Spinibarbus caldwelli. The sequence goes on from CM077260.1 coordinate 23,449,866, forward strand.
CATGTAGGGGGGTCTCTCCTCAACCACCACCAGTGTGCAGCATCCACCTGAATGATGCGACGTCAGCCACAGGACAACAGCGCCAGTGCGCTCACCACACACCAGCTACAGGTGGAGAGGAGAGAGAGAGATAGAGCCAATCAAGTGGATGGGGATTTTTAGGAAGGCCATGATTGACAAGGGCCAGTAGAGGGAATTTGGCCAGGACACTGGGATTACACCCCTACTCTTTACGATGTGCGTCATGGGATTTTTAATGACCACAGAGAGTCAGGACCTCGGTTTAACGTCTCATCCGAAAGACGGTGCTCTTTTGACAGTATAGTGTCCCTGTTACTATACTGGGGCATTAGGACCCACACAGACCACAGGGTGAGCACCCCCTGCTGGCCTCACTAACACCTCTACCAACAACCTAAACCTAGCAACCTAGTTTTCCCAGGAGGTCTCCCATCCAGGTACTGACCAGGCTCAGCCCTGCTTAGCTTCCGTGGGCAACCAGTCTTGGGCTGCAGGGTGATATGGCTGTGGTTTTATTTCATTTTTTATTTTTTATTTGTGGTTTTAGATAGATAGATAGATAGATAGATAGATAGATAGATAGATAGATAGATAGATAGATAGATAGATTCCAGTTCAACTTCCTTTGGCCTGTTGCTCGAGACAAACAACAGTTGATCCTGGCGTGGCTTTGCTTTGAAATATTCTTGTTTGTGGAGAAAAAATTAACAAAATAACTGCCAATATTGTTTGAAATGTAAGTTACTCAATTGTAACTTCTTGTTTATTGAACTGCTGTATAAAACAATATTACATTCACAAAGATGCTGTTAGTCTAAATATCAACATTCTGTCTGAGGCCAAATCATGACTGCGCTGATATTCAGATCAACAGCACTCTTGCTCATGTGATATTGCTGAAATACATGTGGATTTTTGCAGAGATCAGGCATCTCCTCATGAATGGAAAGTCATGTTTTTCAATGTGTGCGTTTGTTCAGTGATAGGGCCTCAAAAGTCTTTGCCATTCCACTCACACCAAAAACCCGGCCTGTCTCATGCAAATCAGACGCTGTTGAAGCAAACTTGTGCATTCAGAGTAGAATCTCTGTTTATCTGACATGACCATTTTAGAGAACAGCATGGGCCAGTGTGTTGCTTCTTGGGAAAGTCTCTTATTCCGTCTCTCCCTCCCCCTCTGTTTCCACTCATCTCTCTCTCTCTGGTAATCTCTGTACAGTTTCTCTTTATCTCCTTTAGTCTCTGGGGCACAGATCAAATGATAAAGGATTCATTCATTTTTCCCATAAGGCCACCCTGCCTCTGCTTCCCCCAGTCAAGCTGAAAATACACCCTACGTACGCTCATGACGAATAAAGCTTCAGAAGAACAGACAGTCTGTTGATGGATATCCCCCCGCTCCCAACCGGAGAGAGTGTTGACTCACTTGGAATTATCCTTCACGAGAGGTCGGATCCACAAGTTTACATCCTTAAGGTTCTAATCTGGAATGCACTTTCAAACAAGCTTCAAGATATGCAGTGGTTGTCTTTATAAGTTCATGGCTAGTGCATCTAACACTAAATGTGTTTTTTAGAATATATTTATTTTGACATTATTGTAAATAAATAAATAAAGACTCAGACAGACTCAACCTGGAGCTCATGCACTACAGCTGCAACACAGCTGAAATAAGCCCTAACTGAAATAAGCCTGGCTTGTTTGGTAAACTTGTTTTATGAAACAGCCCTCTGCTCAACATATCACAATTTGATTTACTCGCAAGATGAATGCAGCAAATCAGCTGTTTAAAAGACGTGACTGTCATTAGCCAATCAACATCACGAGAGAGACCATTTTTGAATATTAATGAGTTCTAAATTTGTCTGTGACGTCACGCGCCGAACTCCTATTTAATCTGTGTAGATCTAGCTCTTACTGTGAATTTCTGCTCTCCACTACACACTTCAAGAGGATTATTAATATGAAATTATTGATAAAATTCGATTATTAAGAAGACACCCTTCCCCCTACTAGAAGACAAAAACTCAAAGATTCTTTTACTTTTAGACAGGACAAAACTGGAGACTGAAAGAGGCTGCAGACGCACGGAGATGACTGGAACTCATGCTGTATCCATCACAAATCTGACCACTGAGCGTTTATTTTGATTAATTTTTTCATGTGTTATCGTACTCGTTTACTGCTGCTCTGTGTCTTTTCTGTTTTTCTCAAGTTTTGTTGGAGGTGGCTGGGGATCCAGATTCGTAAGTCGGAGAGTCACCAAACCTTGAGGAAAGATGAGATCGGTTTGTTCTCATAAACTGTCTTTTCAGATCCAGAAATTGTTCATGTGGTTCCTCCTAGCTATTCAACCTTCACAGAAAAGGATTTAGCCGCTGTCAACGCCTTGAGTGACCGATAGGCCTCTGGGTTCAGATTGTTGAAAGGAGGGAAAACCCTCATGTTGTGTGGTGAGTAGGAAACGACAAACAACAACAATAACAACAACAATAATACTACTAATAATGATCAATTAATAACTAGTATTAATGGCTATGTAATATAAAAATACAATAATAGATAATGGATTAATAATGGAATATATAGTAATATAGAAAACAAAATGTGACCCTCTCTGTGAAAACCCAGCTAAAGTCATTTTTTGTGATTTACTGTTTTCTACATAAAATCATCCATCATAAGGTAAAGAACATTCTGTGAAAATGTAACCTTTATATCATTAATATTGACTGAGTAAGGCCGTGTCAAAGATTGAAATCATAGTGAAATTAATGGTTGAAATCAAACTTTGATGCTTGTTATCTCATAATTAGATTTTGAGACTTGAGCCTGGATTTCACAGACTGGGTCACAACATATGGTTAGGAAAGTATTCGATTTTGGAAGCAGCGCCAGACTCAGCTTTGCAATTATAATTGTATTAATAATAATCACAGCTTGACTCATCACAGAGCTCGATGAAGCACCTCAGCGGGTGTCGGAGGGTCTCTGTGTTCATCTTCTCGCGGGACGGCTGGATTGGATGCTGTCGGTGATGAGTGCTGTCCCTCCACAGCATCTGTATGGGAATGACCCGCGGCGTCAAGTGGAGCGACGCTCTCACTCACAGTCTGCCCCACAGCGAGACGCTGCTTTATTTCTCTCACTGACAGTGAAGATCAATAGTGAATGCTTGGCTCGGTGCGTGACGGATGGGGTTCAGTCCAGATTTCTAGTGGGACGGCGCTGTTGTGCTGAGAGCCAGTGTGAACAGGTTGCCTGCTTGGGGTTCAGCCTCACAGAGGATCAGCATCAGGGGCTTCGCAGACCCCTCGGTGGAGCTGGAAGGAGGCTGACACCGTCCCATGCTGTGACGAGTCACAAACCTTAACAACAATGACAATAATAATAATAATAATAATAATAATAATAACAATAATAATAATAATAATATACATGCAAATAAGACAGAAAAAAAGAAATTAAAATAAAATTATGTAGAATAACAAAAATACAAATAACAACTAAAATGATAATAACAAACAATAATAAAAAATATAGTAATACTAATAATAATACATGTAAATAACAATAATAAATAAATTTATACATTTTAAATTTTTCCAATATAAATTATTAATATGCACAAATAAAAAATATAAAATTAAAGTTATGTTTGTGTTTTTTTGATGTTGAGTGATGATGTTTGTTGAGTGTTTATCATCTCATAGCAAACATCCCCTTCACCCTTAACTCTTTACAGCCAGGCTCAAACTGAATTCCTGGAGGGCCATAGCTCTGCACAGTTTTGCTCCAACCCTAATCAAACACACATGATCTAGCTAATCAAGGGTGCGTCTCAATTTGTTCCCTTGTTCAGTAGTTAGGGCACTGATCAGGGAGTTGGCCATTTTAAACGCTGTCTCAATCGCAAAATCCTTCCAGTGCACTGAAACGATCGCTCCCTGAAAAATCCCACAATACTTCGCAAAAACTAGCGAGCATCAGCGCTCACTATGCTCCCTTATCGGAAATAATGTCACATTTCTGAAGCGTGAAACATAAACCACATGAATCAACTCGATAAATATAATGACACACGAAAGAAGATTTGAAAAGACAGACCGTTTTTTAGTAAAGTTCAACATAAACACACATCACTAGACAGGTAATGAACACATCTAATTAACATTTATAATTGATATTCGGCTGAAATGTTGTAAGAACATGTAACAGAATGATGTGTTTAAAGCAACTGAAGCACGGTTTACTTGATTATCCATACTTTTTATTATTATTATTTTTTTAGAAAAATCTATATAAAATGAATCAATTATGATCCATCAGGCTTTTGAGGAAAGTTTATTTGTTCAGCTTTCAAACGTCATTGTATTGCATTGCATTATATGTTTTGAAACTACGGAGCTTTAATCATAAAACTGAGTATTTAAATATCATCCTATAAGACATTATTGGGAGCTAAAAAGTGATAGCTGATATTAATATGCATGCCGTTTATGTACGTTGCCTGTTATACTGTTAAAATCTTTTCTAAAGATTCTATAAGAATTTAATCTTACTTTTTGGCCATATAAAGAAATTTGCATCATGGATGTGCAGCGACAAATCTGAAGCAACTTCATAATGCTATCATGTCAATATGAACAAAATCTCTGAAGAATGTTTTGAATATACAGTATGCCAAGAAGAATTAAGGCAGTTCTGAAGGCATAAGGAGGTATTACATAATAAAGTGGACAGTGAGTATATAAGATAAAATGTCAGGCTTTACAGAGTTAAAATGATGCTTGCCTTGTTAATCAGCACTAATTACAAATACTCCAAAGAATGAAAAACCAGAAGAAAAAAAAAAAGAAAAAAGAAAAATCACTCCAAGTAGTTCACATATTATAGTCTGATGTGCTTTCCATGATTTCATCTCTTTGCAATCTTTCTCTTTTTTTTTTTTTTTTTTTTTTTTACTGTGGTCCAGTTCTCTCTAATCTCTCAGTGTCATTTTCAAGGCCTGGTTACAGCCACTGTTTTTGCACATCTGTCAAACACTATCTGATAAAAGCACAGAACCTTACCAACAAGATAGGACCAGGAAATAAGACAAAGGGCTCCATGCATGGTTGAGAAGATCTATCACTTCAGAAATTATGTTCAGAGGCTCCTTAAGGCATTACTCCCTGAAAATGCATTTGTCAATAGACTCATTTGATAGCCTCTGTGTTTCTCGCCCATCAAAATTAGAGGAGGACTTGATAGAAAACACGAAAGGGATCAGAAGAAAACTCAATTTCAAACTTAAAATCGATGTAATTCTGAAGTCTGTTTACAAGAAATGAAAGAAGCCATTAATCTTTGAATTGATGCATTATGTAACCTATCATTCATTCATGCATTGAATGCTCATTGGGAACCAAGTCTTGTGTGTCATGCCACATTCAAACACTATCTCACCCACACATAAACCTGCCATGGACTTTTTTTTTTTACCTGTTTTACTCTTCCTCTCACTGTCACTTCACATATTGAATTGCTCTTTCCCATCTGTGTTCTGAAATGTGCTTCCTTACTTTTCTGACATCAGTCTTTTTAGTTTTTGTCTGTGTGCACAAGCTGTTTCAGGATCAGTGCTTGCTGTTGCCCCCTTAAATGTCTCCAGACTATTTCATTTTCCCAGGAGTTCGTGCCAGTGATAAAGACAGCTTGTCGTTCGGCTGGCACGCTTGTTGGTTGCCCAAGGCCTTGCCATTATTAGAACAATGTCACCAGTATTTACAGTTGCCTTCAGAGCACTCGGCTTTGCCAGACTGACCTCAATGCTGTCTTCATAAAATAAAATGTTATTTATAAGCCTTCAGAGACAATATGACCTTCTCCCCATTTAATTTTAAATGATTTATCTAACTACTTGTCAAGGGCGGTTAACATGAGGTTGTCATGTTTTTCAGGGAAAATATCTACAACATTTAAAAAATAAATAAATAAAAAATACAACATAAATTAATGAAAAAAGATACATTGAGTAAGACATTTTCAGTGTACCCATAAAACAATATATATTTTTAATATAAATATATAAAATTATATATATATATATATATATATATATATATATATATATATATATATATATATCAATAAAATGTTTGCCAAAATGGGTTAAAAAATGGCTGCTTATATATATATATATATATATATATATATATAGTGGGTACAGAAAGTATTCAGACCCCCTTAAATTTTTCACTCTTTGTTATATTGCAGCCATTTGCTAAAATCATTTGTTCTTTTTTTTTTCCTCATTAATGTACACACAGCACCCCATATTGACAGAAAAACACAGAATTGTTGACATTTTTGCAGATTTATTAAAAAAGAAAAACTGAAATATCACATGGTCCTAAGTATTCAGACCCTTTGCTGTGACACTCATATATTTAACTCAGGTGCTGTCCATTTCTTCTGATCATCCTTGAGATGGTTCTACACCTTCATTTGAGTCCAGCTGTGTTTGATTATACTGATTGGACTTGATTAGGAAAGCCACACACCTGTCTATATAAGACCTTACAGCTCACAGTGCATGTCAGAGCAAATGAGAATCATGAGGTCAAAGGAACTGCCTGAAGAGCTCAGAGACAGAATTGTGGCAAGGCACAGATCTGGCCAAGGTTACAAAAAAATTTTTTGCTGCACTTAAGGTTCCTAAGAGCACAGTGGCCTCCATAATCCTTAAATGGAAGACATTTGGGACAACCAGAACCCTTCCTAGAGCTGGCCGTCCGGCCAAACTGAGCTATCGGGGGAGAAGAGCCTTGGTGAGAGAGGTAAAGAAGAACCCAAAGATCACTGTGGCTGAGCTCCAGAGATGCAGTCGGGAGATGGGAGAAAGTTGTAGAAAGTCAACCATCACTGCAGCCCTCCACCAGTCGGGGCTTTATGGCAGAGTGGCCCGACGGAAGCCTCTCCTCAGTGCAAAACACATGAAAGCCCGCATGAAGGACTCCAAGATGGTGAGAAATAAGATTCTCTGGTCTGATGAGACCAAGATAGAACTTTTTGGCCTTAATTCTAAGCGGTATGTGTGGAGAAAACCAGGCACTGCTCATCACCTGTCCAATACAGTCCCAACAGTGAAGCATGGTGGTGGCAGCATCATGCTGTGGGGGTGTTTTTCAGCTGCAGGGACAGGACGACTGGTTGCAGTCGAGGGAAAGATGAATGCGGCCAAGTACAGGGATATTCTTGACGAAAACCTTCTCCAGAGTGCTCAGGACCTCAGACTGGGCAAAAGGTTTACTTTCCAACAAGACAATGACCCTAAGCACACAGCTAAAATAACGAAGGAGTGGCTTCACAACAACTCCGTGACTATTCTTGAATGGCCCAGCCAGAGCCCTGACTTAAACCCAATTGAGCATCTCTGGAGAGACCTAAAAATGGCTGTCCACCAACGTTTACCATCCAACCTGACAGAACTGGAGAGGATCTGCAAGGAGGAATGGCAGAGGATCCCCAAATCCAGGTGTGAAAAACTTGTTGCATCTTTCCCAAAAAGACTCATGGCTGTATTAGATCAAAAGGGTGCTTCTACTAAATACTGAGCAAAGGGTCTGAATACTTAGGACCATGTGATATTTCAGTGTTTCTTTTTTAATAAATCTGCAAAAATGTCAACAATTCTGTGTTTTTCTGTCAATATGGGGTGCTGTGTGTACATTAATGAGGAAAAAAAAATGAACTTAAATGATTTTAGCAAATGGCTGCAATATAACAAAGAGTGAAAAATTTAAGGGGGTCTGAATACTTTCCGTACCCACTGTGTGTGTGTGTGTATATACACACACAGGTGCATCTCAATAAATTAGAATGTCGTGGAACAGTTAATTTATTTCAGTAATTCAACTCAAATTGTGAAACTCGTGTATTAAATAAATTCAATGCACACAGACTGAAGTAGTTTAAGTCTTTGGTTCTTTTAATTGTGATGATTTTGGCTCACATTTAACAAACCCACCAATTCACTATCTCAACAAATTAGAATACTTCATAAGACCAATAAAAAAAACATTTTTAGTGAATTGTTGGCCTTCTGGAAAGTATGTTCATTTACTGTATATGTACTCAATACTTGGTAGGGGCTCCTTTTGCTTTAATTACTGCCTCAATTCGGCGTGGCATGGAGGTGATCAGTTTGTGGCACTGCTGAGGTGGTATGGAAGCCCAGGTTTCTTTGACAGTGGCCTTCAGCTCATCTGCATTTTTTGGTCTCTTGTTTCTCATTTTCCTCTTGACAATACCCCATAGATTCTCTATGGGGTTCAGGTCTGGTGAGTTTGCTGGCCAGTCAAGCACACCAACACCATGGTCATTTAGTCAACTTTTGGTGCTTTTGGCAGTGTGGGCAGGTGCCAGATCCTGCTGGAAAATGAAATCAACATCTTCAAAAAGCTGGCCAGCAGAAGGAAGCATGAAGTGCTCCAAAATTTCTTGGTAAACGGGTGCAGTGACTTTGGTTTTCAAAAAACACAATGGACCAACACCAGCAGATGACATTGCACCCCAAATCATCACAGACTGTGGAAACTTAACACTGGACTTAAAGCAACTTGGGCTATGAGCTTCTCCACCCTTCCTCCAGACTCTAGGACCTTGGTTTCCAAATGAAATACAAAACTTGCTCTCATCTGAAAAGAGGACTTTGGACCACTGGGCAACAGTCCAGTTCTTCTTCTCCTTAGCCCAGGTAAGATGCCTCTGACGTTGTCTGTGGTTCAGGAGTGGCTTAACAAGAGGAATACGACAACTGTAGCCAAATTCCTTGACACGACTGTGTGTGGTGGCTCTTGATGCCTTGACCCCAGCCTCAGTCCATTCCTTGTGAAGTTCACCCAAATTCTTGAATCGATTTTGCTTGATAATCCTCATAAGGCTGCGGTTCTCTTGGTTGGTTGTGCATATTTTTTTTCCACACTTTTTCCTTCCACTCAACTTTCTGTTAACATGGTTGGATACAGCACTCTGTGAAAAGCCAGCTTTTTTGGCAATGAATGTTTGTGGCTTACCCTCCTTGTGAAGGGTGTCAATGATTGTCTTCTGGACAACTGTCAGATCAGCAGTCTTCCCCATGATTGTGTAGCCAAGTGAATCAAACTGAGAGACCATTTTGAAGGCTCAGGAAACCTTTGCAGGTGTTTTGAGTTAATTAGCTGATTGGCATGTCACCATATTCTAATTTGTTTAGAGAGTGAATTGGTGGGTTTTTGTTAAATGTGAGCCAAAATCATCATAATTAAAAGAACCAAAGACTTAAACTACTTCAGTCTGTGTGCACTGAATTTATTTAATACACAATTTGAGTTGAATTACTGAAATAAATGAACTTTTCCACGACATTCTAATTTATTGAGATGCACCTGTATGTCTATGGGATACATGAGCACATCGGGGTGTTTCACAAGTGTTTCGAGACCCGAATCTGCTTTTGATCGACAAGATCAGGAACAAACCAGACAATTGCACATCTGTCTTAACCTAACTCCCGCAAAGTATAAAAGTGGAGTTAATGCAGCAGAACAATTAATATATTTAAATAAAAATCTTTATATGTAAAAAATGCCAGACGTTGTGGCTTGATGTCTTTTATTAATTTTAATTTTTTATGACCAAAATAACATATTCACAAAGAGTTCATTCAGTTGTCAGAGATGTTACAACACATTACAAGAACAGAACAATAAAAACACAACTTTTAAATATTTATTATAATTATATACATACTTCAGCAGGGATTCGAACCTAAGATGACAGATTCTGACAGCATGTCACTTGTGCACACTAACCACGCCCCCAACCCACAAGATGAAATGCCAAGCGCAACATATACGTTATAATTCATTAATTCGCTGCACTGATTCGTTGTCAATGCTGTTCCAGAGCAATACTTGAAAGTGACCATTAGGTGTCACCGTAGAGACGGGTGTCGAATTGTTTCGAAGCCTCGGCACATTTGCTTCGACTGTTTCAGAGTTTCACTAACCCTCGCTCTGCCCACCACTAATCAGCACATGGTCACTGTCTGGGGGCTTTGTTTGCAAGTGCGCAACTCATGGCATTCGCTGTTCTTCTGCTTGTGGTTATCAAACAGCGTTGCATTACTGTGGGCGCCCTCTTCTGGATTGGGGGTGAGTTGCCTGTATTCGTTGTAAGGCAACATCCACCGAACCGAGATGTCCGTACCGTGATGATTCGGTACGAATACAAGTATCGTTCCACCCAGGGACGCCGCTAAGGGGGGGAAAGTTAGGACGATTCTAAGGGCCCATGCACTTTTGGGGCCCCCAGAGATCTGTTTTATTAGTAGTGACAGTAGTAGTAGTAATGCAATAGAAATTATAAATGTATCTACCAAAGAGTTACAAATAAAACAAAATTAGGCTTATTTCTGCATTTCTGCCAAAATTATCTCCCCCCATTCACTGCATGGTTTCGTCCTGTCCTACATAGTCTAGAGTCACTGAGTGAGATCAGATGGTAAACTGTCAAATTAGAGATTTGGCAAACCGAGCCGGACGATTTGGTCAGTCGCACTTTTAAACACATTTTAGTTTTGCTATAGAAAATCTACAAATTCACTCTGATTACAAAGAACAGCAGCAGGAAGCGCGGGAGGCTGTCATGGCAAGCAGATACACTGCACGCGAATTATTACGGCTGCGCTTCTATTTTGCCACACTAAACCAAAGACTATAGAATACCCAAGACATGTCACTCGTATAGTTTTGAATGGGAAAAAATGCAACGCTCAATATGGCCGCTCAATCGCAGGAAGCCCCGCCTTCTGAATGAAAGAGCCAATCGCTAATCTGTAAAGTCAGCGCGTCACTGCAGCTGCCGTTAGAAGCCCCGGTTGCTATAGAAACAGTAAGAGTTCTGAGACGTGCGCCTAGGACTGCACATGCGCACTGGCTGATCTAGCCTGAAAAATAACCTTTTTATAATGCTATTTGAGCAAAAGAAACGACATTTATGACACAGTTGTTGTCCGATTTCATTGGTGATTTCAAATATGAAATTTAATCGTAAGCTTAGTGAACAGTTTTGGAGAATTTGATGTTTCCCCATTCAAAAAGATTGGAGCTGCACTTGGATGCCCGAGAGGCGTTTCAAAGATGGCCGCCGAGTGACATGACTTGTCTTAAAGAGACTTTGACTAAACTTAGCAATAAACACGTTGAAAATAATACACAATAAACATGTCTGTCAAAACGATCTCAAAGGAGGCTTTTAGTAAGAAAATCAAGGAGTGAATTACTCATCCACTGTTAAAAAAAAAAAAAAAAAAATTACCTGGGTTTCCACAGGCAGGGTCACAATTATCTACAGTGTATGAAGCTAAATGTTTTTGGGTTAAGGTTCATAATGTAGAACATTTTTAACATTGTATGCTGTATGTGCATAGACAGCTAGCAAACAAGGAATACAGCGGTTAAGCTAATAGTCACATTTAACTGAGTAAGATCATGATTGAGAAATGTTGGATGCTGCTGGAAATGCTGGTGTTATGGGGTATCCTTTTTATTATTTTAGGATTTTTTTGGTTTGCCCCAGGGAAGCATTTCTATTAATATAACTGATTAAGTAATCAAACTCATTCCATATCAGCAGAATAGTGTGGTACAGAAAGCCTATGTCCATAGAACAGGTTCTGAATGAATGATGTTACTGATACCTAATGGTCAAAAGCAATAGCAAAAATAATAGGTCAATATTATTAAATTGCAGACAAAGATTTTGAATAGCTAGGTTGGCTTGTACACTATATTGCCCAAAGTATTGGGACACCCCCTTCTAATGAACAGGTTTGACTTCTTTAGTAATTTCCATGAGTACAAATCTTAATGTTTAAGCATATAATGATATTCTAGGGAATTGTGTGCTTTTAATTTTATATCAATAGATTGGACAGGACCCTTTTCTGACAATGCCTCTGTGAATAAGGCAAGGTTCAAAAAGAAATGATTGATTCAGTCAGTGTGGAAGAACTTGACTGGTCTGCAGAAAGCCAAGTCCTAATCCAAGCTGAACACCTCTGGTGTGACTTTAAATGCAGATCTTGAGCCAAAAACTCATCACCAAACACCAATGACTTGTACATTACATTACAATTTCAAATACAAATAATGCCTTATACACAGAGGCATTGTTTTGTTAGAATAGAAAAGGGTCCTCTTCTAACTACTGGTATAAAATTAGAAGCACACAGTTCCATAGAATATCATTATATGCTTAAATATTAAGATTTGTACTCATGGAAATTACTAAAGTAGTCAAACCTGTTCATTAGAAGGGGGTGTCCCAATACTTTGGGCAATATAGTGTATGTTTGGTGCAGTAGGGGGCCCAACCTCATATTCTTTCATAGGGCCCAAAATTGCTAGCGGCGCCCCTGGTTCCACCCCTAATACTTTAATAATTTAAGCACAACAGTTACAGTTCATAGAGAAATTAGTGTATGTTTGTGTGTGTGTGTGTGTGTGTGTGTGTGTGTGTGTGTGTGTGCGTGTGTGTATGTGTGTGTGTGTGTGTATACCAACACACCAACTACCATATATAATAATGTAAAAAGATTCAGGGAATACAGAGGAATCTCAGTCTGTGTAGGGCAAGGCAGGAAATATGCATGACATTTGAGACCTCAGATGACATTGCATAAGAAACCGTCAAGCTGCAGTGTTAAATATTGCCGCATGTGCTCAGGAGTACTTCACAAAACCACTGTCATTTACCACAGTCTGCTGCTGCATCAGGAAATGCAACTTAAAGGGTTACTTCACCCCAAAATGAAAATTTTGTCATTAATCACTTACCCCCATGTCATTCCAAACCCGTAAAAGCTTTGTTCATCTTCCGAACACAATTTAAGATATTTTAGATGAAAACCGGGAGTCTTGTGACTGTCACATTGACTGCCATGCAATTTTCACTGTCAAGGTCACAGAGGAGACGAATTGTTGAATAAAGTCGTTATTTTTTTTTTCTTTGCATACAAAAAGTATTCTCGTCGCTTCATAACGTTACGGTTGAACCACTGATGGCAGATGGAGTATTCTGATGATGTATTTCATACTTTTCTGGACCTTGACAGTGAAAATTACTTGGCAGTCAATGGGACAGTCACAAGGCTCCCAGTTTTAATCCAAAACATCTTAAATTGTGTTCCGAAGACGAACAAAGCGGGACGACATGGGGGGTAAGTGATTAATGACAAAATTTTCATTTTGGGGTGGAGTAAGCCTTTAATATCTGTTATTCTAGGACAGGGGTGTCAAACTCAGTTCCTGGAGGGCCGCAGTCCTACAGAGTTTCGTTCCAACCCTGCTCCAACACACAAACCATGCAGTTTTCAAATAAGCCTGAAGTACTTGATTAGTTGGATCAGGTCTGTTTAATTAGGGTTAAAGTTAAGCTCTGCAAGGCTGTGGCCCTCCAGGAACTGAGTTTGACACCCCTGTTCTAGGAGAAAGCTTTACATCAAGTCTATGCACCGATGCTGCCAGGTTTTTTGGGCCAGAGCTCATCTCAGCTAGCTTGGGGGCAGTCGTGGCCTAATGGATAGAGAGTTGGACTTGTAACCCAAAGGTCATGGATTTGAGTCTCAGGTCCATCAGGGATTGTAGGTATGCCATGACTGAGGTGAGACCCTTGAGCAAGGCACTGAACCCTCAACTGCTCCCCAGGTGCTGTAGCATAAATGGCTGCCCACTGCTCCGGGTGTGTTTGTTGACTACTGGATGGGTTAAATGCAGAGCACAAATTCCGAGTATGTGTCATGTCCTTTTTCCTTTTTCAAAAAGACAGTGGAAATGTTTGGAAACGAGTCCACGTTTCAGCTTGTTTCCGGGAAAATGGATTTTGAGTTCTCAGTCCCAAAGACTAAAGGGACCATCCAGACTTTCATCAGCAACAGAAGCAAAAGCAAACGTCTCTCATGGTATATGAGTGCATCAGTGCCAACGGCATGGGTGACTGGAATATGTGCGAAGGTACTATTGACATGGAGGCATATTGTACAGAGACATATACTGCCATCAAGATGATGTCTTTCATGGGAAGTCCATGGTTATTAGATCAAGACAATGCCAGCTCTCATTCTGCATGTGCTACAACAGCGTGGTTTCATAGAGACAGAGTGAATGTGTTAGACCGGCCTACCTGCAGTCCAGATCTGTCTCCAATTGAAAATGTATGACCAGTCATGAAAAGGAGAATCAGAAAATGACGATCACAGACTGCTGAGCATCTGAAGTCTTGTATCAAGCGAGATTGGACAAAAATTTTGCTTGCAAAACTTGAACAATTAGTATCCTCAATTCCCAAACAATGAAACATTGTAATTAAAAGGAAAGTTGATGTGACAATGTCAAACGTGCCTCTGTCCCAACATTTTTGGAGTGTGTTGCAGCCATCAAAATCAAAATTTGTCTATATTTACACAATAAAATTAAGTTGGTCAGTGAAAACATTGTATTTTTTTTCTTTGTACTTTAGTCAATTACATAAAAGTTAAAGAGAATGAACAGATACATATTCTTGATTTTATGGCATTTCACAAAACGTCCCAACTTTTCTGGAATTGGGGTTGTATATATATATATGTATATATATGTGTGTGTGTGTGTGTGTGTGTGTGTGTGTGTACACACAATGTGTATAGGTGTATAACATACAATCTGACCTTTTCTAGTGCGTTTTATTGCTGTAAAAACTACACTACCCATAATTCCCATAAAGAGATCCACCAATCAGTGGAGTTGCTGTTGAAACTCTGGCTGTTGGGGTCTCTGCCCTACAAAGAGGCAATGCAGATAACAATCATATTTTTTATATGTTTAAATATTTTGCAATAAACTTCAAATATTAGCTATTTTATACAGACAGTGATTGGCTTATATTGACTACAAGTTATTAATTGTAAGTATAAATAACATTATGTATAATATCATTTCTATAGTTTGCATAGCTTTATATTTGTATATTTTCTGAAACTGGTTGGTTTGAGACAAAGAAAAGGAAATATTTTTCAGGGATCAAGGCTGCTGAAAAAAAATGGGCAGTCACTGTTGCACTCTATTGCAATATATCTAGTCTTGGGGAAAAAAGAAAATAAGAACGTCTCTAGCCAAAGATTTACTCTACGCTACACTTTCACCCAGCACTAAAATATGGGCCGCTCACAGCACTGCTACAAGGCTGTCTGCGAGCATGACATGAGAACACCGTAAATGAAGAAGAGCTAGGAAGATGGCTGTTCCAGATGGAGAAATGTCCTGCAGCTACAGATGAAGAGTGGAGGGGAAAACTCATTAGCCAAGCAGAGGACAAAAAGTCCTGCCGTAAGGACTGCTGCCACATTGGCGACTGCACAGGTACAGGAACTGGCACAGCCAGTCATGGTCACATCAGTCTGATTATTAGTCTGATTACTAAAGCGCTCAAGGAAATTCAGTTTCTGTACATCATTTACCACAATGTTTTACTGCAATGAGAATAATGGGAATTACACAAATCTCTGAATGAATGTGTCCGGATACAGTTAAGAATATATGGGGGAAATGTTCTTAAAGGAATAGTTCACCCAAAAATGACAATTAGCTGAAAATGTACTCACCCTCGGACCATTCCAAGATGTAGATGAGTTTGTTTCTTCATCAAAACAGATTTGTAAAAATGTAGCATTACATCACTTGCTCAGCAACGGATCCTCTGCAGTGAATGGGTGCCGTCAGAATGAGAGTCCAAACAGCTGATAAAAACATCACAATAATCCACAAGTAATCCACACCACTCCAGTCCATCAGTTAATGTCTTCTGAAGTGAAAAGCTGCATGTTTGTAAAGAAAAAAAAAATCAACTTAAAACCATTGCTTCTGGCCAAACTATGAGTCTGTAATCCATAATAACGCTTCATCCAGTGAGAAAGTCCATCTCTTGTTGTCCTCTTACATCAAAATCCACCTGGAGTATTCTGACGATATATTTCGTCATATTTAACATGTATAAACATATTTGTTTAGATCCGTTTTAGACTGGTTTTGCTTGTGATGTGCTTGATCTGTGTATATTTTTCCCCTTGTTCAGATGAGATGACTTTTTAATATTTGCAAATAATAAAAATAATTATTATTATAATGTTGATAATAATAAAACTTTATATTATTTTATTTATAATTCTACCCCTGTCATATTCGTAAACAGACAAAATACATTCCAGCAAACAGGAAACAATTTCCATGTACTTAATGATGAGCCTATGGATCGAGTCCTTTCATTTTTAATCAACTTCTCTTTTTTCTGTGTTATTATCTGCCATAACAAAGGATCCTCTATCGATCACCCTTACTTCACCTCTCTGATGCGTTTCTCAGGTCATCTGGGTCAACTAATTGCTAGTTTGTCCTTATGTGAACCTCTGGATATCAGCCAACATTTTGTAAATCAATGAAACTTCAATTGGTTGTTTGTTACCTGGGAAAGATCTCCACAGCTGTTTTAATGGAGTAGCTGTAATGGCATTTGCCGCCGTCCCCTGCAAGGACAAAGCACATTTTCTGAGAGTACAAATGCAAATCATTTTGAAAAGTACTTTTATGTAGTAATGTTCTGCATACATTTTTTTTTTTTTTTTTTTAATCTAAACCATAATGGATGGTTAAATTTCAATGTCATTTTGAAGTACAATGTCCTGGCATGCTCTCCGTCTCTCTCTCTCTCTGTTTGTTTTAGGTCGGTACATGAGCTGTTTGCTTTGTGATGATGAGCTTGTTGGGGATGTTTGTTTCCTGTGCTTTGCATTCTGGTCATGTCAATAGTAAATGGACATCCAAGTAAAGACAATGAACTTTGAGTCAATTAGGATGCAAATTACAAGGGTCCACGTAAGCTTTGAACAAAAGGTTAGGGTGCTAGAAGTACATACAGGGTTGGGCAACATTGGCTGGCTTTCAGTGCATGAGCTGGAATTTAAATTGGAATAAAAGGAAGTGGAAATCACTGAATTGCAATTCAGCAATAAATATTACATCTATAATTTATGATACGGTATAATAAAATAGTAAACATGTGCAATACCTATGCCTATTTTTCAGCTGATTAGACATATTTATCTAAAATAAGTTCAATACAGTCAAATAAGCACAGACAGCACCACAAAATAAAAATAAAAAAGTCTGCCATTGTACACAATAATATTGTGTATAAAATATAAATACTGTTTGTTTGGGGTCAATTTTGTTTTTTAAGCAGTTTCACCAAGCTCACTAAGGCTGCCTTTATTTGATCAAAAATATAGTATTATTAAAATATTAATACATTATTATTATAAAATAGTAGTTCAGTTTCAAAGAACTGTTTTATATTTTAATATATATTGTAAAATGCAATTTATTCCTGTGATGCAAAGCTGAATTTTCAGCATCATTACTCCAGTCTTCAGTGTCACATGATCCTTCAGAAATCATTCTAATATGCTGATTTGCTGCTCAAGAAACATGATTAATATTATCAATGTTGAAAACAGATGTGCTGCTTCATATTTTTGTGGAAACTGTGATATATTTTTTAAGGATTCTCTGTTAATAGGAGCAGCATTTATTTGAAATAGAAATCTTTTGTAACATAAATGTCTTTATTGTCACTTTCGATCAAATTAATGCATCCTTGTTGAATGAACTTGTTTAAAGTAATAAATATATTTTCTTACTAAAAAACTTACTGACTGGAAGTGCTTTTTTATGCTTTTTTATTTATTCTTTTTATTTTAAAATATGTAAATCTATATTTACAGTATATAGTATATACTTGGAGTATGATAACATGTTTCTGGGGAACTAATACAAAAATCTGTTGAAAACCACACTTATGCCAGTTTATGTATTTATTTTATTATTTTCATCATTATAAATTTAATAATTATATATCTACTATCAGTGTTACTTTTAAAAGTAATGCATTACAACTGTGTTACTCCATAAAAAAGTAACTAATTGCGTTAGTTAGTTACTTTTTATGGAAAGTAATGCATTATGTTACTTTTGCGTTACTTTTTGTCACCTGAGCTGGGCTTTCTTATTTGTTTTTTTTAATAACAAAAACAAAAAAGTTGTATTTTTGGCAACTGTAAAGGCTCTTTCACACCAAAAGTGAAATGAAGTGCCTCACTCACGAGTTCTCTTAACATGGGGAAAACAAAAAATGTAACTTGCGTGTGTTACTTATTAGAAAAAGTAACTCAGATATTTCATTGTAAATTTAAAATTAATGTGTTAATTTACTAGTTACTTGAAAAAAGTAATCTGATTACATAACTCCCGTTACTTGTAATGTGTTACCCCCAACACTGTCTGCAATACTTTGAACACCAAAACATACTCATGGACTTCCAAAGTTCCACTTTTAGGTTTCACCATACCATGGAAATGTGGATTTCACACAATAAATCTCTCTCGGGTATAATCTGCCTCTGACCCTCGTTCACCCATTTTTTCCACTGCTGTCCTCTCCCTCTTCCTCCCAGGCGTTCTTTCTCTTTCTCTTCCTGCTTCATTGTTCAAGGTTATGTGTGGAGGAAAACCAAACCCAAATGCTCCATGGGAACAGATCAAAGAGAATAATTCCTTTCCTGTTCCTCTCCCCTTTACCTCCTCCAGAGGCTCAATCCTTGGGCTCCACACACATGATGTGTTTCAATCCTGACCTGTGCATTCACAATGCAAAACCGATGATAACAGGATTACGTTTTAGTCCTGATTATCACAGGGTGGCATACAAAAGACACATGTCTGAAAGAATCCCAGGCAGAAATTGTTATGTCTCAATAATAAAAGACACAGACCCCAGAACTGTACATGTTCTGGAAAGCTTCTCTGGTCTGGATGGACAAAACATGAAATCTGTGCATTTCTGTAACAACATAACACTACAAGATGTGGATGAGTTTGTTTCTTCATTAGATTTGGAAAAATAGCATTGCATCACTTGCTCACCAATGGATCCTCTGCAGTGAATGGGTGCCGTCAGAATGAGAGTCCAAACAGCTGATAAAAACATCACAATAATCCATAAGTAATCCACACCACTTCATTCCATCGGTTTACATCTAGTGAGGTGATAATCTGTGTGTTTGTAGAAACAATTCCATCAATAAAATGTTTTAACTTCAACCCATCACTTTTGGCAAAAATACCAGTTCATATTCCATAATAACGCCTCCTGAAAAGTCCATCACCTACATATTTGTTTAGAGCTGTTTTGGACTGTTTTCACTTCTAAACGGTGCTTGATCTGTGCATATTTCTCTCCTGATTCAGACGAGAGTACTTTTTCACTGGAGATAGCAATATTATAAATATTGGTATTTTAGCCAGAAATAATAGTTTTATATTTAAATAAATGTCTTAATGATGGATTTGTTTCTTATAAACACACAGATTTTCAGTTCCCAAGACATTAACTGATGGACTGGAGTTGTGTGGATTACTTGTGGATTATTGTGATATTTTTATCAGCTGTTTGGACTCTCATTCTGACGGCACCCATTCACTGACAAAGTGAATTGAGAAAGTAAATAGGGTCATGTGAAGAAGTTTGTAACTGAAAGCTCAGAAAGCTTGTAACAATTTTGTACAATATGTGCTAATGGTATAAAAATCTCCTGAACTTTCTAAAATTTTACGTAAATTGAGAGTGACGCTTGAGCTTTATGTCTGCCAATTCTTTTGACATTGACGTCATATCAGTAAGGGCAAAACAGAAGAATGGAGAAAACTTTAATTCATATTCAAGTCTGACTGCCAACTCTTAGGCCACTGAAAGCAAGGGATTTCATATTGTATTTGAATAAGTTGAGTGTTAAACGCAGTCTGGTTCGGCAGGCATTTCTGTTTGAATCTATAAGCTTTCAAGTCTTCTCAGCCCAGCTGATTTTTCTGATGTTGTAGGCACATTTATTAAACTGACCTGCTGAAAGCCCTTGAGTCTGATGTGACAGTGTCTGCTCTCATTATCGTCTCTGCTGAGAAATCCATAGCTGGAGCATTGAGGTGGTGTGAAGATGGTTGATACATCCCAAGTGTTGAAATATGAACTTAAAATTAGCTATTCACTTCCACGGATATGCACAGAATGATTTTATTTAACATTCATAAGCACAGATTGAACGTTAAAAATATGAACTGTACTGCTCAATGTATATGACACTCACAAAAATAATGGATTCTTGAAGATTCGTTAAAAACTCCATTAAAAACCGTAAAATGCTTTAAATGTCTTTTTACTCGTTCAAGTTTTAGCATTAAATTTTACAATTTTATTTGAAAGTACTATTTAAAGTGAGCAGGCTACTTTATGTTTGTGGCACTACTGTCACCAAACAGGATTGCAGCTCGTCTCCCATTGGTCAGAATAACAGAAAGCCCCGCCCCAAACTCACACCATTGGTTAAGCCAATGTAGCAGTGACAGAGCCAGTACATTTTTCAGGGGAATTAGACTACAAATGGTTAATAGGCCTGGTTAACTTTTAATTGTCTCGATATATTTAGCTAGAATAACAGTAAGTATTCCAGTACTAAAATACAAAGCTTTAAGTGCTGTTCTGAAATACTTGTCCCCGTAGAAATCAAGCCTCTGCTGCCCTCTCTAGATGAAACTCACACTGATGAGGGACTGTCTTCAAATGGCCCAAAGCTTTATAAATATACTTTTCATGTTAGCCCAAAATATCTATTTTTCTGTTAAAAGGACTAACTCAATGATGTGTACAGATCAGGATAGCTAATGGAATTCAATCATAATTTGAAACCAAAAGGATCCTATAGCAACAAATAATAGCCTACTTATCAAATTCAGTAAATCTAAACATATCAAATTAAATGCTCGACTCCTACATGATTAATTTTCCTCTAGATACCAAGTAATTATTTGATTCTATAGCAAATTTGAAATCGATAAAAGGGAAGGTTTAAGTCCACAACATACACAGTATTTTAAGGGTTTTTAATTTTTATTTATTTATTTATTTATTTTATTTTATTTTTATTTTTTTTTATTTTTTGCGCGTTATATAATCTTGTTTAAGTTATCACAGAAACACGTAACTCACAACAAAAGCACAAAGAGCAGGTGAAATTAGGTCAAGTTACTTCACACCGTCCTGTGAGGGCGCTATAGGGCAACTACAATATTTTAAAAGCAGACTGTATGTCACCGGAAGCGCGTCTGTTGTTGTGCCGGAAGTGAAGCGTGTTGTATGCAGCGCAACGATGGCGAGCGCTACAGCGAAACAACCCGCAAAAACTGCAAGCAAAGCCGCGTCCGGAGCGACCGGCGGGGCCGCGGCTGGAGCACCGGCGATGCCGCTCGCCTCTCCGCTGATGGGCGGCTTGAATAAGAAGAAGAAGCCGTTCCTCGGCATGCCTGCGCCGCTGGGTTACGTGCCCGGTCTGGGGAGAGGGTGAGAGACCGATACAGACATAACGTTACATGTAATAATCATGACAGTCTAAAAACTGTAAGACTGCATAAATCACTGTGTTTTCAGGCAGCTGTGTAAAGTTAAGAAGCCCGTGTTGTGTATTGTGATGTTTCGTTGATGCGTAAATTGTTGTCTTGATGTTGTTGTAATGTGTTAAGTATTGTGTTGTTTTAAGATGTGTTATTATAGTAATATGTTATGATGCTTTGAGTTGTTTTATGTTTTAAGAAGTCTTGTACACTACTTTCCAAGGCTGCATTTATTTGATCAAAAGTAAAAACAGTAATATTTTTACAATTTAAAACAACTGCTTTCTATTAGAATACATATCAAAATGGAATTTATACCTGTGATGCAAAGCTGAATTTTCTGCAGCCATTACTCCAGTCTCCAGTTCAAAATTAAAGTCTTTTCAACGATAATAATAAGAAATGTTAATTGAGCAGCAGATCAGCATATTAGATTGATTTCTGAAGCATCATGTGACACTGAAGACTGGAGTCTTATTGCATTTTAAAAAATATTCAACTAAAGAAACATATTTCACAATATTACTAATTATACTGTATTTTTGATCAAGCAAATGGTAAGCATAAGAGGCTTCTTTCAGTTACTTTGAAATTGTAACTATTCCATGTTTGTGACTGGTAGTATATGTCGTAGTATTTTGTGTTGCATACTGAGTTGTAATGTGTTGTGCTCCTCAGAGCCACGGGTTTCACCACACGATCAGATATCGGTCCCGCTCGGGATGCCAATGACCCAGTAGATGATCGGCACGCACCCCCTGGGAAGAGGACGGTGGGCGATCAGATGAAGAAAAACCAAGACGATGATGACGAGGATCTGAATGACACTAACTATGATGAGGTACAGCTGCAGTTCATCATGAATTGTGCGGAGGAGGGTCATGTTGACCTGTTCCCCTACGTGATTGCATGCAACAGAATTGTTTAATAAATATAAGGACTGATTGAGACCACATGTGTCTGACAGTGAAGGGAAAAGCACTTAATTTTTTATTTAATTTTATTGGTAACTTTGTAAGATTTAAAACTTCATATCCTGAATCTCTTCCTCTGGATCCTCTAGTTCAACGGCTACGCAGGCAGTTTGTTCTCCAGTGGGCCGTATGAAAAAGACGATGAGGAGGCGGACGCCATCTACGCCGCGCTGGATAAGCGCATGGATGAGAGACGCAAAGAAAGAAGGTGAGTGTGAACTTTCTTCTCTCATCTACACTTGCTTGTTTTTATGTAGTGTCTCTTGGCTTATTTTGTTGCTGTATCTGCAGGGAGCTGCGAGAGAAAGAGGAGATAGAGAAATACCGTATGGAGCGGCCCAAAATTCAGCAACAGTTCTCAGACCTGAAGGTTTGTGTGTAACTTGGTGGCCATTGTCCTGCTGAATTGTGATTTGTTTGTCAAAATCTTTCTCTAGCTACTTTGTCCTACAAATAATATTTGAAATTTTAGTTTGAACTGTGTTAGAATTTCATATTGCTACATAATGATAAAAATCAACATTTGGTGTTTAGAGTTTTTTTACACTCGTGCACTTCTGTACAAAATTTTGGGCTCGGTAAAAATTGTTTTTTTTTTTAAGAAAATAATACTTTTATTCAGCAAAGACGCATTCAGTAGTTAAACATTGAGAGTTTTCATTTGAACTTTTCATTCAAGGAATCCTGGAAAAAAAAAAATCACAATTTCCACAAAAATATGATGCAGCACAACTGTTTTCAACATTGATAATAATCAGAAATGTTTCTTGTGCAGCAATATTAGAATGATTTCTGAAGGATCATGTGACACTGAAAACTGGAGTAATGATGTTGGAAATTCAGCTTTGATCACAGGAATAAATTACATATTGACATATATTAAAATAGAAAACAGTTCTTTTAAATGATGATACTCAATATTATTGTTTTTACTGTGATTTTGATCAAATACTTGCGGCCTTAGTGAGCAGAAAATACTTCTTTCAAACTTCGAAATGTTGAACAGTAGTATAGATATCAACAATATCCCTGTTTTATTATTTCTGCCTACAGAGGAAGCTGGCTGAGGTCACAGAAGATGAATGGTTGAGTATTCCTGAGGTTGGTGATGCCAGGAACAAACGTCAGAGGAATCCCCGCCACGAGAAGCTCACACCCGTGCCGGACAGCTTCTTTGCCAAGCACCTCCAGACTGGAGAAAACCACACTTCTGTTGACCCACTGCAAGCGGTGAGCACATCATTGTCTATAAAGTAAATATGAATATAATTAGAGCACAACGCATTGCATTAGAGGATTCATTGCTCTGGAAGATTTCATTGCAAAATATGAAACAATGCAATTTTTAATTGAGCCGTTTCCTTTTTCAGCAATTTAGCGGGCTAACAACGCCCTTCCCCGGAGGCTTGAACACACCCTACCCAGGAGGCATGACGCCTGAAGCTGGAGAGCTGGACATGAGGAAGATCGGACAGGCCAGAAACACTCTGATGGACATGAGGCTCAGTCAGGTGACGCACCACAGCATTTTAATTGCAAACTGAATTATTTTGAAGAAAGCCAGACATTTTTACAGTGTGTTTGTTGGTGTCTCCAGGTGTCTGACTCTGTGAGTGGACAGACAGTTGTTGATCCTAAAGGCTATCTCACCGATCTCAACTCCATGATCCCCACACATGGAGGAGACATCAGGTACCAAGTGTTTTACCCTCATGAGCTTTATATCTGGGCTGTCTGTGTTGCATTTTCTAATGTCATTCTGTGTGTGCGCAGTGATATTAAGAAGGCCCGTCTCCTCTTGAAGTCAGTGAGAGAAACAAACCCTCATCACCCGCCCGCCTGGATTGCTTCTGCCCGTCTGGAGGAGGTGACCGGGAAGCTGCAGGTGGCCAGAAACCTCATCATGAAGGGCACTGAGATGTGTCCCAAGGTGAGGCGTAAATGTAGGAGGAAATGATGTACAACTAAATTAAGTCCCTGATATACTTTTCCTTTTTTTTTTTTCGTTCTTCGTTTAGTGGTAAAAGGAAGTTTGAATTAGGGCTGCACGATATATTGCATACAATTATCATGCGTATCTCATCAGTAAAGCCGGTTCTGTGATTAGTAGTAAATCTCCATCACGTGCATTCAGATGGAGCGGCATTTAATACACAGAGCCGTAGTTCACTGACAAGCTATTAAATGTATTAAATGCCGCTCCATCTGAATGCACGTGATGGAGATTTACTACTAATCACAGAACTGGCTTTACTGATGAGATACGCATGACAATGTATAATTGTCTTACACGACTGCGTTCCTAAACAGCAGGCATCCACCTCCGAAAGCAATGACTGCATTTATTGTGTTTCGTCTGCTCGCTCTGAGGCGCAAGTAATTCATCGTATATGAAAATTATTATATACAAGTGGCTTCTCCTTCTTTTCTTGGTGATACGTTGTGCCAGTTTATCGGGAAATGACGATTTTGTTCTCTTTGATTCGTTGGATGGAAACGGTGCTTTATTTGCAAATGTTTTATGCGTTATTCCAGTTATGCACACAAGTTAAATTCGAATCTTTGGATAGAAACATAGCTAGTGTTGTGGACATGTTTGCACCAGCTCTGCAATTCAGCACATTTATAGCAAGCAGCTTTACTGTATTAAACATGGGGGAAAAAAACAGTGTCGGTGTCACTTTCAGTTAGATTTACAACTTCGGTTTCTACTATAAAGCCACTTGTCCGTGTGTGCTTGCTTTTACTCGTGTCTGACCTTGATGAACTGAGCAGAAGAAATGCACCAGAGAAGATTTACATGTCAAAGAAGGCGGAGCCCCAGAGCCACACCTTACATCATTGTCGCAGACCAATGGGAGTTCGAAGGTGTTTACTAGCCAGTGCAAAGTTTTCTAGAAAGTTAATTTTGGTCTGAAATGGATTCCAAACAAACTTGGTTTTTGCATGATTATGTTTGAAACAACGTCACACCAGTTCTTTCTTTCTTATTTCGCTCAAAGTAGGTGCAAGAAACCTTTATGAACATTATAAATGGGACTCTGACAGTAAAATGGTTTAAATTTACGATATGACCCCCTTAAAATCTTTTTTCTGTCTAACATATTCATTTTAAAGATGTTTTGAGAAGGGTTGGTTGCCAAACTGTTTAACAGCTGACTTCTATTTTGACAAAAAACACATTTCTCATCTTTATTTCATAGAGGATAGAAGGTCATACAGGTTTGGAATGAAATAAGAGTGAAAATGATGACAGAATTTTATGTTTTGTTTGAACGGTCCCTGTAAAGTAAAAAGGAGTCTCTTTACTGTATGTCCAGTAGGGGGCAGCGTGTGTATGACCAATTAAAATTTTGCAGCTTTAGGAATGTTGCAAATGTTGACGGGTTGCCATAGTGATACATTTACTATCTGCAAAATCCCACTTCCCAAAATGCTAAAAATAAGGTTTTAGAATAACATGTTATGGTGAATGAATTAACTCTGGTTTATGTAAGCTGTGCCTGTCGATTTGTCTACTAGTGCTGACTTTGGACTCAGAGAGAAAGAACTGGGAATGAAAACACAGCGAGCGGAAACAATGTCAGGCCCTTTTGCTCTGTATGTGCACAGCTTCATTAAGTGTTGGGAAATTTCTGTAGGCTCATTAATCAAAGTTGAGCTTCACAGTTCAGCAGAAGAACAGTGACATGGCTGTGTCTCAAAGCCTAGAGAGCTGCCCACTTAGACAGGATGTTTGGACATGAGCCGTACATTCAATCATCACGCCTGTGAAGAACAAAAATGTTGCCCTGACAGCTGTTTCTATAAATCATTGAGCATTCATTTTTAATAAGTCACCTGCTTATCTTCAGTTATTCATGCTAACTGTGGAGCAGGGCTCCAGACTGTGACTAAAATGCATGAAAAAGCAAAAATGTTTGACCGTAATTTAAAATCTAGTCACCATTCTAAAGTCAGTCAGGACTCATTTGCAAGCTGTAATGTCCAATTCATGGAAAAATGAACCAGTTCTTTCTGAGTCAGATTCACCAAACTGCCGCACTGACTGGTGATTAGTGTTTTGTATACATTAGGTTTGTGAGACTTAAATTGATATTAAAATAAATGAATCTTACATTGGTAGCTATTGTTATTAAATATTAGTTCAGTAGGAATTTATTATTATTTGCAATTGTTTAACTTTATAAGAACAACAAACTTAACATATAACAACATATAAGGTCCAAAACATAAGATTTTCCAAACAGGCAGAAATATTCTTACATAGGGCCCTTATGAAATCAGTCCCCCCCCAACCCCCCCGTTTTAATTTTTATAGGCTGTTTCAATGGTGAATTAAATATGTATTAATCAAAAAGCTTGTCTAATTAATTGAAATCATGAAACTTACACAATTTAACAGCAATTTATTAAAAGTTTGACAAAAATAAGGCCCTGTGAAATTTTATTTCTTTTCTCAAATTCAGTGAATTTTAGTAATCAAAAGCATCTCTAATTAATTGATTTTATATAATAAATTATTTATTTTATTTATTTATTTTTAGAAATACTGTTTTGTACTTACATTTTTCTGCTAAATACATTTTCTGCTAAATTCTGGTAATTTTTTTTTCTGGTAAATATTCCTTAGAAAATAATTTTTTAATAAGTATTATTAGTAGTAATACTATCATTACATTAAGTAATATATTTGTCACAGTTTCTTCAAGTTAACCAAACTTTTATTTTGTTGTGTTGCTGTGAAGACCTTTAAAGGGTTAGTTCACACAAAAATGAAAATGATCCTGTTATTTACTCACCCTCAAAGCATCCTAGGTGTATATGACTTTCTTCTTTCAGACGAATCCAATCGGAGTTATATTAAAAACTGTCCTGGCTCTTCCGAGCTTTATAATGGGGGTAAGCGGGTGCTTTTTGTCAACAGTTCAGAAGATGTGAAATAGTGCGCGCATGTGTAATAAAATGTCCCTCACACGGCTCCGGAGGGTGAATAAAGGCCTCCTGTAGCGAACCCATGCGTTTTTGTAAGATCCATATTTCAAACTTAATAAACACTTTTCTCTCACTTCCACTCTCTGTCGTTCACGGAAACCGTGTAGGTGGATGACGTAGGACGTATGCATCACGCACGCCTCTGAGATATGCTAGTCTCG
Source organism: Spinibarbus caldwelli (assembly GCA_039654775.1). NCBI lineage: Eukaryota > Metazoa > Chordata > Actinopteri > Cypriniformes > Cyprinidae > Spinibarbus > Spinibarbus caldwelli. The sequence goes on from CM077260.1 coordinate 23,477,571, forward strand.
CGAGTTTCTTTACAGGAGCAAAGGCTATTTATTAATATAAATCCGATTGGATTCTTCTGAAAGAAGAAAGCCATATACACCCAGGATGCTTTGAAGGTGAGTAAAACACAGGCTAATTTTCATTTTTGGGTGAACTAACCCTTTAAGTTTCTTATTGTGACATGACAATATTTTTCTTAAAAGAAATGGTAAATGCTCATGAAGTGACTCGGAGCAGTTCTAGAGATTATGTTTGTGTTCATGTACTCATATATTGAGGGGCAGAGACTGAAAATGCCACGAGCGTCACGCGTGCTTCAGTATGTGTATAGTAAATGAAACCGTGCGTCTGCGCCATTCATTTACACTGTCAAGCGGAAACATGCGGGATTCATATTTACACTCTTTGCAGCTTAATATTCATAGACACTAGACCATATTGTGTTTTGAGTTAACTGTACTGACCTACTTTTGATTTATTTTTCCAAAATTTGGCAATTTCCGTGACATTCTCCGTTATACAGGAAATTCCGTTTTTATGACTGGATTCCGTGATTTTTGTCCACCTTTTACACATCACGGAAATCATAGGGCCCTACTTACAAAACTGAGATGTTTATACAACAAAACTGTTTAATATATAATAAAATATTTTTATAATTTCATGAATGTCCATCTTTATTAAGCAATTCTGCAACTAAATTGTTTTTTTTGTTTTTTTGGCTTCCTCATCATTTTTGTTTTTCTTGAGCCCTGCTGAAGATGTTATCTGTTCTGTGTAACTGCGTCTTATTAATATAGTGTTTATTTGTGTCTTATCTTCATAATCAGTGTGTGTATAATCTGTGCTGTGTTTTGTCTGTTCAGAGTGAGGATGTTTGGCTAGAAGCCGCCCGGCTGCAGCCTGGAGACACGGCGAAGGCAGTAGTTGCCCAGGCGGTGCGTCACCTCCCTCAGTCTGTGCGCATCTATATCAGAGCCGCGGAGCTAGAGACAGACATCAGGGCCAAGAAACGAGTGCTCAGGAAAGGTCAGTGACTCTCTGTTTCTTTATGTCTTTCTCTCTTCCTCCAATCCTCTTTAGGTTTCTCTTTCAACTGTCACCTGCTTTTTTTCCGCCTGCATACCTGTGTGACAGAGACAGATGAATTGTTAGTTATGTATGAAAACTCTATCAGTCTCAGCTTGTTAAAACGTCCCGAATCTCCCCCTTGTAATAAAGTATCTCTTTAAACAGGCTGACGGTTCTACTTCATCAATGTCTCTACCTTGATTAGCTTGTTAACTCTATAAAGTAATGTGCTGTAAGTAAAGCAATTAGTTTGTCATTAAAAATGTGGTGCACTATGCAATTTTAGTACCAGTTTGATTATAATTAAGTGTTAGGCACGCTACTTAAAAAAATTAATTAGTTATAGTTACTAGTTACTTCTCACAAATAGTAACTGAGTTAGTAACTGAGTTACATCATTATAAAAGTAACTCATTACCAGGGAAAGTAACTATTGCGTTACTTTTTTTAAAAAAAGCTCAAATGTCATAACTTGGATGCCCCAATATTAAATGTTAAATTAATGAAATAGACACTAAATAGAATAAATTATTATTATAAAAAATTGTACATTAATCTACACTATTTATCTACTGACACTTAGCATCAGTCAGTCGAGCATTATAATATGATATTATGATAATTTAGCATTATATGATGATAGAACTTTAGTAATTAGAATAACCAAGTATGAATGCATATGTCATGTTGACTGAACTTAGGACTGGTGATGGTGCTTATTTAGTGTTTGTCATTTAGTGTTTCTATAAAAAAAGGGGGGGGGGGAATAAGATAACAAAACTACTATGAATTCTACTACTAATAACATTATAAAACGCACTAAGGATTAATGAGCTGCTGGGTTCATGAATATTAATCACATAGTCTACGTTCGCTTGAATTGATTTGCTGAAATCAAAACAGGGATGATAATAGCTGAGCGCCAGCCAATGAGATTGTCGTTTGCGCATTAGTTCCGCCCACTACCAGAGAAACCGGCAGTTCTTAAAAGCTGAAGAATTCCAAAGGAACTCCGTTATTTTGACAGGAAAATACAACAAAGAATACCGTTTACATGTAGCGCGTCAATTCTGCATGTTATGAAAGACTCTCTTGCTCTGTATCTTTCTTTGTGTGTGTGAGACAAAGCGACGGCAAGATGTGTGCCTTCACACTAGAGTTTACGATACGTCAAATACAGCTACACTGCGCATCCATTCAGATGGACTGAAAAATAAAATTCTAATGATATTATAATAAATTATAGTAACGCTGCATTTTATTGTCAGTAACGGTAACGGCGTTGTAACGGGGGAAACAGTAATTCATTTGATTACTCGTTACTGAAAAAATAACGCCGTTAATAACGCCGTTTATTTATAACGCCGTTATGCCCATCACTGATAATTAATGAGGTGATTTGTATAAATTGTTTGCACAGCCGTGGTTTTTGCATTTTCTGGGGAACCTTTGAGTGCTTGCCCATTGAAATTGGCCATTCATGTGATTTGTGCAAATCTGAGGAGTGAATGTGAATGTATATCTGAAGAGAACGCAGTTTTGATGACACTTTCTCTTTTTTTAATCTTACTGCCATATGATGCCTAATATTAGTGTTTATAAGCGCATTTCTGCTTTGTGTGCATTATTTATATTTTTTTTTGTATATATTACTACTTCTGCTTATCCATAAGCGCTATCTACTGTCAAAGAGTGAATTTGCTTTATTATTAAGCCCGTCTGCAGTTTTTGTTCAGGCCAATTATGTATAACATGCATAATCATTTATTAGGCTGAAATTTGTGGTTTATCATTTTATACAACTTTTTCATTTATTATTTGAACTTAAAGTTGTTTAAATCGTAGTTTTACAGGTTAGAATGTTACCATAGACGTTGGTGGTGTTTCTGAGCAGTGTTGCTTTTCTATTGTAAACATGCACAAGATAGACATCTTTGACAGTTGTGCACAAGTCTTGTTTTTTTGCAGCATCTTGTGCATCAGCACTGCATGTTTAGAACTTGTAAAATGTGTAAAATGTCAAATACACTATCAAAAGGTTTTGAACAGTAAGATATTTTTCTTTTCTTTTTTTTTAAGAAGTCTCTTCTGCTCACCAAAAGTACATTTAAGTACAGCAAAAACAGTAAATTCTGAAATATTTTTACTATTTAAAATAGCTGTTTTCTATTTGAATATATTTTAAAATGTAATTTATTCCTGTGATTTCAAATCTGAATTTTTAGCATTATTACTCCAGTCACATGATCCTTCAGAAATCATTCTAATTTGATTTGCTGTTCAAACACATTTATTATTATTATTATTATTATTATTATTATTATTATTATTAATTAATTAACAGTTGATTAGAATTTTTTTCAGGTTTCTTTTATGAATAGAAAGTTCATAAGAACAGTATTTATCTGAAATATAAATCTTTTGTAACATTATAAATGTCTTTATCATCACTTTTGATCAATTCAAAGCATCCTTGCTAAATGTGTGTGTGTGTGTGTATATGTATGTATATAATTCAAATAGAAAGCAGTTAATATTTCACAATATTACTGTTTTTGCTGTACTTTGGATCAAATAAATGCAGAAGAGTTCTTTAAAAAAAAACATTAAAAATCTTACTCTTCAAAAACTTTTGACTGGTAGTGTATGTCAGGGTGATACAACAGTCCTGATTTCACCATCTTAAAAAAAAAACTCACTTAAAAATATTCATTTTTTTTTATAAAGAAAAACTATTTACTATTATTTTTTTTTTATTTTTTATTTTTTTTTTTATCTTTTATAAGCACACTTGTAATATTTTATCATTTCTATTTTTTTAGGGGGTAGAAAAGAAGTGAAACGGTTTTGGTCGAATATTAATATTTGAACATTTTTCATTAATCATATCAAAGTTATGTGGTGCAACCAACATGCAGAGTAAAAAAGCTAAAACGGTAAATGATATCATGCAGCGGACCTCTCCAGACCCCCGTGAGTCAATTAGTCTCTTAAAATATCAGATAACTTGAACTTTTTATAACGGGTTAGTTCCGATTGCGAAAAATTATTTGAGTTGATTCATTACATTTGTGAAAAAGGGTTGTTATTTAGAGAAATTGTTCAAATAATCCCAAATAAGAGCAATGTGATGCTTGCTAATTTTTGTTTAATCATTAAATAACTCATGTCTGTATACTTACTTTTTTCCCCGATATCTACATGTCTCCACAGCTCTGGAGAATGTGTCAAAGTCAGTGCGTTTGTGGAAGATAGCTGTTGAGCTGGAGGAGCCAGAGGACGCAAGGATCATGTTGAGCAGAGCAGTCGAGTGCTGTCCTACCAGTGTTGAGGTACACACACACACACACACACACACACACACACACACACAAACGGTCTTAATCAGCCAGAACTCATAAAACTCTTTATGGCCCATAAATCAGACTGCTCTAACAGAGTGGTCCTTGTCTTCCGTAGCTCTGGCTGGCTCTGGCCCGATTAGAAACCTATGAGAATGCCCGTCGTGTTCTGAACAAGGCCCGTGAAAACATTCCCACTGACCGCCATATCTGGATCATGGCTGCCAAGCTCGAGGAGGCCAACGGCAACACACAGATGGTGGAGAAGATCATCGACAGGGCCATCACCTCCCTGAGGGCCAACGGTGTGGAGATTAACCGCGAACAATGGATTCAGGTCTGTATTTCATGTTTAAGAGCTCAGATAGCTCAGTGACATGCTTTACTAAATACCTGTTTTTAAATGGTTTCAAAAAATGTAATTAGTGATATTAGCAGAGGTCTTTTGGGTCAAAAAAATGAAAAAATGCATATATGCCAAGACAGATTGCAATATGGACTGGGTTAGGTTTCTCAATTAAGTTTCATTGACAAATATATGAGAAAACCAATATTATATCCGGAAGTGTTCATTCAAAGCTGATGTCTGCTTCAGGATGCAGAGGAGTGTGATAAGGCTGGCAGCGTGGCCACATGTCAGGCTGTGATCAGAGCTGTGATTGGGATTGGCATTGAAGAGGAGGACTGCAAACACACATGGATGGAGGACGCAGACAGTGTAAACATCCTCTCACCTTTACGCACCTACTTTCTGTTTTCATTCAGCACCACGTTTCTTTATTACAGACATTTCTGATCATTTATTTATGATAATAACAATTCATATCAGAAGATTTAAAGGGATAGTTCACCCAAAAATAAAAATGCATGAATGCCTGCCTTCTGTTAAACACAAAAAAAGATATTTTGAAGAATAGTGACCAGACGGTTGCCGGTAGCCATTTTTTGTCCATGCTATGAAAGTCAATGGCTACCAGCAACAGCTTGTTTCTCAACAATCTTCAAAATATATTTTTTGTGTTCAGCAGAAGAAAGAAACTCACACAGGTTTGGAACAACATGAGGGTGAGTAAATGAGGACAATTTTAATTTTTGGGTGATCTATCCCTTTAATGTCTTTTATCTTTTACCATTAGTTTGACCGTATTACAAGTAAAACTACATTAATTTTTCCATAGGGATTTTTAGGAATAACTTATAAACTTTTAAAGACAGATAAACGTACTTTGAGCTATGTGGTTGGAAATCAATGTTTTTCATTGAAGCTGTTTGTTTACATTATTTCGAAATTATTTCTTTAAAAAAATCATGTCTAACATGAATTTGTGGTAAAAACTAACCATGATTCTGTACAGAAAAATTCCATTAATCAGAAAGTCATGTGAACTGCAGTGAACATGACATCTTCTATATATGTGTATTTGCAATAAACTTATATATTATATTGTTTCTATAAATATAATCAACAACTTTAAATCAATAGTTTTTTATTTCTCCATCATTTTTTATTTGATTGTCTCTTAAAATGGTTCATGCGACTGTAGTTTTTGACCTCATTAAAGCTAAGTACATAGTCTTGTCTTTTTGTCTGATTTTCAGATACTTTCAAAAAGTGGACGAGCACTAATGCACACTATTACCATGACATCTGATGCTGATTGGTTGTGTTTTGTTGTAGTGTGTGGCTCATGGAGCTCTGGAGTGTGCACGGGCCATCTACGCTCATGCGCTGCAGGTTTTCCCCAGCAAGAAGAGCGTCTGGCTGAGGGCTGCTTACTTTGAGAAGAGCCACGGTACACGGTGAGAAATACTCACTGACTCTCTAGACACAGCTGAACAGAATTTAAGTCTGCATTTATTGGCTGGAGGCAGGAAGGCAATGAGGCTTATTTGAGCTTGCTCATTTAAATTTGTTCTAGATCATTACACTTGCCATTATTGAAGCCTTCCTGAAACCAGTTTCCTTTAGAGGCGCCTTCATATATTTAGACACTGTTATATAATCTAATCCTTTGATTATATTCCACAATTATTGACATTATTTTAATTGTTCTCTCTCAGAGAGTCGTTGGAGGCTCTGTTACAGAGGGCCGTGGCTCATTGTCCTAAGGCTGAGGTGTTATGGCTAATGGGTGCTAAATCGAAATGGTTAGCGGGTGACGTTCCTGCAGCCAGAAGTATCCTGGCTTTGGCTTTCCAGGTGAGTGTCGCTCCCCGTCAGCTCTTCAAGCCCCATGACTGCATTATTAGTGGCAAGCATCATTATTGATATCACCAGAGCATTGTAATGGTGAAGCAACAGCACAAGATATACTTCTTTGTACTGGATATTTACAAATGTAGTTCACAGAAGACCTGTGAAGCATAGTGGTGAATACTGGTAGTCTTCATACTTAATTCAAACTCTTTTTTTATTTTATGTGACTGTAAATCGATATATTACTGTTCAAAACGTTTAGGGTTGGTAAGATTTTTAAAATGTTTTGAAAAAAGTCTCTTATGCTCATCAAGGCTGCATTTATTTAATCATAAATATTGTAAATACAGTAAAATTGTGAAATATTATTACAATTTAAAATTACTCTTTTCTATTTTAGTGTCATTTAAGATGTAATTTATTTCTGTGATGCAAAGCTGAATTTTGACCATCGTTGCTCCAGTCTTCAGCGTCAAATATGCTGATTTCCTGCTCTAGAAACATTTCAGATTATTGTATATTTTTGTGGAAACCGTGCATATATTCAGGATATATTCACATTTATTTAATGCATAGAATGTTCGAAGAACAGCATTTATTTAAAATGTAGATATTTTGTAACAGTATAAAAGTCATTACTGTCTCTTTTGAAAAATGTAATGCATCATAACTGAATATTCATTTAAAATATATGTAAATGTAGATAAATAGATACTGTTCAAATTCATTTTGATTCCCTGACAATTAGGTGTGAAAAACAACAATAAAAACTGTTGATTCAGTGTTGGCTTAGTCATAACATTGACATAACTGACAGAACACCAAACATTCAAGAGTTGTATGCAAAACTTCAAATTAAAAAAGCAGAACTCTAAACTGCATATCAGTGCTTATTTCCTGAAACTAATCAGCTTTTACTGTATCTAAGTTTTCACTGGGAAGATGGCCAGTAAAAACTCATCCCGCCTCTTTCTGTATTTCTCTTTGTGTTAGGCTAATCCCAACAGCGAAGAGATCTGGCTGGCTGCCGTGAAGCTGGAATCGGAGAATAACGAGTATGAGAGAGCGCGCAGGCTGCTGGCTAAGGCCCGCAGCAGCGCCCCCACGGCCAGGGTGAGTGGCCCTTGAGTGTCAAATAGATGTAACCGCTGCTGTGTCATGTTGGGGACACCTGTCTGCCGGGAACACATTGTTTCGGTTCTGAATGTTATGATTTCTCTTATTTTGATTGGCTGAGATCAGTAGATGAGGGGTGAGTCACCCTGTAGAAGTGCTTGTGCAACAGTGTGTTGAATGTGACACTAGTGGGAAGACGATTTATGAAGGCATGGCTAGTGAAAGTCCTTTGCCCATTTTGCATGTATGCATATCAGGATTGTGCTTGAAAACTAGGCTATGCAAGATGAGGTTGAACTAATAATCCTAATAATATTTTATCTACAAAGTGGCCCACTGACGAATTGGACCACATTAGGCGCCATGTCATATCAAGGGTTAAGCTGTATCATCGCTGAATGCAATGCAACTCGATTTCATTTCAGTTAAACAAATTAGAATTTTTTTTTGTTTGTTTGTTTGTTTAAGCACATTCAGGTTGCTCTGCATAACATAATTATATTAAACCATCAAGGAAAAAGGTTTAATATTCAGAAACGTTGTGTAACTGTATTTGAAAGAGTATTTTTCAGCTTAAACCGCTGACTCAGTTTACCCCAAAGCATCTGACACTTTTCCACACAACTACTGTTTTAATAAGATGCTTAATTTAGTAATTCATGAAGTAATTATAGTATAATTAAGATACTACTACATTTTCTAAATGTATATATTTTAATAGTGTATAATTTTGTAATTAAAATAATTACAAAATGCATAATTTAATACTCTTTTGAAGTTGTATTAAAACATTGAATTCATTTTTATTTTTATATTTTGTTTTATTTTAATTTGAGTTATAGTACTTTAAGTCCATATCATTTTATTAGTTTTTACTTCAGTTTTAGCTCTTTTAATACAAGTTAAACTAAATGAGAAATGTTCCCCTTGAAACTTGATGAAATAAGTTTACATTTTTAAAATCAATGAATGTTTGACTTAAAGTAAGAAAAATGTTTTTTAATGTTTTTCAGTTAAATATTACAAGCACTGATATTTATATAATTTATATACATTTAGAAATAATAATTATTATAATAATAATAATAATAATAATAATAATCATATAATTTGCTTTGACGTGAAATACATTCAACCCTTCATGAAAATGTACATATACATGTTTTTGTTAAAAAAAAAAAAAAAAAACACTGTTGTATATGATTTCTAAATCTATTATCATATGCATTTATTATGGTTATTTTACCCCACACTCCCATAAAGGAATCAAAAGCTGTTTTAGGAATCAAAAGCTGTTGACTCTGCGTCAGAGAATGAACATATTTGCCTGTCATTGTGACAGATGCACCTGCCTCCTGCACCTAAAGTTGACTGCAAAAACTGTTTTATGAACATGTATGGATTCAAGGTGGTGAATTTTGCACAAATGTTGGCACAGAATTGTAGTCGGGGATTATGTCAAATGAGGTCTGCAAGGGGATGGTAACCTCCTCACAGCAGATTTGCTTGCTCTTTACCCTATAAAGGAGCGTGGGATTTTTGGGAGTAAATGGTGCAGATGGAAGGTGTAGAATGGCCTCTTGCCTGGGCTTGTTTAATTCTTGGCTCCAGGAAAGAGTGTCAGCATCTAGACAAATATCACAGGATCAAATGTACCTCAAGCACTTGGCAGGATTCCTCATAAGTGATAATGTTATCAAAAAAAATACACACAATTATGTTTTTCCTGCATCTATGGAAACTAGCCATACAGGAAAGAGATTATGAAAATCTCCCTGGCTGTTTGTTTGCACTTAAGGACACCTTTATGCATTTTACACATCCTTAATAATCATGTTCAAGAGGCTGTTAAAAGCTTTATATGAATTGTCATAACTGTTTTCTGTGTGCAATTTGCAGGTGTTTATGAAGTCGGTGAGGCTGGAGTGGGTTCTGGGGAATATTGACGCGGCACAGGAGCTGTGTACAGAGGCCCTGAGACACTATGAGGATTTCCCCAAGCTTTGGATGATGAGAGGACAGATCGAGGAGCAGTCAGAGAACATCGATAAAGCACGAGAGGCCTACAACCAGGGAGTACGTTTATGGGCTCTAGATAAGAATTTTAGTGTGGACAGTTTTTCTTTTTGTGAAAAATGCAGAACCCAATTCTGTGTAATATTAGGAACAAACATTTTTCAGTGGTAATGCGTGATAATAGTGTTTCTCTAACGCCTCCTCTCTGCTGTGTCCGTTCAGCTGAAGAAGTGCCCTCATTCCATGTCATTATGGCTCCTTCTGTCTCGGCTGGAAGAGACAGTCGGGCAGCTCACACGTGCTCGAGCCATCTTAGAGAAAGCTCGTCTCAAGAATCCACAAACTCCTGAGATTTGGTAAGAAATCATGCCAAATTCAGTGTTGCTGTTGTTAACCAAAAGCTATTTAGCTGTAATATGTTTTATTATACACTAAATTAAAAAATTTGAAATCAGCAACTAAGTACTCAAACTAACTGCAATTAAATAAAGCTACATTACAAAAGCTAATAAAAATAATAAAAGCATGTAATGAAATTACTAAAACCTAAACTAAAATTAAAACTCAAAATATAAAATTAAAATTCACAATATTAATAAATGCAATAATAGTATGGATGTAACGATATCAATATCGTGAAAGTATCTCGATATTATCGTGGTCACATGATGATATGAAACGATAGGTCTTCTGGGCATAAAGTGTAGTTTTTAAAATATATTTAAACTTCTTATTCTAACATAAAGGGTCTTTGAAATTTTTTTTTTTGTTTGTTTTTTTTTTTTTTTTTTTGGCATTATGCTTTGGCACAATATCTGTCAAACAAACTAAAACCGAAAGCACAATATGGCTTAATCCCTTCATCAAATTTGTTTTCACTGCGTGTTTCAAAGCGAAGCGCACACTTCGTTCAGGCGATCAGCTCGTGATCTGGTGTTTTCCACGCCTCAGAACGACTCCGTACACAGTGAATGAATGCAGTGAACTCATTTATTGCACGTGCTGTGAGTTTAGCGTACATTTGGGAACGCAACGGCCACTTTCGTGGCAAATGATTACAGCATTTCACTAGATTTGTAGTGAGACGTGTTTTTGTAAGCCTGTTTTCACTGAAGCTGGAGTTTTCTTTCAAAATAAAAACTCTACTGCTGTTTCTGTCAAAATAAAAGCTTAAAAGTGCAAATAAATATTGTAAATTCCTTAACTATAGTGTAAAGCAAAAATATTATACCTAAAAAATATTTCTTTTCTTTTATTTTACAGTGCGATTTGTTTTAAAATATATGGCTATTACTGTCATTGTTTTGTTGTTGTTGTTGTTATTATTATTATTATTATTATTATTGTTGTTGTTGTTGTTATTATATTCTAATTTGTTTGGCTTCTAAAATGTGAATGTAATTTAGACTGAGACAGTACCTCACAAATAAAAAGGGTGTTGAGTCCCCCTCAATTCACTGACGTTTTTCTGACTTAAGTTTTCTTAGTTAAGAACATGGGTTGGAGCTCTTAATTTTGAACTTTCAAAGTGCATTAGAATAATTTAACTTTTAAAATATACAAATTTTTTTGTTTTTTGTTTTCAAATTCTTCATTTGTCTCTTTTTTTTTTTTTTGTTGTTGTTTGTTTGTTTTTTTTTGTTTTTTTTTTTTTTTTTATTAATGTTAACGTAACACTGGTCAAATGTACTTGTACTTCAGTACAAAGCCTGTGCTAAAATGTAACGAATGGTACTATTTGAATGTTTCTTTACGAGAAAATTAATATGCAAGTGGCATAATGATAAATTCTACTATGACAGTGGCTTAGCTAATGAATATTAATTAGGTTGTGTTGACGTTGCGGTAGTATATTCCAGAAAAACTCAGAAGTCACATAATTCATAAGTCACTCATTCCAGAAGTCACATAACCTAATTAATATTCATGAGCAATGCCTATTCCAACTGCCAGCTTCCTAGCAACTAATTAGTAGTAAATACCATTTCAGCAAATCACTTAAGCTGGGTTAAGTGTAGAGGTTTCCAGTCCTGTTCCTGGGTGGACCCTTTCCTGCAGATTTTGGCCCCAACTTCACATAAACTCGCCTGAACCAGCTAATCAAGGTCTTCAGGATCACTAGAAACTCATTTTAGAGCTAAACTCTGCTGGAATGAGAGTGCCACTTAATTAATATTCATGAGCCCAGCCTTCATCACAGTAGCACGTGTAAATTCACCTCTGGGTGCTGTCTGATTGACAGCTTGGCATGAACTTGGATCCATCCAAGACTTAATGACAGAACTACTTTGCGTTGAAGGGTACATGCATTAATTACTTGACAGGTTCTTGAAAATCTCACCAAAACCAAAATTTATATGCAATAATCTCAATTTCTCTGGCAGGCTGGAGTCTGTTCGACTTGAATACAGAGCGGGATTGAAAAACATCTCCAACACGCTCATGGCCAAAGCCCTTCAGGAGTGTCCTAACTCTGGTAAGCCACGCTTTCTTCAACCCTGAACAGATCCGTCAGGAGCCTCTGCACATTTTCACACCTCAACACTCACTTCTTCCTGTTAGGCATCCTGTGGGCTGAAGCCGTGTTCTTGGAGGCCAGACCTCAGCGCAAAACCAAGAGTGTTGATGCTCTGAAGAAGTGTGAACATGATCCTCATGTACTTCTGGCAGTTGCTAAGTAAGAATCCTGACCGGGCTCTTGCCAAACTTTTCCCTACTCTAAATTCCAGTTTATTCACCAACATTCCTCTTTTTTTTGCTTGTTTGGCAAGAACAGTCTGAACTGTTTAGTTACATTTATACCATATCTGTGTTTGTGTGTCCTGCAGATTGTTTTGGAGCGAGAGGAAGATAACAAAGGCGCGAGAGTGGTTTCTGCGGACGGTAAAGATTGAACCAGACTTGGGTGACGCCTGGGCATTCTTCTACAAGTTTGAGCTTCAGCACGGCACAGAAGTAAGAAGTTTTACTTCTTCTCAGATCTTGCTGTTGGTATGCAATAATAAGTTAACTAGTTTAGGCAGACACTTAAAGGATTAGTTCACCCAAAAATGAAAATTAGCCTGTGTTTTACTCACCCTCGAGGCGTCCTAGGTGTATATGACTTTCTTCTTTCAGACGAATCCAATCGGAGTTATATTAAAAATTGTCCTGGCTATTGCAAGCTCTATCATTGCGGTGGGTGTTTCTGTTCAACAGTCCAAAACACGTGAAATAAAGTGCGTGCATCCATAATAAAACATGCCTCACAGGGCTCCGGAGGGTGAATAAAGGCCTCCTGTAGCGAATCCATGCGTTTTTTGTAAGAAAAATATCCATATTTCAAACGTAATAAACACTTGTTTGAGGCAGGTTTTATTATGGATGCACGCACTTTATTTGACGCCTTGTGGACTGTTGAACAGAAACACCCACCCACTGCAATGATAACGCTCGGAATAGCCAGGACAGTTTTTAATATAACTCCAACTGGATTCGTCTGAAAGAAAAAAGCCATATACACCTAGGATGCCTCGAGGGTGAGTAAATAACAGACTAATTTATTCATCATGTCATTTCAATGACTTTATTTTGTGAAAGACAAAAGGAGATATTTTGAAGGATGTCCTGCTTGCTGTTTTCCATCCTTGGTGAATCTCATCATCTTACTCTGGTGTTCTTCTGTCCCTCAGGAGCAGCAGCAGGAGGTGAAGAAGCGCTGTGAGAACGCAGAGCCGCGACACGGTGAGCTGTGGTGCGCTGAATCCAAACACGTTCTCAACTGGCAGAAGAATATCGGAGAGATCCTGGTCCTCGTGGCTTCAAAGATCAAAAACACTTTCTGAACTGTGGGACTAATAGCAGATTCACAAATCTGAGCATGTTTGGTTTAGCAAATATGTTGTTTTTAGAGAATCTGTGGACAAGATTTGGTTTTGTTTTGTTTTTTCTACAGCCGTTTTTTTTTTTCAGTTTTAGTGTGTTTGCCCCTCTGGAACTGTGATGATTCAGGGCTGTTTTCATTACACATGCTGTTATGTTCAGAGTGTTGTAAAGTCTAGTATGAGTCCATTTTGAACATTAATATCTGACACCCTCTTACTCTGCTTCTCATTATGCTAATGTGTAAATGTGCTGCTTATCAGAAAATAAATGAAGTCCACTCTGTTTCAGATGTCAGTGCTCCTGTGCTGGTGATTTGGGTATTTCTCAGTCATCCTAGTTTTATGTTGGTTTGATAAATCCAGCATTCTATAATTCTGCTAATTGTTTTCCATTTTAAATAATTTATCTCTAACAATTTCTTCTAAAGCTTTTAAGCTACATCCACCAGTCATTCAGCCTGTTCTGAACGTAATTTTTCTATCTGATTGCACCTTTTGTTACATCACTTGCTCACCAATGGATCCTCTGCAGTGAATGGGTGCCGTCAGAATGAGAGTCCAAACAGCTGATAAAAACATCACAATAATCCACACCAGTCCATCAGTTAATGTCTTGTGAAGTGAAAAGCTGCATTTGAAAAGAAACAAATTCACCATTACGGCATTTTAGCTTCAAACCGTCACATCTAGTCGAAATAAGAGTTGTCTATCCATATAATTGAATACTCCAGTAAAAAGTCATCTGGTCTGAATCAGGAAAGACAGATCAAGTGAAAACAGTTTGTTCTAAACAAATACATTGGTGGATTAATGGATTTTGTCACTGGAGGATTTGGATTATTATGGATGTGTATTTTGGCCAGAAGCGATGTTTTGGTTAAAAATGTCTTAATGGTGTATTTGTTTCTTACAAACATGCAGCTTTTCACTTCACAAAATGTTAATTGATGGAATGGAGTGCTGTGGATTGCTTGTTAATGTCTTTATCAGCTGTTTGGACTCTCATTCTGACGGCACCCATTCACTGCAGAGGATCCGTTGGTGAGCAAGTGATGTAATGCTACAGTTCTCCAAATCTGTTCTGATGAAGAAACAAACTGATGTGAAATTTTAGATACCTGAGCAGATGATATATGTGTAAGGTTTAGAAAAAGGAGATTAAGAGTGGACCTGCTGCAGAGGGCCTGGGATAAAATTAAGCTTACATAAAATTATTTTTCTGCCTATAAACACTGGAATTTCCTTACAGGGAATCAAAAAAGTGTGAAACATATGAGGGATGTAGTGATTTCATCAGCTGGACACAAGCCACACGGCCACATTGAACTACTCTACGCGTTGAAACCTGACACAAATATCTGGACACAATAAAAGATTAAAGGATTTTTCTGTCCAGATGTAAAAGAGTGTAAATAAGAGTCATTTCCTGATCTCAGCCGTGTCTGGTGAAGAATCAAAGCCTTCACGCAGTCCGCGCACTCAGCAGCGGACCCTTCAGTGCACCAGTTTTATAAAGTGATCTCCCTCCGAAACCGAAACAAAGCGCAAAGTTGATTGATCGCGGAAGTTTTCTCGACTTGATCAGACTAGAGATCTGGTGAAATCCAAAGCGCGATGCCAGCAGCCCATGACGGCTGAGACGCATTAGAGCCTCGCCGCATTTCTCTCGCCAACGCTGGAATGGACGCGCCTCTCGCTGGAGCACCAGCTCGAACTAGACCTAAAACGCGTATTTAAGGTTGTTGGGAGGTTTTTCTCGCTCGGACCGTTATTGAAGTTTTCTGTGAGAAACATGTAACAGGCGTTGGACGCCGCTGGACCATGTCCACCTTTCCAAGCCTTGACTGGTGCGCGCTCATCATCCCATGGTCAATGGTAAGATCCCAGCGCATCACTGCGCACTATCCTGCTTCTGTTCTGCGTCTCAGTGATCAGATAAACGCTTTAATGTCATTACAAACAGGAAAGTGTCGTTACCGAACTTTAAAGTAACCAGGTGAAGTCCAGAAATATTACCAGATAAGCGAACACGTGCATTTAGGTAGCTGAGTGACACAAACTGCATGATTTTATTAAAAAAGTGGGTTTTTTTAAACTTTTATACATGCTTGTATATAAAAGTATGTGTTTTACTCTTCTGTTATATAAATGGAAAACTTCAAAAACATAAACTGGTCCAGTAGCTCAATACGACCAAATTAACACAATAAGGCAATAAATAATGAGGAAAAGAAGGAATGATAATATGTGCATTTTTATTTTTTTACTTTGTTTGGTTTAAAGCCTTAATAATGCTATTATATCATCTATAATTATAACTATATAATCTATTAGTATGTTTAATCAGTTTTTTTATTCAAAATTGGACTCAGACTTTCCAACTTGTCACAAATGAAGCATGTTTAATATGCTGTGATCCGAATAATAAAATAATAAGACACTAATAATAGAGGCTTTAAATGTGTGATTTATTTATTTATTATGTATCAGAATTATAATATAACATGATATGATATAATATAAAATGATAGAATAAAATATAATAATACAACAGTAATACAGCCTATATAATTTATTTTATTGTAGTTGTAGGCCTACGTGTGTGTAATGACGTTTTATTCTGTCATGTGACTTTATAGCAGCCATATAGCAAATGCACTTTGAGTTGTAGTTGACAAGTCTGTATAAAATACTCAAAAACTCTACATCTATTATATATATATATATATATATATATATATATATATATATATATATATATATATATATTCCTATTGTCCTCAATTGTAAGTCACTTTGTGTCTGCTAAATGACTGAATGTAAATGTGTGTGTGTGTGTGTGTGTGTGTGTATATATATATATATATATATATATATATATATATATATACATATGCAAATGTAAAGTGCAGTGTTGTTGATGCAGATGTGTGTGTTATGTGCAGTGTGTGAACAGGCCTGCTGTCTGTGTGACTGTAATGCTGCTGCTCGCAGCGGCCCACAGTAAACGCGCCTGTGATTATTCTGCCATCATCAGCACCTACAGGGCTCTTATCCTGGTTGAGCTCCAAAACCTGGTGAGTGTCATCTGATAACCTCATTTCAGCTGTTCAAACAGACTATGCAGTCAACTTCTAGTAAATCTGACCTGCTGTTGCTGTTTGATCATCTAACAGGTTATATAAGCATTTGTGTTCCATTTAAAGTATGAAGTAGTCAGGGCGTAGCAAGATTATGTGTCTATGGTCACTTGTTGCCCTCTTCTGGTGGTGTGCAGAAGATGTACTGTATGAGTTTTGTTTCTCTCTCTGCCAGAATCTGACTGGTTCATTTGACTTATCAAAAGAGAAGGACCACTGTCCGTCTGAGAAGGTACAGCCACCTGTACATGGCTACATGTATGTTTCTTTAACACAGCGTTTGGACTTTAAAGTTTTCAGAGACAGTTGCCACTGAGCTTCTTTCTGTTTGGTGGTGTCTTGATAATGGATACAGTGTGTTTTGCTGGTAGGTTCACCGTATCCTGCGATATATTTATAATATGACCCAAATCTTCAGCTGCTTGAGTGAACAGCAGAGACTCCCGCATGCAGATCGCATGACAAAGGTGGTGGAACAAATGGAGCTGCTCATCACGCGAAACTGCCGCAAACCAGAGAGATTGGTAAAATATTTATCTGTCTGTTTGTTTGTTGACTGAACAATCAAAACAAAGTTAATCTAAATAATTATAAACTGAAATGAACAGGATAAAATGATCTAGAACTTGTTTGTTTGTTTGTTTGTCTGTCTAAATTAAGTTATTTTGAGTAACTGTATTTATTTATTTATTAAAGTTAATCTGAATAATTATAATCTGAAATAAACAAAGGATGACATGATTTAGAAATTTATTATTACATAATCAAGATAAATTTAATCTGAATATTATAATCTGAGGATGATGATCAAGAAATGTATTCATTTGTTTATTTGTTGATTGAATAATCAAACATTTATTTATTGTTTGTTTATTGTTTGTTTGTTGATTGAATAATCAAAATAAATCTTATAATTACAAAATAAAGATTATAATCTGAAATAAACAGAAGATTACATGATCTTGAGATGGATTTATTAGTTTATTTGTTTCTTTGTTTATTAAATAATCAAAATAAACTTTTACTAAATGATTATGATCTAAAATAAAAATAGGATAACATGATCCAGAGATGTGTTTGTTTATTTATTTGTGATTGAATTATCAAAATTTATTTATGTTAATTGATTGAATAATCAAAATAAAGTTATCTGAATAATCATAATCTGAAATAAACCGAGGGTAAAATTATCTAGAAATGTATGAATTTAATCAAATTTTTTAGGAATTTCAATAAAAAGATTTTTGTTTGTTTGCTTGTTGATTAAATAATGAAAATAAAGTAGTGCTGTCAAACGATTAATCACATCCAAAATAAAAGTTTTTTTTTTACATAATATATGTGTGCATACTGTGTACATTTATTATATATATATAAATACACACACATGCATGTATATATTTAAGAAAAATATGTTATGTTTATATGTTAAATATATTTATATATAATATAAATATATAAATGCATATACATGTAAATATTTTCAAAATATATACATGCATGGGTGTGTATTTATATATACATCATAAATGTACACAGTTTGCACACATATATTATGTAAAAAAAAAAACTTTTATTTTGGATGTGATTAATCATTTGACAGCATTAAAATAAAGTTAATCTGAATTATAACAATCTGAAATAAAGAGAGGATTTAACATGATGTAGAAATATGTATTATTTTGCAGGCAAGTAGACGTAAAAAAGCATCTTGCAAACCAGGGAAGAAACGAAAAGCAAGACAGCGGCGGAGAATGAAAATGATGGGCATGCTTATAAACTGCTGGCAGAGGCTGCTGAGTGTGACCGCTTATTAAATTACAGCATACACAGGTCTCAGTTCAGCTCCACTACACATTATTTAAAACAATATGCACAATAACTTTCCCTTTATCCTTATTTATTCACTTTCACTTTTTAATAAAAAAGAAACACCAAGTGTTTTGTATAATACTCCTTCAGTGAAATAATAAGCTGAGATTGTGTCAAACACATAAGACACTGTATGGTTACGCGTTTCTACTTCTGGTTGTATATCTTTTATTTGATAGCACTATATGATTTATGTATAGCAAGTTTAAAAGACTATTAATGTTAAACAGTTACATGCACAGTTAGATGCACATATATACATGGACACTCACATCTGGTGCTGCACATTGAGCCAAAACTACTCTAATAATTTAAAGTTGACAACGTTATTCATGTTCTCATGTTCTCATGGTTCTAACACTAATAATTGTACATTCACAACATAATTACTCAAAATAAGCTGTCTCAGAAATTTATCTCCTACCTTTTCAGTGGATTCATCTTTTAAAATGTGTGTTGGGTAGAAGAAGGTGCTGAATTACTTTGAAGTTTTATTGGATAGTAATAGATGCTGTTTTGGAAACTGTCAGACATCAATTTGCTGCTTTGGTGCTGCTGATTTGTCTTGTTTTGTTGATTCCTTCTATAAGTCCACTTTTTTTGTAGGTAGATTTAAAAATAAATTAATAAAAACTCTGAAAAAACTCAAACAGTGGCATGTGTCTTTTTCAAACTTTATTGTATTTCATTTTGTTTCATTTCAGTTTTTATTTTATGTTGTTATTTCATTTTGTTATTTTTTCATTTCGTTTCATGTTGTTATTTTATTTTATTTCATGTTATGTTATTTTATTTTATTATGGTTCATTTCATTTTATTTCATTTTTATGTTATTTTATTTCTTTTTATTTTGTTATTTTATTTTATTTCATTTTGTTATTCTATTCCATTTTGACGTTAGGCTTTTATTTTATTTCATTTTATGTTGTCATTTTATTTTATTTCATATTGCTATTTTATTTCATGTTATTTTATTTAATGTTATGTTGTTTTGTTATTTTATTTTGTTTCATTTTGATTTTTATGTTATTTTGTTATTTTATTTTATTTCTTCACAATCGTGTTTTTAGTACCGAGGACTTTTATTTTGTCAATCGCACTCGCAAAGCTTTTATTTTAAACCCGACAGCGCGAGCTACCTGCACGTCAGCATTCGCTCACGCATGCGCAGTTCGTGCACTTCCTATTGTCACTATTTGTAGTATTTGTGCATATCCATGTCGCTTGAAGTTGTTGTCTTGTTTGCCTCTGCTCACACCTCGTTACTTCATGCTTACTTTCCTTTTCTCCGCCGTTTTTTGCGCCACATACCTGTCTCCGATCATCAGTCATGTTAAAGGCAGAGATTTTACTGAGCAGGAAATGTCCCATTACAGGTGAGACTTCTTTATGACAAGCTAAATTCAGCATTAAACATTAATAAGTAGGTCAGATGATCAGGCTGCCGTATAACGTTAGATATTACAGCTGCTCTAACAAGTATAAATGCATGTCTTTACTGTCAGTCAATCAGCTTTGCCATATGCTCGTGTGTAAATCCAGAAAGCTTGTTCAGTGTGTATTACACCAGTCACCTGGAGCCTGTGAGTATAATACCTGATCCTGCTTTGAAGAATATTGATCATCTTAACGCTCGTTTGTTTTATTTGTCTGAACAGGGACAGAATAAAGTCCATGTTTTATCATGCATACAACAGCTATTTGGAAAATGCATATCCCTATGATGAGTTGAGGCCACTGACATGTGATGGGCAGGACACATGGGGCAGGTATGGGCACTAACTCTTTATACGCATGCTTCTTTTGTAAATGACAGAAGTCTTTGTCAGATTGTCAAAAACATTCAAACTTGAACGTCTTTAGATACATGCACCTGAATAATCACCACCACTTCTTCATGGTATCTTAACTTGTTGAATACCTATATATCATGAAGAGAGGACAGATTATGCAGGCATGCAAATCCCAGGACATCTTTCCAGCTGAAGCTCCTGCTTTAATCTTAGACCTGGAAATGATAGAAAATGGATAAGAACAATATTTCCTATTCTTCACAGTCTCAAAATCCTGCAAACCTGTAAAACACTTCCCAGGTGAAAAAAGTGCACTTCTGTGATGTACTTAAAGTGCTCTATTTTGCGCACTAGTTTTGTACTTAATATACTAAAAATGATTTTTTAGTACTTCTTAAGATCATCTGAGTGTACTCAACTGCGCTATTTTGAAACGCCGTGAATATGAACTAAAATGTGCTTTTAACATACTATGTATTTAAAAAATGTATTTATTCACCACTTGTAGTACACTAGTGTATGAAAGATGGGTCAAGTGTACTACAAGTACACAAATATAAATATCTCACCTAAAGTAGATCTGTTTTACACTTCAGTATCTTGTTCTGCTGGGTTCTGGGTCTTATTGGTCTGTTTATTTTTAGTCATTTCAAATCTAGTTATTTTTTGCTATTTTTCTACTTCAAATCAAGTTCGTTTTTGCTAGGCTCAAGATTTACACAGAATTATTTATTGAAAGGTAAAAAAGCACCATAATGCCTTCCTTGTCAGATTTATTTGACTGTCAAACATATTTTACCGGACTGCAGTTTTTCATGTAAATACTAGCAACATTTTTATTTGTTTTACAATGTATTTTAAAAAGTATCACCTGAATGGATATTTTTATTTTGTATTAATCTATTAATAAATTATTTATTTATTTTATTTTATTTTAATTGTACAACTTTTATTCACTTTGTTCTTCATATGAAAATGGCCTTGCTGCTGACATGACATAAAAAAAAAAATGTTCCACAAGATTAAAATAGCAGTCTTGATCAAACTTTGCTGGTGTAAAATTTTAATTTTACTTCTTTAACATTCAGTGATGTCTTTGGCTGTAAAGACCGCTGGGAAAGTTGGTCAAATTAAAATTATTTTTCAGTGGCATTATTCACTCCTGTTTCTTACTGTGGAATTGAACAACTGAGTTTTGTATTTAATATATTATCTCTCTTTTTGAAACATCTAATCATGACAGGGAGATTTAGAAGTCATATTCCCTCATTATAACCTCTCTGTTTGTTTGCTTCAGTTTCTCCCTCACACTCATTGATGCTCTGGACACACTGCTGGTATGAGATTTTATTCAACAAGATTGTTCCATGTCCTGCAGTGTTCAGATGCAGAGAATATTTTTCCTTTTTGATCACAGATATTGGGAAACCACACAGAGTTCCAGCGTGTGGCCGCTCTGCTCCAGGACACGGTTGATTTCGACACTGATGTAAATGCGTCTGTGTTTGAGACGAATATACGAGGTAAAGTCACCAGCCTTCTTGGATGAATATCACAAAGCTTTATTTCAAAATATTTGTGTGCATATAAATACTTTTAATAAATAATTATTTTTGCATTACTGTAAAATATGGTAATGTGCATTATTGTCATGCAAAACAGAATATCTTAATTTTTTTCTTTTCATTTTGGGTAAACTGGGTAAACTTACTTATCCTGTAGAACTGGTCTGTGCTAGTCACTGACGTTTCACCAGCGTACGTGTTGATGTTCTGGTCACATGATCAAATCTCGTCTGCAGTGGTTGGTGGGCTCCTCTCGGCTCATCTGCTCTCCAAGCGTGCCGGGATGGAGGTGGAGGAAGGCTGGCCCTGCTCCGGACCCCTTCTGCGCATGGCAGAGGACGCTGCCCGCAAACTGC
This sequence comes from Spinibarbus caldwelli, assembly GCA_039654775.1. Lineage (NCBI taxonomy): Eukaryota > Metazoa > Chordata > Actinopteri > Cypriniformes > Cyprinidae > Spinibarbus > Spinibarbus caldwelli. Next base: position 23,499,881 of record CM077260.1, read on the forward strand.
TGCCTGGTGAGGGAGCTAACATATGCTTCAAACCATAATTATAAGTCAGAGGGCAATTACGTCGCTGTCTGAAACATATTTGGCATGAATCGTTTGTTGCAGCTTTCATTTGTGAGTCACTTTGGATAAAAGCGTATGCAAAAATTATTAAATGTAAATGTTAGTCACCACAGTCACTGAGCAAAATGTTTTGTTAATGACAGTGTTAGTTCAACAGTTTCCAACCAGCTTTATACAGTTACAATGTCGGTGGTATTGTAAGAAAATGAACAATGTGTAATATTTTTGTAATATATTGTGTAATGCATTTGTACAAAGATATCTCCGCCAGATGACGTGAAACACATCGATAGAATTTTGACAAATTGAAAACTACACACTTATGCACAAATGCAATACACAAAGTACTTATGCATTTCTGTATCCTCACTCACATAGTCTGATCGAGCCCAATGCTTTATGGGTGTTAAAGTTTTCCCACCTTTTTTGCCACAGCCTTTTTCTCTATTTTCTCTAGTTATGTAGCGCTGATTTAAAACTAAAATTGCATTTCTACAGCATTGACAGCCAACTATTATTAAAACCCCATCTTCCCAGCAATGAAATACCCCTTTAACTAAAACTATAAAAAAAGTAGTTTTGCTTAATTAAAATAAAACTGAAATAAATTAAATATTAAAAACTTAAAATATTAAAACTTAAACCAAAAATTAAAAAAAGTTTAAGTACTAAATTGCTTAAACTAAAACTGAAAAAATAAATAAAACTGTATAAAAATATAATAAAACAAAACTAATAAAAATGAACAAATACAACAAAATTACTAATACATAAACTAATTAATTTAAATTAATTTAAACATCAAATATAAAAATAAAACCTAAGTTAAAATATTAATGTATAGCCTACTGTAGTAGTATATAAATAATACTAAAATAATGAAGGTTGTTGAGTGCATATAATTTTATTTATTTATTATGATTTTTGTAACAGTATATTTATCATTTTGTTCATCACTTTAGTTCATAGAATATGTATTGTATTTCCTTGTATTAAACCAAAATATATTGATTTGAAAAGGTACATCATACATGGTAATAGTTCTCACAGAAAACAAAAACTAAATTTGCATACATCTTGCATAATTGCTTAAGGAGGTGTGAGCAGTATGAGCCCAAGGAGCATGCAAAGATACATCTAGAGCCCCATGCAATATATGCCATTCACCCTCAACCTTTGATCTACTATTTTCAATTTACTACACTCTTAAAAATAAATGTTTTCACACCACAGAAGAACCATTTTTGGTTCCCCAAAGAAAGTTTCTGGTAAAAAAAAAAAAAAAAATTCTTGATGTGAAGAATATTTAAATAATCTGAAGAAGCTTTTTCCACTATAAATAATTTTTTGTGCAATGGAAAGATTCCATGAATGTTAAAGATTCTTCATGGAGCTATAGATGCCAATAAAGACTCTTTATTTTTATGAGTGTATGGTTTATGATACACTAATGCTAATCTGGCATGCTGTATAGGAAGGATAGTATGTACAGGTGCATCTCAATAAATTAGAATGTCGTGGAAAAGTTCATTTATTTCAGTAATTCAACTTAAATTGTGAAACTCATGTATTAAATAAATTCAATGCACACAGACGGAAGTAGTTTAAGTCTTTGGTTCTTTTAATTGTGATGATTTTGGCTCACATTTAACAAAAATCCACCAATTCACTATCTCAACAAATTAGAATATGGTGACATGCCAATCAGCTAATCAACTCAAAACACCTGCAAAGGTTTCCTGAGCCTTCAAAATGGTCTCTCAGTTTGGTTCACTAGGCTACACAATCATGGGGAAGACTGTTGATCTGACAGTTGTCCAGAAGACAATCATTGACACCCTTCACAAGGAGGATAAGCCACAAACATTCATTGCCAAAGAAGCTGGCTGTTCACAGAGTGCTGTATCCAAGCATGTTAACAGAAAGTTGAGTGGAAGGAAAAAGTGTGGAAGAAAAAGATGCACAACCAACCGAGAGAACCGCAACCTTATGAGGATTGTCAAGCAAAATCGATTCAAGAATTTGGGTGAACTTCACAAGGAATGGACTGAGGCTGGGGTCAAGGCATCAAGAGCCACCACACACAGACGTGTCAAGGAATTTGGCTACAGTTGTCGTATTCCTCTTGTTAAGCCACTCCTGAACCACAGACAACGTCAGAGGCGTCTTACCTGGGCTAAGGAGAAGAAGAACTGGACTGTTGCCCAGTGGTCCAAAGTCCTCTTTTCAGATGAGAGCAAGTTTTGTATTTCATTTGGAAACCAAGGTCCTAGAGTCTGGAGGAAGGGTGGAGAAGCTCATAGCTCAAGTTGCTTGAAGTCCAGTGTTAAGTTTCCACAGTCTGTGATGATTTGGGGTGCAATGTCATCTGCTGGTGTTGGTCCATTGTGTTTTTTGAAAACCAAAGTCACTGCACCCGTTTACCAAGAAATTTTGGAGCACTTCATGCTTCCTTCTGCTGACCAGCTTTTTAAAGATGCTGATTTCATTTTCCAGCAGGATTTGGCACCTGCCCACACTGCCAAAAGCACCAAAAGTTGGTTAAATGACCATGGTGTTGGTGTGCTTGACTGGCCAGCAAACTCACCAGACCTGAGCCCCATAGAGAATCTATGAGGTATTGTCAAAAGGAAAATGAGAAACAAGAGACCAAAAAATGCAGATGAGCTGAAGGCCACTGTCAAAGAAACCTGGGCTTCCATACCACCTCAGCAGTGCCACAAACTGATCACCTCCATGCCACGCCGAATTGAGGCAGTAATTAAAGCAAAAGGAGCCCCTACCAAGTATTGAGTACATATACAGTAAATGAACATACTTTCCAGAAGGCCAACAATTCACTAAAAATGTTTTTTTTTTATTGGTCTTATGAAGTATTCTAATTTGTTGAGATAGTGGATTGGTGGGTTTTTGTTAAATGTGAGCCAAAATCATCACAATTAAAAGAACCAAAAACTTAAACTACTTCCGTCTGTGTGCACTGAATTTATTTAATACACGAGTTTCACAATTTGAGTTGAATTACTGAAATAAATGAACTTTTCCATGACATTCTAATTTATTGAGATGCACCTGTATATTAGGATTCAGAAATAGATCATGAATATTTGATCATGATAACTGAATAATGCTGTCAGCCTCTTCTCAGCTTTCCAGACCCCCACAGGGATGCCATATGGCACGGTGAACCTGCTGAGGGGGGTGAACCCCACCGAGACCCCGGTCACCTGCACTGCTGGAGTGGGCACCTTCATCCTGGAGTTCTCCGCCCTCAGCCGACTGACTGGAGACCCTGTGTTTGAGAACGTGGCTCGCAAAGCTCTCAGGGCCTTGTGGAGAACACGCTCAGATATCGGCCTGGTAAAATCTTTTGATCTGGATCAAGCCGTTTGTAGGACAATCATGACACCAGAGTCCAGCATTCTTTGGTTTTAACTCCACATTATGCAAGATTAAAGGAATAGTTCACCCGAAAATGAAAATTTGCTGAAAATGTACTCGCCATCAAGCCATCCAGATGTAGATGACTTTGTTTCTTCATCAGAACAGTTTTGGAGAAATGTAGCATTACATCACTTGCTCACCAATGGATCCTCTGCAGTGAATGGGTGCCGTCAGAAACAAATCCATTATTAAAGCATTTTAACTCAGGTGAAAAAGTCCATCCCCTGTTGTCTTCTCACATCAAAAGCCACCAACATGTTTATTTAGGACTGTTTTAGACTGTTTTCACTCACTTGCTTGATCTGTGCATATTTCTCTCCTGATTTGACATTTGTTTTAATTTAAAAACGTTTTAATGTAGGATTTGTTTTTTTTGTTTTTTTACAAAAACAGTTTTCGCTTCACAAGACATTAACTGATGGACTGGAGTGGTGTGGATTACTTGTGGATTATTGTGATGTTTTTATCAGCTGTTTGGACTCTCATTCTGACGGCACCCATTCACTGCAGAGGATCCATTGGTGAGCAAGTGATGTAACATTAAATTTCTCCAAATCTGTTCCCATGAAGAAACAAACTCATCTACATCTTCAGTGTCCTCCTGATAGCGAGTGCATTTTTCAGCAAATTTTCATTTTTGTGCAAACTATTCTTTTAATAGAATGCAATATGCTTTAACATTATACTTGTACTATGATGCACAATATATGGATGTTATTTGTCCTGAATGACCTGCCTGTACCCAGCAGTCCTACTGACCGCAGCCGGTTAGTAGTAGTTAAACCACTCAGAAATGTCTCTTCTGAAAAACTTTAACCAAATGCCTTTAATAACATTAATATGTATGCTTTTGCTGGTGCTTTCTAACCACAGTATTAATCACTTTAACAGCAATTTCTAAGACAAGGTGATTGAAAAGCAAAAGAGTTCATAGAAAACAGATTATTATTATTATGGAGTCTCTACGCCATGACGCTTATAAAAATCCCAATCTGATTAACACTTAGCATTTTGCTTTGTAACATAGCTGGACATATTTGCAAGCTGATTAAATAGGGTCATATACATGTTTTGCACCAAAATATGCTAATTTTAAAAACAACTTTTTGTGACCACTTTCTGCCCTCTCTTTGATCCCTGGAATTAAATGGGGCTTTAGGATCACAATGTAAACCCTCTTTGCATGTGGAAAGAGTAACAATGCTCACACACGTGCAAATTTTATATATATGACCCCAGGTTATATATACAGTTTAAATATACAGTTGAGAGTTTCTAAAAACAAATTAATCATACAATCAGAGTGTTTTTCATGCCATTTGGAGCAGGCATCCAAAAGTTAGGAGATAATTTAGTGATCATTTATCATGTGAAATAATGGGTGAAGACTTGGGTGAGAACTGATAATGCATGATAAATGATTTCATCAAACATTATTATACTGAATAGCATATCCCTCCATCATTTTGAAAATAATGTTTTCCAAATAAATGTAATGGGTGACGATATTTTAAAACTTGTAATATGAACAGTGTTGGGGGTAATGCATTACAAGTAATGTGAGTTACGTAATCAGATTACTTTTTTCAAGTAACTAGTAAAGTAATGCATTACTTTTTAATTTACAGGAAAATATATGAGTTACTTTTTCAAATAAGTTACAAATAAGCGTTGTGTGCGCTGTGTAAACCTGATTGTTACTGTAGTTCTAGACTAAAGTATTCCTCAAAATGAATAAAAATAGTGAAATGGGAACTCAAAATATGACGCAAACCTGCAATAATTAAATATGTTAAATAACGCAAATATCATATAAGTATTTACTCCCGTTTTATTAACCAATGTCAAAAATAAATATTTTTTTATATTTAAAATAAGCAAGCCCAGCCCAGATGTGAAAAAGTAACACAATGCATTACTTTCCATAAGAAGTAACGTAATAAGTTACTTTTTTAGGGAGTAACGTAACTTTCCCCAACACTAAATATGAATACAAAATATTTAAAATGCATGCAGTCAAAGCGTGAAAGCATATCAAATGTAATCCTGCATTTTAGCATTGCAGTTTTAATAATAATAACTTGTCTGTGTTTGATGTTAATTGATTTGTATGAGCTACAGTATATAGCTACAATATTTCAGCAATTATTTGGCAGAATACATATAACATATGTTAACAGTTGGAGTTTAAAACAATTTATTAGATATCAAATATGGGGGGGAGTCCAAAAAAGATGGAATTTTGAAATAATAAATCTGGCATTCAGTGTTCATGTTATCACATAACCTTCTCATTTTTTCAGGTGGGCAACCATATAGATGTCATAACCTCTAAGTGGGTGGCTCAGGACGCAGGGATCGGGGCGGGAGTGGACTCATACTTCGAGTATCTGGTAAAGGGGGCCATCATGCTGCAAGATGAGGAGCTGCTGGCAATGTTTCATGGTAAACAGTGACATTTCAGTAAAGCAATAACTGCAGCTGTGTTACAATAATTGCTATTAGTTTTGAAAAGAATAGCTAATCATAATTTCCACTAATTGCTGTTTATCTTTCTTTATCTTGCCTGCGTGAAAGCATTATCAACTTTCAAATGTGTGTTGCAGAATTTGATAAGTCCATAAAGAACTACACTAAGTTTGATGACTGGTATCTGTGGGTGCAGATGCATAAGGGAACGGTATCAATGCCTGTGTTTCAGTCGCTGGAGGCATTCTGGCCTGGACTGCAGGTGAGGAAGCTGATCTGTCACCAAACTCTAGTCCAGTGTGTCACAAGACAAAGGGAAAGCACCAGTTTGACTAGTTTTAAGTCTTTTATCTATATACCGCATGCATCTGAGAGTAGAGTTCTGTGGCAGCTTGTAATATACATGTGTTTATCAGAGTTTGATAGGTGATATTTCCAGTGCCACAAAGACCTTTCATAACTACTACAGTGTGTGGCGTCAGTTTGGAGGACTCCCGGAGTTCTACAGCATTCCTCAAGGTTACACAGTGGACAAACGAGAGGGATACCCTCTGCGCCCAGGTATCTATGAAACACATTGATTTAGAGCCTTATAACTCATTTGGGTGATTCCTAAGATTTCTAAAAACACATAGTTTTTAGTATAGGAACCAAGCTTTGAAAATGTAAAGGCATAATACATATCATTTCATTTTTATTTTAATTTTGTAAGAGATATATATATATATATATATATACACACATATACATATACATATATATTTATTTATTTATTTATTTATTTAGTGAAAACTCTCTAAAGTAATATGCATGTTGTTTTGATCTTGTTTGGTTAGAGAGAATAGAGCGGTTGCATAAATTTGGACTTTTTTGTGTCAAATGAAAGATCATGTTGATTTCAGTGAAGTTAGTACTGCTAACTCTCATATTATACGTTAATATACATTTTATATAACAATATTTTCTCACATAATAATACAAATGTTTTCTTGCATCACACTTGTTTTGCTGTAGTTCATGTATAATTTTACACTTCAAAAATGTCTTTTTAGTGTTTTTTTTTTTTTTTATTATTTAAAAAAAAGTAAGTGTACTAATGCAAAAATTTTTCTCTCGTTAATGAGAAGTCATTCATCAGAAACAATGTGTTTTTGTTATTATGTAAAATGTTATTATGTTATGTATTTTGTTATTATGTAAAATATTATGACTATTTTATAAGCTTATGTTGTCAAAACTGACCCCAAAAATATATTTTTAATGCATTTATAACTTTAGGGCTGGCATACACTACACAACATTTGCCCAGATTTTTGCCCTGAATTACAGCCTGGATGAGCCGAAAATCAGAACCAGTCTTCAGATTTGAGCTGACAGATTTACAAAAAATCACGTAGAGTGCAATGGGCACAGATTTTTTTTAACGTCAAGAGTATAAACATCAGATTATGAGTTGTTTATGTATGATGCCCGGTCTTTCCTTCATAACCATTTACAAAGTTGTCAAATATATGATGCTTACTGTGTAAAAATCTGTTCTGATTTTCTGAGTTTTCCAGCTTTTAGCAAGCGCCACTGTTACTATTGCTCATTCCATTTAGAACACAACCCTTTAAAACACCACAGCAACCGGAAACACTCTAGAAATGCTCTAACAACCCCTCATAACACCTTAGCAAACACTTGGCAAATAACGGGCATGTTGGCAGCAAATTTCAAATGGGCACCTATCACTTTTTTTTTTTTTTTTTTTTTCAGATAATCTAAAATCTGTTTTGTTTTGTTTTTTGGCTGTTAAATCATTTGATTTATATGAGTGAATGAAACTGAAGTAACCACTTTGTGTGTGTTTGTGTTGTACAGAGTTGATCGAAAGCGCCATGTATCTGTATAAGGCCACCGGTGACCCTACATTCATGCAGCTTGGCCGGGATGCAATCGAGTCGATTGACAAAATCAGCCGGGTGAACTGTGGCTTTGCCACTGTGAGTGTCTCAGAGTTACATTTCAAAATGAGTCTCAAAACAATATTGAGGCTAAAACAGCACAGTCTCTAAACATTGTAATATTTATGTTGTTTTGATCTTGTTGTTTTTAAAAAAAGAATAGGAATAGGTTTCATAAATTTGGACTGTTTTTGAGCAGTCATCAGTATTAAGTTCAAGGAATATTTCCTGATTTCAGTGAAGTTAAAGGAATAGTTCACCTAAAATTGAAAATTTACTGAAAATCTACTCTCTCAGGCCATCCAAGATGTAGATGAGTTTGTGTCTTCATGTGAATAAATTTGGAGAAATTTAACATTACATCACTTGCTCACCAATGGATCCTGTGCAGTGAATGGGTGCCGTCAGAATGAGAGTCCAAATAGCTGATAAAAAAATATAACAATAATCCACACAACTCCAGTCCATCAAGTAACGTCTTGTGAAGTGAAAAGCTGTATGTTTGTGAAAAACAAATTCATCAAGACTTTTTTTTTAGACTGAAGTGGTGTGGATTACTTGTGGATTATTGTGATGTTTTTATCAGCTGTTTGGGCGCTCATTCTGACGGCACCCATTCACTGCAGAGGATCCATTGGTGAGCAAGTGATATGATACATTTCTCCAAATCCTAATTTTTTTAATGAATAAAAAAGGAAAGAAATTACATGGCAACATGCGAAATTTGAAATGTTTGCACATTCAGTCAATAATGAAAAGGTTATTTATTAGAAACAATGCTGCGACTTTATAAGCTTGAGACACTGTGAGTGTCTCAGGCATTATGTTTCAAAATGCATCTGAAAATTAGATATTAATGCTGAAACCAGCACAGTCCCTAAACATACTCATCTTTTTGTTTCTGCCAAAGGTGAAGGATGTAAGGGACCACAAGTTGGACAACCGCATGGAGTCCTTCTTCTTGGCCGAGACCATTAAATACCTCTACCTCCTCTTCGACCCTGAAAACTTCCTTCATAACACGGGCACAGAGTTCGAGCTGGGTGGCCTGCAGGGCGACTGCATACTCAGCGCGGGCGGCTATGTGTTTAACACAGAGGCTCATCCGCTCGACCCCGCCGCGCTCCACTGCTGCAGCCGATACCAGGACGAGCGCAGGGAACTACAGGACATACTCTTCAGCCTCTCTGAACCACTCAGGCCTGCAACGGATCAATCAGAGGAGACGCCCAGCACCGGCGGCTCACAAGAGAGCATTGCACTGAAGCCGGGAGAGAGGAGGAAAGCTCGGGTGCTCTCCTGTCCCACACAGCCCTTCAGTGCCAAACTGGCTGTCATGGGTCAAGTCTTCTCTGACAACTCTTGAACAGACTTTCTCACTGTCAACAGTGTGTAAAGATGTAGATTATGTTTGTAATTTAACTTTGGAGAGATTAAATGTTTTCTAAATATGTGTGGATTTTTTTTCCACTCTTTTTATTAAAAGAGTTTTGGATGACAAAAGTGTTGGTGTTCAGTACGATCATTTTATCAAAGCGTTTTCATTAGGGATTCAGGTTTTTTCCATCCCGATACGCCTCAAAAAATTAATTTAAATGAGGTAAGTGTTTTACAAACACTGCACATATCTCCTCATTCATTTGGTCAAACAATGAAGGGAATAAAGAATAAAAATGATCCGCTTAATAGGCCACACAAGACCAAACAGCGCTGCTTAACTGAGATTTTAATACTAATTCTACTGTGTCATGCTAATCAGTCTGGCGTTAAGTCTAAAAAGCGTATTTTCTCTTCACGTGAGAAAGCAAATGAGAGCAAAAGTTTGTATGAACTTGCCCATTTTGTATGCCAGCATAAAGTGAGAATGGCACGACTGTAGCTCCGGACAAAGCCTCTGTTCTTTTGGGCTGGGATTAGTGGATTCATAGCTGCTTTAACTTCCTTTGAGGCAAATAAACGAATTAACTGGGTTATTAGCAATTTCACAGTACACATTATCTTAGCAGCTCTAATGTCTCAGGTATTTCCAGATGATTATGGTTATGAGTTATTCAATAGCATGTTCTGCTGTTGTGACTCCTTGATTGGTGTTACAGGTCAAATGAAGCAGCTTTGTGTGGCTTGAAGTCTCTCCTGCTCACCAAGGCTGTATTTATTTAGTCAAAAATGTAAAAACAGAAATATTGTGAAATATTTGTACAATTTAAAAGAACTGTTTTCTATTTGTATAATTTGTGAAATGTAATTTATTCCTGTGATGCAAAGCTGAATTTTCAGAATCATTACTCCAAGCTTCAGTGTCACATGTATCCTTCAGAAATTGCTGCTAAAGAAACATTTCTTATTAACATTGTTACATTTTTACGCTTATCATTGATACATTTTGATGAATAAAAAGTTAAAAAAGAACATTTACTTTAAACAGAATTCATTTGCAACATTATAAATGTACTTACTGTCACTTTTGATCAATCTAATGCATCCTTGCAGAATAAAAGTATTTCATTTTTAATTTAAAAAAGTACTTTTGAAGTGTTACGAAACCTTTGAAGTGTTGATGGCAGTACTTTAAAATAATTTTAAGTCATTATTATTATTTAACAGTACTTATACAGCGTTTATTGATCTAAGTTTATGTTCATTTCTACATATTTCTAATATACAGGTGCATCTCAATAAATTAGAATGTCGTGGAACAGTTAATTTATTTCAGTAATTCAACTCAAATTGTGAAACTCGTGTATTAAATAAATTCATTGCACACAGACTGAAGTAGTTTAAGTCTTTGGTTCTTTTAATTGTGATGATTTTGGCTCACATTTAACAAAAACCCACCAATTCACTATCTCAACAAATTAGAATACTTCATAAGACCAATAAAAAAACAACCTTTTTAGTGAATTGTTGGCCTTCTGGAAAGTATGTTCATTTACTGTATATGTACTCAATACTTGGTAGGGGCTCCTTTTGCTTTAATTACTGCCTCAATTTGGCGTGGCATGGAGGTGATCAGTTTGTGGCACTGCTGAGGTGGTATGGAAGCCCAGGTTTCTTTGACAGTGGCCTTCAGCTCATCTGCATTTTTTGGTCTCTTGTTTCTCATTTTCCTCTTGACAATACCCCATAGATTCTCTATGAGGTTCAGGTCTGGTGAGCAACCTTTGGTGCTTTTGGCAGTGTGGGCAGGTGCCAAATCCTGCTGGAAAATGAAATCAGCATCTTTAAATAGCTGGTCAGCAGAAGGAAGCCTGAAGTGCTCCAAAATTTCTTGGTAAACGGGTGCAGTGACTTTGGTTTTCAAAAAACACAATGGACCAACACCAGCAGATGACATTGCACCCCAAATCATCACAGACTGTGGAAACTTAACACTGGACTTCAAGCAACTTGGGCTATGAGCTTCTCCACCCTTCCTCCAGACTCTAGGACCTTGGTTTCCAAATGAAATACAAAACTTGCTCTCATCTGAAAAGAGGACTTTGGACCACTGGGCAACAGTCCAGTTCTTCTTCTCCTTAGCCCAGGTAAGACGCCTCTGACGTTGTCTGTGGTTCAGGAGTGGCTTAACAAGAGGAAGACGACAACTGTAGCCAAATTCCTTGACACGTCTGTGTGTGGTGGCTCTTGATGCCTTGACCCCAGCCTCAGTCCATTCCTTGTGAAGTTCACCCAAATTCTTGAATCGATTTTGCTTGACAATCCTCATAAGGCTGCGGTTCTCTCGGTTGGTTGTGCATCTTTTTCTTCCACACTTTTTCCTTCCACTCAACTTTCTGTTAACATGCTTGGATACAGCACTCTGTGAACAGCAAGCTTCTTTGGCAATGAATGTTTGTGGCTTACCCTCCTTGTGAAGGGTGTCAATGATTGTCTTCTGGACAACTGTCAGATCAGCAGTCTTCCCCATGATTGTGTAGCCTAGTGAACCAAACTGAGAGACCATTTTGAAGGCTCAGGAAACCTTTGCAGGTGTTTTGAGTTGATTAGCTGATTGGCATGTCACCGTATTCTAATTTGTTGAGATAGTGAATTGGTGGGTTTTTGTTAAATGTGAGCCAAAATCATCACAATTAAAAGAACCAAAGACTTAAACTACTTCAGTCTGTGTGCACTGAATTTATTTAATACATGAGTTTCACAATTTGAGTTGAATTACTGAAATAAATGAACTTTTCCACGACATTCTAATTTATTGAGATGCACCTGTACATTTTAATAGCTGTATAACATTACAAACAAACGTAAATTAACAATGACCAATAGTATATTTATAAATTAAATAAATACAATAAATACCTTTTTTATTTTCATATTTTCAAATTAAATAACATAATACAGTAACATTAACCTAGATTAATAAATTCTACATAAGATTGTTCATGATACATAATGCACTCATATTAACTAATTGAACCGTAAAGTGTTACCTATATTCTTTGTTATTAAATTCAATGCATTTACAATCATTGTACATGATCAAAATAGCTATTCTGTGGAAAGTGTAGGCCTGTAGACTCGTGTGTTTTCCACAGGGAGATCTTGATCTCAAACTCCATCTCCTGCTGCTCACCTCCATCACACTCCTGGCTAGTTTTGCCAAAACCATGTGACCACGTAGGAGCTGACGTGATTGGAGAAACCCCTGAGAACTTTCCGTTACACTTAAGAATGCCCTTCCTCTTCCTTCCGTTAGCTGTCCCGATTTTTTCCACGTCCTCTCTAGTTGCTGCCGTACCATTTCCAGCAGCCTCAGACCTGTCTGTGTACTCAACCTGATTGTAGAGATTCTTCAGGATGCCCTTCGCGGGCTGGTTGTGGGAAGAGGATTCAAGAGGTGACAGCAGAGCAAAGCTACTGTTTGAGATCAATGTTCTTTCCTTATGTTTCTTTCTAGGTAGAGTGGAGGCGCACGGTTTACTCTCTGTAGCTTTGGGACAGTTTAGGTTTAGCCACCAGTGGTTAGCGATGTCTTCCACAGTGGCTCGGTCTTCTGTTTTCACTGTGAGCATCCATCTGATCAATGGACGGGCCTCTATAGGAAGAATTGAAGGAATCATGGTAAATCCTCACTCATGATGTTACTTTGATGGGCAGATATATGGGAGTTTGTGAATCTCACCAGACAGGACAGGGGTTTTATATCGTCCGTGGCAGATCTGCTCTTTAAGGACGCTGTAAGTTGTGCCATCGAAAGGCATGGAGCCATAAACCAGAGCATATAACAGCACACCCAGAGACCAGCAGTCCACCTGGGATATAAAAGGAGCAGAAGCAGCATTTAAAATGTGTTTACTGTACAAACATTGGGATTTAATTGCCCTTGTTAAAAAGAAGTGCACTTAATTGAATGTGCATTTGTAGTGTACTTTCAATTGTAAAATTATAGTTTACAAAAAACTTTACTTGCAGATAATATAAAATTAATGATTATTAACCTGTATGACTTTCTTCTATGGACTGATATTTTGAAGAAAATTGGTAACCAAATGGTTTCGGCTCCCACTGACTTCCATTGTATTTTTTGCTCATACTATACTGTGGAAGTCAATGGGACTCATAACCCTTTGGTTGCCAACATTCTTCAAAATACTATCTTTTATGTTCCAAAGAATAAAAGAAGTTTCATAGAGGTTTGATACGACATGAAAGTGAATAAATGATGACAGAATCGTCCTTTTTGGGTGAACCATCCCTTTAAATGTTTACTTTTTAATAATGCTGTCAAACGATTAATCGCGATTAATCACATCCAAAATAAAAGTTTTTGTTCACATAATAATGTGTGTGTACTGTGTATATTTATTATGTCAATATAAATACACACACATACATGTTATTATTTAAGAAAAATATGTTGTTTATATATTAAATATATTTATCTGTAATATCAATAATATAAATATATACATATAAATACATGTAAATATTTTCAAAATATATACTGTATGTGTGTGTATGTATATATACAAAATAAATATACACAGTACACACACATATTATGTAAACAAAAACTTTTATTCAGGATGCGATTAATCGCGATTAATCGTTTGACATCATTACTTTTTAATAATGTCAAATTACTTGTTTTATTTTAAAATACATTTAAAACAACATTTCAATCATCTTTTGTCATGCTTTAAGGAAGTAGACGTATTTTGACGTTGACTAACATACTAAAGCACATGTAAAGTAATTGATTAAAATTTGAACTGTAGTGTGTTATGATACATGTAAAATGAATGTAAGTGTATTGCAACTTCATAACAAATGTGTAATTACGAATACATCTGAACACATGACCTAGAAGTTTCAAAAGAAATGGCAGTAATGTATTTTTGTCAGTACATATTACTTTAACCATATTACAAAGACAATAGAAGTATGACATTACATATAAAGATGTACTTAAGCACCACTTAGGTGGGTCAGAAGGCATTCTAATGTTCAGATAATTACCCTACATTTAAACTATAATACATTTGAATTTAATTGCAATTAACATGCAATCAAGTGTCAAAACATTATATTCAGCTCACACTTAAGTATATTACATTATTTGCATAATAAGTACTCTTTTTAAAAGCATGCTAAAGTGTATGTTCACAAAGATGAGCAATCAGAGTAAATGGTTAGGCTGGAAATCTCACCTCAGGTCCGTGGTAAGGCAGTCCATTGATGATCTCTGGTGATGCATACAGTGGGCTCCCGCAGAACGTGTCCAGACACTGGCCTCTCATGTAGCGGTTGGACAAGCCAAAGTCAGCTAACTACACCAAACAGAGCATTTATAGATCAAACAGTTCTGTATTAAAATGGGTGACCTACTTCTGTTTATTTAATGGAATCTATTTCTGATTCATAGAGGGTGGACAAAAATAGCAGAACACCATTTGAAAGGAGGTTAATTTTGAAGTATAATTATAATTAGAAATGCAGCGGCAAAGATGAATTGTATTACACCACCCGTCAAACACTTGGACACACTTGACTGAATTTATTCCTCTCATGAGCTCAAAAACATTTGATGTGAGGGTTTATGCTGAATAAATTTGTAGACAAAAACAAATTGTGCATACATACAAAATAAAACTCTCATTCAGATTCTGCATGTATTTAAGGGTAATTCTCAGAGATACATAATCTGGTGTGAGAAACTAAATAAGTCATCTTTCATCATGAAGACAAAGAATGCCTTCAACCCTGTCTGTGCTGCTATGAGGCATGGTGAGGTATACACAGCTATTTTACTTGTCATCTGATCCAATGATTGCTCATCTGTATGGTTTTGGAATGACCATGGAATGAGGCAGTTCTATTGTGCAAAATAATGCAACATTGTTCCCTTATAATGTTCCCATATTCCAGAATGATGACGCCCCTCAACAAATTGAAGAGTGATTTCATAAACACCAGGATGAAGTCAAATTCATTCCATGGTCATCAGATCTGCACATCCTTAAACATTCACTGGGACGTTCTGCTTTTCAGAATGAGAAGCTGATTAATACTTTACCATCCCTCACAAAAGTTCACAAAAAAAGAGAAACAATAAGTTTGACAGATTCCAAAAAGATAATGAAGCTGATTAAGGCTGATTGTACATTAGACTTTTCACTTTAATTGTTTGTTTTATGTTTCTGTTATCTTCTCCACTGTACTTATGATTTAAAAAATACTATGTGCAGAAAGCTTGAATCGCTTTTTTCAAAGGATTCAAAACCATCAGTCTCTGTAAAGATACCTTGGATGATCAATGAAAATGCATGAATCATTTGTCAATTTTCTATCAAGTCAGTTTGAGTTTGAATTGTTTACCTTCACATTTAAGTCTTTGTCCAGAAGTATGTTCTCCAGTTTAAGGTCACGATGAACCACACCATTCTGAGGAATATCAAGAGATTTTATATTTAGAACAAGAGACTCAATATAAATGCAAACATACTATATAATAAAAACAAATATACTAGAAATACTGAATTATAATGCTATTTTTAACTGCTGAAGTTTGTTTGCTGTATTTGTAGTGTTAAAGCCTGTTCACACCAAGAATGATAACCATGTAGATAACTATACAGATAATTGTATTAATGTTCACACCAACACACAATATTGTCCTGTTTATCATAATCAAGCGCTGCCGCTTTAAATACTCCATCTCTTTAAAGTTCGTGGATTCTGATTGGCTGTCAATGATTTTAGCGTTCATCAGCTGGAAAAATTACAATTATAATTGGAAAGTGATTCCAATTATATTGTTCCTCTGCGTTATTATTATTATACAGTAGTTGCCATTTGGACTTCACTATCCTCATAGAATTAGGATGATTATTAAACCTTCATATTTATTGTTACAGTTATCATGTTTGGTGTGAACAGGTCTTTATTCAGGTTTGTAATATTACTCAGATTGTCAAACATTTCTCATAGACAGCACTGCTTTCTACATGATGGATGCAATAATAAACAGAAAGGGGGTATTTAGGAGAAATGAAGGTGGGAATAAATCATACTAATAGCATATTTGTTAAAAGTAAATTAAAAACATTATATAACTAAATTAGTGCTGTCAAACGATTAATCGCATCCAAAATAAAAGTTTTTGTTTACATTATATATGTATGTGTACTGTGTATATTTATTATGTATACATAAATACACACACATACAGTATATATTTTGAAAATATTTACGTTTACACATTTATATATCCATATTCTTATATCTTATATTATACATAAATATATTTAATATATAAACAACATATTTTTCTTAAATATATACATGCAAGTATTTGTATTTATATATACATAATAAATATACACAGTATACACACATATATAATGTAAACAAAATTTTTATTTTGGATGCGATTAATCGCAATTAATCATTTGACGGCACTAAACTAAATTTACAAATATAATTAGAATGTTGTATATTAAAAGATGTTACATTCAGGTACAATCAAGCTGGTAAAATGTTGACCAAGCAAAATAACATTTGATAAATTTAACAGCATTTTGTGGTTGAATGCTTCTTCAAGAAAAACTGCTCATACACAGAATGAATGGTGTGAGATTTTAAAAATATCATTGTGTTCATTTACTTTATGGCAGTATTGCACAGCAGAGGTGATCTGTCTGAAGAAGTGTCTGGCCTCCTCCTCTGACAATCTCTGTCTGTCCTGAATGTAGTCATACAGCTCTCCTCCACTCGCGTACTCCATCACCATCACGATCCTCTCTCTGCTCTCAAACACTGAAAACACAACACATTTCATTAACGGAAAGATCTCTCTGGATACACACACACACATTGATGGTGTGAGAGTGTTGATGTGATTTACCCTCATACAGACGGATGATATGTGGGTGCACAAGAGAGGCGCTGATCTCGATTTCTCTCTGGATGTGAGCTCTATCCAGATCATTCATCAATCTCTCCTTTCTAATCGATTTAATAGCCACCTGAAGCACACAAACAGACACATTATAAACAAACACACCACTGAACCAAATACATATGCCTGCCTTTTAGTATATGGGTCAATGATGAATGAATTTACTCAAAAGTACATGGAAAATGAAATTAATACAGACTTGAAGAAACATTTTCTGCCATGTTCTGTTTTCAATTTCTCATACAATTCATATTTATAGTTTACGTGTGGCTTGTAATCGGAAATGTTTACGTGGCTTAAGTGACCGGTCTCATTGAAAGGCTTTAAAATGCAAATTTGTTCTAAACTTAGTCATTATTTTTGAAAAACTCGCATCTGCCGAATCAGTCATTGTAGTGTAGCCAACTTACAGGAAGGTATTATGTTTTTATGTCACAAGAAAGCCAAAAAACAGTAGGTTTAAAATTATGTATATTTAGATTTGTTTAAAAAAAGGAAATAGCAACATGGAATAACCTTAATAAAACTGAATATAAAAAAAAAAAAAATTGTGATTTGAAAGTTCATATTTATTTTGTTTTTAACATGAAAAAAGTGTTTTTGAAACTTTGAAAGTAACTTTTAAAATGAGTGATTAAGATATGCAACCTCAAATGTGTTTAATGAGAAAGGAAAGTATTTTAGCTCTTTTTATTTGGTAGTTATACCGCTTTCAGATTTATTCATTTTTAAATTGTACAAACATTTTTCAAAAATATATGAAACCAATATGAATACAAATAGTGCGTTTCTTACTACACTTTTAAAATATTTCTACATTTCGCCATCTTGAACATTTTTTCTGTCACTGACCTATAGATGTCTAAACAGTATAAATAAGTACAGTAATATAACAACAGTAAATAATTCAATTATTTAATCACTTTAAAAGGTTCAGAATTCCAGCATCCACCTAATATGAATATAATTCTACAGACAGACTACAGATCAAATGTTTTATCCACATTTTTTAACTGTTCTATAACAAAAGTGACTTGCATTTATCTTTAACTTTTGCCACTAAGGTATTGCTTAATTTCTGGCACATATTGGGGTCTGTACATCTTTCTTTGCATGCAGTGAGTTTGGACCAGCAAACACAAAGCTCCATTGTAACCCATTAGATTTTTACGATTCCAAAATTCATTAACTGAAATCATGATGTGGCTTAAAGTTAAACTGTGTCATTTCTTTGCTTATACCATCAGCAACCAGAATTTCCTGATATAAATAAACACAGAAATGTAAAGCTAACGGGATATCGAAATTGAATCACCCCCAAAAACACCATCTAAAACCTGCTGCCTGTATGGAGGCACTGGCAGTGCCATCCGGGAAACTTCCAAGCAACTCTGACCCCAATCTGGAGATCTGGAGAGACGCCTCGCTCCCCTGTCACACATGCACAGAGCGACTGGCTCCCTCTGAATGCTGTTAGTGTTTGTCTGCAGGAATCCCAGCTATGCTTAAGGCTCCTGGATTCCAGAATACTTCCCCTCTGAGTCCGGATGAGTGACAGAGTGAGAGAGAGGCTCAGCTGCTGCTCTAATCTGATTGGAAACTGAGATTACTTCATTTTTTCCATTAATGCGATACGTTTTCAGGCTGTGAAAAAGTGCAGACAGCAGGCTGGGGGGAACGTCTCTTTTGTTTTTGTTAAATGATAGACTGAGCGATGAATGAGTGGTTAAGTATTTAATTAAGTGTGCTAACATGAGGTCTACATACAGTGGACACGCGTGTACAAGCACAAAGCACCTATTAGATGAGCCCCAAAATATCCCAAAAATAATTAACGTGACGGTAAAGACGTGCTGACTGACTGACGCGCTGTCAGAGGTAAGAGAGAACATGCTGGATATTCTTCTCAAAAGAAATTAAGCCTTTGTACATTTTTGATTAAATAAATTTAAATTTAGCCATTATTAGGAGCTCTGGCAGTAAGAAAAAATAAACACTGAATCTATAATTTATTGATAAAAGTCAGGCAAGGGATATTATAGTTATCTAAAACTAAATAATAATAAATAAATAAATGTTGCTTAAAATAAATGTTAACTGAAATAAAATAAAATTCTACACACACTCACATAAATATAAACACATGCATGTATATATTTAAGAAAAATATGTTGTTTATATATTAAATATATTTATATATAATATAAAATATAAGTATATAAATATATAAATGTATATGCATGTAAATATTTCCAAAATATATGCTGTATGTGAGAGTATGTATATATACATAATAAATATACACAGAACAGACACATATATTATGTAAACAAAAACTTTTATTTTGGATGCGATTAATCGTTTGACAGCACTAATATATATATATATACATATATATATATATATATATATATATATATATATATATGTATGTATGTATAAGCCACATTTCTCATTTTCATTTAGTTTAAGTTGTTGAATAAAATCAATAAACTGCAATAAATATCAATAAAAATTTTACATATACATATTTAAGATGTAAAAATTACATTTGTTAAAGCTTTTAAAAAATAAAATAGAAACAAATAAATCATTAATTGATTCATAATTAATATTATGAAAGCCCTCCTTTACCCTATCATTATATATATATATATATATATATATATATATATATATATATATATATACTTTTTTTTTTTTTTTTGCTGTGCATGAAAAACCTATATCTGGGGGTTTTAAAAGTGTGATTTTCATGCCTATAAAAATCATGTACATTAATAATAATAATAATAATAATAATAATAATAATAATAATATATATATATATATATATATATATATATATCAAATAATATATATATATATATATATATATATATATATATATCAAATAATATATATATATATATATATATATATATATATATATATATATATCAAACTGATGAAGAAAATAAGATGGACAGATAGATAGATAGATAGATAGATAGACAGATAGATAGATAGATACCTAGATAGACGTTGATATTTAGGCCTAAGCATTTTTTTCATCATTCAAAACAACACAAGTACAATGCAAGACCTGATATAACAGCAGATGAAGCTGCT
Organism: Spinibarbus caldwelli; assembly: GCA_039654775.1. Classification (NCBI taxonomy): domain Eukaryota; kingdom Metazoa; phylum Chordata; class Actinopteri; order Cypriniformes; family Cyprinidae; genus Spinibarbus; species Spinibarbus caldwelli. Next base: position 23,520,308 of record CM077260.1, read on the forward strand.
CACCGTTTTTCCGCAGCGTCTCTCCACCGCTCGCTTGACTTTGCCGTACGCGCCTCTGCCCAGCGTCTCGTGCACTGCGAAGCGGCGCTTGAGGCTGTGTTTGTGCTGGTGTTTCCTCACCTCTGCTCGCTCCTGCGGTGTGTGTGTGTGTGTGCAGTCCATCAGCTCACCTGTGAAGCGCGCTGTTTTGAACGGAGACTTAAAATGAGTTTTTCTGATATTTATTGGGATTAAATGATAGGAAAGAGACTAACATGTTGTTCTTCTGAAAGTCTCGAGCATCTTCTGGCTGTGCTCTCTTCTCCTCCGGATCCGGCATCGCTGATGGGATTCACCACATGATGACGCGAGTGTGAGGGGCGGAGTCGAGCTGTCAATCATCAGCGGGGACGCGCATCAGTGCCAGGATGGGACAGCTCACCCCAATCCTACCTTACAGAAAACATAACTAAAACACTATCAGTGTTACAAATAACGCCATCTCTGTACAGAAAACCATGGATGTTGAGGCCATATAAACTGCAGTCACCAGTTCACACACACACACACACACAAATTATTTTTAAGAAAAAGTTTCAAGCAGAACATTTTATTTAAAAAAAAAAAAAAATGCAATTGCAAAAATGTCTCAGAAAAGTGTTGGTAAGTTGTGATAAAGGCCTTTGCTTTGATATGTTGTATTAAAAATATTGAAGTTCGTATAGATGTCTTAAGGTGTCCACTTTCAATGTATTTCTGTATTTCTGTACAAACTTTTTACAGCACTTGATATTTAAGAAAAATATAAACATGTCAATTGTCATCCAGTGGTTAACAATATACATGCTAATTTATAAATAAAATATTTTATTTAATTTTTTAATAAAATTATTATTATTTTTTTAAATAAATGCTAAGTTTAAAAAATCTTTTATTGCCATTTCTGTTGTCCAAAAATAAAGGGTTGATGTTTTTATGTTCTTCATTTTTGCTATTTCATGAATTGTGTTCTGTATTTGTTTTACTAATTATTTATTTTGCTGAAAAGCCAGTAAATAAGCTATAATACATTTTAATATGAGGTAGAAGATTGTGTATTTTTACTAGATATCTCATTTGAAACAACGTTGAATAAACAACAGAAATTACCCTTTATTAGGTGAAATTATGCCTTGCTGTAGGGGTATGTTGTCACAAAATGATGGTGTATGTTAAATGAATTTTGTAATTTTCATTAAATGGACTCAAAAATAGTAGAACTAAAATCATACAACATTTTGGAACGCTACCATTCATCTGTCAATTTCAGCTAATGTTTTTCCAAAATAATATCAAGTATATTTACATAACCATGTCTGGTGAACTGGTTCCATACTCATTGACTGCTACACAAGTTCATTCAACCCAACTCTTAAAATGTGTTAGGCCTATTATAGTAGAAGTCATCTTGGCAAATAAAACTACTAAAAGTAATCTAACAGATGACAAAAAGTAAAGCACACCAGACAGTGTTTTTACTATAGCATAGGCTTTCATTTGGTTAAAAGACAGCCTTTCGTGTTCACTGTGAAATGTATCACTTAATCAGCATAACAAAGACTGAAACTGTCATTATTCTGAACAACATTCCTGGTCTAGCACAGATTGTCCAGATATTGTCCAAAATGTACTCTGGACAAAAAGTTTAAGTCAGCAAAGTGATAAAAAGAAAAACACTCTTTTTGCCAGTGTGTTTGTGAGTCAGTGAAGTGTCATGAGTTAAATTACAGATGCGTGATCCATTTGGCACGCTCATGTTTGTGGGACTGCTGTGGGTGTGGTGTGGGATTGACCTGTGGAGACTCTGATAAGGACCCAAGAACTTTTCCCATGTGGAAATTTCTGCTTTGTACTCATAACTGAAGAAGAAAAGCACCAGGCCCAGACGGTGTGACACCAGCCTGTCTGAAAACCTGTGCTGACGAGCTGGCCCCCATCTTTTCACAAATCTTCAATAGATCTCTGGAGTTGTGTGAAGTCCCTGTCTGCTTCAAACGCTCCACCATCATCCCCGTCCCAAAGAGCCCCAAGATAACAGGACTTAACGACTACAGACCTGTGGCACTAACGTCTGTCGTCATGAAGTCGTTTGAAAAACTGGTTCTGGCTTATCTGAAGGACATCACAGGACCCCTACTGGACCCCCTGCAGTTTGCTTACCGAGCAAACAGGTCCGTGGATGATGCAGTCAACATGGGACTGCATTACCTCCTGCAACACCTGGACAAATCAGGGACTTATGTGAGCATCCTGTTTGTGGACTTCAGCTCGGCCTTCAACACCATCATTCCAACACTCCTCCAGACCAAACTAACCCATCTCTCTGTTCCTAGCTCTATCTGTCAATGGATCACCAGCTTTCTGACAGATAGGCAACAGCTAGTGAGAATGGGGAAATTCATGTCAAACAGCTGCATCATCAGCACTGGCGCCCCTCAGGGATGTGTTCTCTCCCCACTGCTCTTCTCCCTCTACGCCAACGACTGCACCTCTAGAGACCCCTCTATCAAGCTCCTGAAGTTTGCAGATGACACCACACTCATCGGCCTCATTCAGGACGGTGACGAGTCTGCTTACAGACAGGAGGTTAAGGAGCTGGCTGTCTGGTGCAGTCTTAACAACATGGAGCTCAACACGCTCAAAACTGTAGAGATGATAGTGGACTTCAGGAGGAACCCCCCTGCTCTCTCCCCACTCACCATCATGGACAGCACTGTGGCAGCAGTGGAGACATTCAAGTTCCTAGGGTCCATCATCTCCCAGGACCTGAAGTGGGACACTCACATTGACTCCATTGTAAAAAAAGGCCCAACAAAGGTTGTACTTCCTTCGCCAGCTGAGGAAGTTCAACCTGCCACAGGAGCTGCTGAAACGGTTCTACTCAGCCGTCATCGAGTCTGTTCTGTGCACATCAATAACTGTCTGGTTTGGCTCAGCTACAAAATCAGACACCAGAAGATTACAGAGAACGATTCGGACTGCCGAAAGGATTATTGGTGCTCCCCTGCCCACCCTTCAAAAACTGTATACATCCAGAGTGAGGAAAAGAGTGAGGAAAATCACTCTGGATCCCTCACATCCAAGCTCTTTGAACTCTTGCCATCTGGTCGGCGCTACAGAGCACCGAATACCAGGACAGCCAGGCACAAGAACAGTTCCTTCCCCCAGGCAATCTATTTAATGAACAGTTAAATGTTCCCCCCATTATGCAATAACAATGTGCAATAACCTAATATTTGTTACCACCTCCATCTTACCACATCCCTGCTTTTCATTCTATTCTATTCCATTTTATCATCTATAGCACAACTGTACATACCACTTATTTATCTCTCAATTTATTTTTTCAAATTTTTGTCTATTTATATTTACGTGTAATTTTTTTATTTTATTTTTTTATTCTAATTATATTTTTATTGTCTGTGTACTGTTGTTGTCTCTGTGTACTGGAAGTTTATGACACAAAAACAAATTCCTTGTATGCACAAGCATACTTGGCAATAAAGCTCTTTCTTATTCTGATTCTGATTCTGATAACTGCACATTGAAATCTGCCTTTGGCTGCACCTATAGATGATTCCTTCCAACATGTCTGTCATCTCTGCTTGAAAACCAATACATGGACTCATTATTCTCAGTGAAAAGGAGAATCCTCAAAGACATATACTCAGGAAGAAAAAGTCTCAATCCGTACGTGAACCCCTGGGAGGGGTTTGAGGTGGTTTGCTGAAACCCCTAAATCTGCAGCATATATGAACATGAACAGGACAGGCATGGGTGCATCTGATCATGCTGGAGCAACATTCTGTGTGGAGAGGATCATCCTGGATGAACTTAAACTAGATGAAGCAGCCCAACGGCAGACTGAAGTCCAGCGGTCCTCTATAAAGGAGAAGATCTGTTACTCTCTAAGGTAAGAAGCAAAGATACTGTAACAAAATCTGTCTAAATTTGGTTCTACTGCAAACAGTTGCAATATGGATAAATATTGGCATGCACCTTGCAGATTATTCAAAGCAACTTACATTGAATTGTATGTATACACTGTATGAGTGTATAATGAGAATCAAACCTATGATCTTGGTGTTACTTACAAATTATTAATTATTAAGCTTTTTTTTAAATGAATAATATGCACATTCATACAAGTTCAAACAGTCAAATGAACAGTCTTGTTTATACTAGGGATGTTGTAAAATGTGAGCTTGCATAAACATTCAGAAAGCAACATAACTGTTTACATGTACGATTGCTTGAAGAGTATGTCATTTTGTTGTCATTTCACACACTGTAAAAATGGCAACCAGCAACTGTTACCTTTAAAAAGCTATTTCTTCCTGATTTAACCCAGTTTTTTGTTGGTATATATATAATGTACTTATAGTGATGTTAACTAATATTTCACACTTGAATAAAAGTAACCTTTTTCTGGTTACCATTTTTTTTCAGTGTATCCTTTATTACAGTACAGCTCTTTCTTGATGTTTTTAGGGATGCATAGCCTACTGTAAACAAATGAGCTTGGCATCTCATCATTGCTGTCAGCCAGTAATCTCAAGGATGCAAGTAATATTCTATCAACACATTCTATAAAGCTCTTTATCCTTTCACTGTCTGTTCAAGGTGTTCTGTGGGACAGTGGAAGATTTGGATTCTAAAGTGGATACCGCTTCTCTCCTGGATCCCCCAGTATTCCGTTCGGGAGAATGGACTTGGTGACCTGGTTTCAGGTGTCAGTGTGGGAATCATGCATCTGCCTCAGGGTCGGTTTACAAGTGCAAGTTACAAGGAAATACACATAGAGGAAAAATTCTCCAAAAAAATTAAAAACATAAATAAATAAATAAAATAAAAAGCCAAAACCCCATTGCCGGAATGTCCACCCCAGAAAAGCTGATAATCTGTCTGAACAATGTTTTAAATAAATTATAACAGCCGATGTGAATGGGAAGTCAAAGGGATATATTATAAGTGAGTGAGTGAGTGAGTGAGAGTGAGAGTGAGTGTGTGTGTGTGTTTGTGTGTCTTGATACTCAGGTATGGCGTATGCTCTCCTGGCTTCTGTGCCACCTGTTTTTGGTCTTTACACCTTCTTCTATCCTGTACTGCTGTACTTCATCTTTGTCACTTCTAGACACGTCTCCATAGGTAAGGGAAGAAAAAGAATAGGCCTATATAAATGTAAAAACTTAATATGTATATATATATATATATATATATATATATATATATATATATATATATATATATATATATATATATATACACACACATATATATATATATATATACACAAAATATATCTTATACCGGTATGCAATATTTTTACCTGCATTATCATGTGTAATCGTCATAGCCTGCACAGTATGAAAACACCTGATTTGCATTCCTTAAATGTTCCAGGAACCTTTGCAGTGATTAGCATAATGATCGGGAGCGTCTCAGAGCGACTGGCTCCTAATGATCACTTTCTGACCAATGGGACAAATGGATCCGTCGTCATGGACACAGAGGTGAGAGATGTTCAGTGGGTGAAAGTGGCTGCAGCAACGATGTTACTGTGCGGCATATTTCAGGTGAATCTTGCAAAACAACACATGAAAGAATCTGGAAACAAACATGAAAATACAAAAGAATGAACAAACAAGTAAAAAACAAAAAACAAACAAACAATAATGCATGCTAATTGTGGGGCAAAATACTTTAAGGAATGTGAAAAACAATCAAATAAATAAGCTACACCAGAAAATAAAAGAATAAACAAACAAAGGCAAGAATCAATATAAAAAAACAAACAAATATATTTTCAAACCATTGCAAACTAAACAAACAAACAGCTTAAAAAATACAATCAACAAGCACCTTGGACCTGTCAAGTTTCCATTTGTTTGTTTTGTTGAAAAGAGGTTTTGCTGATGAAGTAATTGTTTCTGTAGGTTCTGCTGAGTCTGGTTCTGTTCGGGTTTGTGGTGACGTATCTCTCGGAGCCATTAGTGCGGGGCTACACTCACGTGATCATCTCTCAACTCAAATACATGTTTGGAGTTTCACCCAGACAATTCAGTGGACCCCTGCAGCTGCTGTATGTGAGTATTTCAGCTGGTTAAATCTTAACAACGTAAACTGAGAATAGCATGCAATCATTCTGACCGACACCGCCATTTAAATTCAGATTGTAAATTCAATGATGATTCATCGTTATTATTTTTTTTTAATTGTTAATTATTATTAATAATAATAATGGCCTTTCCAGACTGTTACCTCACAATTCTGAGAAAAAAAAAAAAAAATCTTAATTATGAGATGTTAAATAAAAATTGTGAGGGGAAAAAAAGCCAGAAACTCATATTATAAACTCTATAATTCTAAGGGGGAAAAACTGAATTAGAGATGTTAAATCAATATTGCAATATACAAACCTCGGATTGAAATAAAATGAGAATTGTGAGGTAAAAAGATGCTTTTACCATTTTTTTCCTGTGGCGTAAACGACATACAGTATAATGGGAATTATATTCATGACTATGTAAAAAAATAAAATAAATAAATAAATTACACATTCTCAAATTATTTTGTTTACCTAATAGAAAATCATAAATGTTTTTTGAAAAGACATACAGCTTTTAAAAAAAAAATCATATTCAGTTACTTAATAAGATATTAATTATTAGATATTATAAGATATTATTAGATATTATAAGACATTAGGATATTAAGCCTATATAATGGAGTTTATTAGTGCATTTCCGCAAAATCTCAGTGGCTACGCAAACTTACACTATATATGCCATACTCCTATAGCAAACTGTGGTAAAAGTAAACTCTATCATATTGTAATTAACCATCGATCACAACTAATTATAATGTATATTATTAACTACAATAGCAAATGTTTATTTTTACCTAAATATATGGGTTCCATAGACTATACAATGCCTCTTAAACAAGATCTTTGGACTATGGGCTCCCTGGCTCTCCTGCTAATAATGGACTCCATATGAAAGGCCTCAAACCTCTTATTGAGCAATCATCCCATCCTGTTTCAAATTATATTTATTTGAACCACTCTTTGAGTTGCTTTCTAGGTAAGGTACTGGAAAAAGTACTATTTACAGTATTATTCTAACTACCTTTCCTACATTGAAATTGGAATCATACGAAAGAAAGAAAGAAAGAAAGAAAGAAAGAAAGAAAGAAAGAACTTACTATTCAAAATGATAGAGAGATCAGTAGAGTATATATTTTAGCATGCTTTGCTTTTGATTTAAAAATTTAATAGACTTTATGTAGCCCTGCCCCTTTTTAGCACTGCCCTCGTTGTCTTTTGTCTTCCAGTTTTATTTCCACAGCATGAAGTTCTTCTTATGGATTTATAAATGAACTGCTGAACTGAAAAAAGAAAACCAAAAGAAACAACTGGTCCAATTAGTGGCTAAAAGTGCTGGACTGGTAAAATCATATTGTATACCTACCAATGGACTAGTGACATCAAAATGCTCACATTACATTGGTTTGCTAATTATGCTTAATAGATAGTGTTTCCCACAGGGTTTTGTGAAAATATGATGGGTAGACCAAGACAATTTTGTACATTTTAAAATTAAATGCATCAATCTGGTGCATCTTAAGAGCTCCAACCCAGGTTAAGTGTCCACATGGAACTGTGAAAAGTCTTTGCATTGACTTGTACCAGGACTTTAACTCTGTTGTTGTGTCCCGTTCACTGAAATCAGCGGTCCTGTTTTGAGACATCTTAGGGTTTAATACTAGGATTGGTTTCCACAATTTCCCTTTGGACTAGGAAACAAGAAAAAAGTGCGTTCACAATAACTTGCTTGAGGATTTTAAAAATAACATTAATTAATTAGCCTATTTATATTAGTTGTATTCCCAAACTCACTCTTGCCTCCACCGTCAGTCAAAGCACTGCACTAATATGCACACAGATAAAACACAGACCTCAAGTACAATCAATCTACACAAACAACTTCAGTCACATTTTAAAAATGCACATTTATTTTATTAATGAACTCCTCTCTGTCTTTAGACTCTGGTGGAGCTGGGCAGGTTATTACCACAGACTCACATTCCCTCTCTTCTGATCAGTCTGGTGGCTCTCACAACTCTGATCATTGTGAAAGAGATCAGCTCCTGCTACAGTCACAGATTACTCCTCCCTGTTCACATTGAGCTCATGGTGGTGAGTTGCTACACATGTACCATGTTTCTTCAGATGTCAAACCAGAAAACTCCAACCTAGTAAGTACACAAAGAGATAGATGCAAAAGCTTTGTGTGTATATTTATTTGTCTTCCTGATCACCTACAGAAAGAGGACCATGGACTAATGGCTGCCCCACAATTAGTTTTTTAACCTCTACTTCACTCTGTGTGGATGCTGGAGGAGCTGAACACACAGCACCAGCTGAAACCAGAGCCAGAGATCAGCTAAAGTAGCACAATATGTAGTTTTTCAGAATTAGAGAAGAGAAACAGGAGAAAAAATGGGACTCTGTGTAAATAAGCATAACAGGAGCAGGACCAGACTGAAGCAGACTGTAAACTAGAATAATGTGTAGGACATAGAAAAGGGTCAATAAATAGACATGACTGCAAATCACTTTAAACTCAAGACAATTAGTAAAGACAGTACCATTGTAGGGTAATGGTTGATGTGGTCAAAGTGCTGCAGAGTGTAATATAGCATAATGCTTTTTTTTTTTTTATTAGAATGTGGAAAAGGGACGAGAAATAGAAGTAAAAAAAATCTGAAGAAATTAAACACAGAGCATAAATTTAATTAACCCAGTGCTTGCATCTGGCTAACTGAGAGGCCCAGGAGTGACATTTGGCTGCACCTAATGATTATTTTGATTTATATTGACTAATCTGTCAGTTATGTCTTAAATGCCTTGTTAATCAGATAAAAATGTATATTTTTTACAAAAAGTTATTACATCCTGCCCATCCACACAAAGACATTAATTTATCTGGATTTAATAATTATAATATTTTATACCGCATTTCAACAGACAATTTACATTTAATGCTTTCATAAAAATATAATTGCTTGTGTTATATGTAGAATTTGAAACCTACAATTAATGTCCAATATAATGCATAATAAACATAGCAAAATGTATATTTCAATCAGAATTATTGCACTCTGTAGTGCACCGTTTGTTTGAGGCACATGCCAGTGCTCCTTCAGTGAAGCCTGTGAAATTTAACGGAGACTCGCTTGCTGTCAGGATGAGCCTTTATTATGCAAAATGGAAATACTTGCACAACTTTCTAACAATTACAGCTAAGCACTGTAATTGTATAAGATGAAACTGTATAACTGTAAGATGAAATGTTTCAAACACTTTAAACAGCCCATCTGTCACAGCACCTGGCAGCCTCATGAAAATATTTATAGTTTTCATGTGACATCACACTCTTACAGAAAAGCCCATCTGGAGCACATAATGTACTAAAACAGTGAGATTACAAGACCAAACTCAGGATAGACTGTTTGAGGATTATTAAGTGCTATAAGAGGACCAAAATCAGTGAAATCACATAAAACAAGCACTACAAAGTAATAAAACATCACAAAGTATAGATATAATTATTATTTAATAATGTTTACATGTAATAGATTAAACCTTCATTAAACACTTTCAGTTACGTTTGTAAAAGGAGTCTTGAGTCTGCGCTGTGTTCTCGTTGCATTTACACTATTTTGACCAGCAGATGTCGCCAGCTTGTGGTTTTATAAATTGATTGAAATAAATAATATAAATATCATTTAAATTACACATTTAATATAAATATATTTGTGTTAAGCCTATACATTTACAGATTAGTGCATTAGTGGTATAATGTGTTTGAAGAGACATTGACAGTGGGTTAGTGTGTGTATGTGTTTGTTATAGTACACTTTAAGTGATACATTCTGCTACAACAGGAACAAAGTTAACTATGATAATACTGTATATTAGATTTTAGTGCAAATTAATATGCAGTACAAATGAATAAACAGCAGGTCTGAAATGATCTGACATTATTTGCTCATTCAGTTAAACTGTGTAACTCTTAAACTTAAAGTTAATTTCGAAACAGTGCAATTAATAAGCGTAACAACACTGACCTCACAGAGAAGGTCAGAAAGGTTTTGTGGTGACTCTGTTCACTGACTTGTTAAACCCTCATTAAACCCACTTGTTAAAAAAGTTTACAGCACTAATCACATTCCAGACCTCGTGAAATTCTAGCATTGCAACCCAGCAATAAACTCTCAGAATTTTTTCTCAGAATTGCGAGATATAAACATTTCTCTCTGAATTCTGAGTTTATTTAGCCCATCACACTTCTGTTTTTGTTTGATGTCACAGTGTTGTGAGGACAAATCACCATAAAGGGTTTATGGAAAGAATGATATCAATGTATCTCTCTTCACTGACACGGTCAATCTGAAAACCATAAGAAAGGTATGAAGGAAGGACAGAAAGAGAGAGAGAGAATGAATCTGCAGCTGCTGGAAGGGGAAGTACAGATGAGAAGCTTCAATGAAACTGACCTTGAGACAATATCACACTGATATGTTATTATGACACACGCTGAGACCTTGTTATTAGGCTCCACTGTGTTTCCTTCACATTCATGTGAACTGTTACTCTGTTACAGGACCTGCGTTACGAGGTTGTGACCAGCAGGTGTAATTGTCCTTCACAGGCCATCCTTTCTGCTGCTGTGCCAGAAATGACCCTGATTCCACCACAAAATCACTGCTGTTAGTAGGAAGTTACTATGGAAGCCCATTTCCGCCACTGAATAAAAAATAAAACAAGGTAATTGCGACTTTTCTCTCGCAATTGCGAGATATAAACTCGCCATTCTGACTTTTTTTCTCAGAATTGTGAGATATAAAGTCGCAATTGCGAGATAAAAAAATCAGAATTGCGAGATATAAACTTGCAATTCTGAGATATAAACTCGCAATTGCGACTTTTTATCTCGCAATTCTGACTTTTTTTCTCGCAATTGTGACTTTTTATCTCGCAGTTCTGTCTTTTTTTCTCGCAATTGCGAGTTTATATCTCACAATTCTGACTTTGTATAGCCGGCTGCAAAGCATATATCCTGAATAGACATACCTCTCGACCGCGCCCAGGAGGAGGCGATAGCCCTTGTTGAGTGGGCCCTAATGTGCAAAGGGCATTCCAAACCTTGGCACGTATAAGCATCCGTGACAGCGTCCACAATCCAGTGGGAAAGCCTCTGCTTTGACATGGCCCGGCCCTTCGCCCAACCACCGTAGCACACGAAAAGCTGGTCAGACTGTCCAAAGCTGGTTGAACGGTCAATGTAAATCCTCAAAGCCCTGACGGGGCACACACCGAAGTCTGAGCGTCCGCATCACGCGAGGTCGATGACTCGGAAGACAGGGAAGACAGCAAAACAGTCTGCGCTCTGAAGGGGGTAGATAGTGATTTAGGCACGTAGCCGGCCGGAGAGTGACGGTGCAGTCACCAGGTCCGAAGCGAATACAGTCACTGTCCACAGAAAACGCAACGCATGTAAATCCCCTATGCCCTTAGCCGAAGCGAGGGCAAGAAGAAGTGTAGTTTTAGAGATAGCTCCTTCATAGCAACAGATGTTAAAAGCTCGAATGGTGGCTGTGAAAGAGTCCCAGGAACTGAGGACGGACGCGGGGGATGCAATCTCCTCGCCCCCTTAAGAAATCTCACCACCAGCGCGTGCCTGCCGATCAATTGCCCGCCCAGCGGGGAGCGAAACGAGGCAATAGCAGCCACATAGACTTTCCGTGTTGATGGTAGACATCAACTATCCAGCCTGTACTGTAGAAAACGCAGAACATCCGACACGAAGCAAGCAGCCGGGTCGATATGAACATCGCGGCACCACAAGAACGCCCGCGCTTCTGAGAGCGTGTCGAACACACGAGAATGCAGGGCGCTCAGCTCCTCTGATATCCCCGAAGCAGCCACACATGAAGGCTCCATAACTCCGGGTTCGGGTGCCACACCGAGCCACTCGTCTGAGACATCAGATCCTTCCTGATGGGCATCGGCCAGGGCGGCGCCACCAGCAGCTCTGTCAGGTCCGGGAACCAAGCCTGGTTTGGCCCGTTCGGGGTGATGGGTATCACCGAAGCACCCTCCTCCCTGATCGTGCATATCACCAGCTGCAATATCTTGATCGGAGGAAACGCATACAGCCTGGCTGCTGGCAAGTGCTATGTCAGAGCGATCCCCTTCCAACGGGGAGTGAGACAGGGAGAAGAACAGCGGGCAATGCGCATTCTTGCTCGTGGCGAACAGATCCACCTCCGCTCTCCCGTAGCAGGTCCAAATCATCTGAACTGACTCAGAATGCAACCTCCACTCTCCTTGAGGAATCCCTTTCCTCAAAAGCATTTTCGCCCCACGGTTCAGGAGACCGGGGATGTGCGCTCCTCTAAGGAGAGAATGTGACAGTCCGCCCATAGCAGGAGTTTCGCTGCCTGCTAGTACAGAGCCTTGTACGCCTCCTTTGTGATTTATGTACGAAACCACAGACATGTTGTCGGTGCGAATCAGTACATGTCACTGTTCCAGGTGCGCCGAAAATCCTTTAGAGCTAAGAACACTGTTTCCTGTTCCAAGCGGTTTATGTGCCACCAGCTCTGAGGTTCTGACCACAGCCCCGAAGCCGGCATGCCCTCACACGATGCTCCCCAGCCGCCAGTCGATGCGTCTGTCATGACTATGACTCGCGACGTCACCAACCCAAGGGGAACCCCCCGGCTGAAGAGACCTGGGTTGTGCTACAGCCTCAGAGCTTCGATGCAGCCGCGGAAGACTGCGATGTGCAAATGGCCCGATGTCCACGCCGTCCGTGGGACTCGAGATTTCAGCCAAAATTGCAGCGGGCGCATGTTGTTCACACATAGCCCTAGGGACTTCAAGTGACGAAGCAGTTTGTCTATATGGCTGGCTAGTGTGTCCCGTGACTGAGCTAAAATCAGCTAGTCATCCAAATAATTGAGAACGTGCATCCCGCTCGCTCTGAGGGGGGAGAGAGCTGCATCCATGTACCTTAAGAAAGAGCGCGGCCAAAGCCAGCCCAAATGGGAGAACAGAGTACTGGTACGCTGTGCCCTCGAAAGCAAATCTCAGAAAGCGTCTGTGATGCGGTGCATCTGAATGTGAAAGTACACGTCCTTTAAATCCACGGACTTAACCAGTCCCCGGGGCGAATTTGCGCCAGGATCTGTTTCAGCGTTATCATCCTGAACGGACGCTTGCAGAGCGCTCTGTTGATGAGCCCGAGATCTAGAATCAGGCGGAGTCCTCCATCTCTCTTGGGCAACACAAAATAGCGGCTGTAAAACCCGCTGTCCAGCTCGCTCGGAGGGACTCGTTCTATCGCTCCTTTGTCGAGCAGACTGCATACCTCTTGTCTCAGAACCAGGGCATTTCGAGGCAACGTTAGAGACTGTACCACGCTGTTGAAACGGGGTGGTCTGCGTCTGAATTGATGGGTGTAACGTTACCCATGCTCTATCACACTGAGTAACCAGCGTGAGATTCCCGGAATAGTTTTCCACATACTCAGGAACTGACATAGCAGCTTTAGCGGCTTGGTCGTTGGATCTGCCGGCGAATGCTGCGTGACTATAACCTGTGTGGGCAGCGGCTCTGCACCGCTCTGAGGCGGGGCGAGTGGCGCTGCATTGACTGAGTGAGGGGGAAAGAGCTCTTTTGTGCAAATGTATGCCTTTTTAATGAATATACACACACTCATCAAAAACAAATTTGAACAATTTTCAGACAGCTTGCGGCACTTAGGGCCTGGGCCGATTGCACACTCTTCCCTCCTCTCCGGGCTGTCAGGACGACGGCTTGACAGCTGACGTCAGACGGGAGTCACGGCACGGGCTCCTCCGCTGGCCGTGGCGCATCTTTGCTCATAGCTTTGGCGCGCTTTTTAACCGGTGTGGGCAGCATCTGCGCCTGTCACTACAGACTGTGAACGGCTATACGACCTAGTTGAGCACCACTTCGTAGGAGCGTTAACAACTGACATAATAGTCCAGCGAAATCTGGAAGGCTGATAGGACGCGCGCCGGGGCATAGGCGACTCCTCGCCTTCTTCGCGCTCCTCTGAGTCGGGGACTGCTTTACTGTTAGTGAGTGGGTGAGCGACTGAAGCGCTTAATCCTCTGTTCATAACAGGTCACCGCACTGAAGCGGGGGCTGCATATCGCCTTGAATGAGTGAGAGAGCGGAGTCCTCTACACACGGCAGACCGCTGAAGTGGGCCTGTTATCATGTGAATGAGAGGGTGTCCTCTACACACAGCAGCTGCTGAAGTGGGGCTGGTATCATGTGAATGAGAGGGTGTCCTCTACACACGGCAGCCGCTGAAGTGGGGCTGGTATCATGTGAATGAGAGGGTGTCCTCTACACACGGCAGCCGCTGAAGTGGGGCTGGTATCATGTGAATGAGAGGGTGTCCTCTACACACGGCAGACCGTTGATGTGGGGCTGGGATCGTGTGAATGAGTGAGGAGCCAAAGTGATTGTGCTTTGCACACGGCAGAACGCCACTCTGAGGCGGGGGCTGTGCAGCATCTGCGGCAACGAGAACCCTTAGCTCCAGTATCTGCACTCGGCTCTCCGCTCCGCCATGGAAGGGGGACGTGAGAAGCCAGGCTGATGTCCTGCAGGTTCGATGGGTGAGAGGAATGCGGACATTTGGTCGGCATGAGCTCATCACCAGAGTCCTTAAGGTCCACCACTGATCGAGGGCAGACGGATTCATCTGGCATCTGAAGAAAAATGTCATACTCACCTGAACGCTGCAGAGGAGCGGCAATCCAGGCGCCGCCCTCTGATGAGCGAACCTCAACTGTGAGCTGTAAATAATTTATAAGCCATATTCAGCAAAGTGAAGGAAAAGATTCTGACGTATTGTCGCGTGCACCGCATTTCATACTGCCTCTCGAGCTCGTCAGTATTTGCATGCATTTGCATACTTCGCGACAATTGGCCGGTCATTTGGACTGGCGTGAGCCAATAGGACTTCACGAAAGGTTGGAAGGGAAGGAGATCCCATAACAGAGAAATGTCTCCGTGATGTCTCGTGAAAGCTCGAGAGGGAACTCGAGTGTCAAAGAACTTTACTGTAATGAATATGAAATGATTAAAACAGATGAATCAAGAACACTAATCAAACACATAATTAAAAATGAATTAGGAAGATCCTGATTACAGCTGATTAAAATACTAATTTTCATTGACTATTATGTTTTTTTTTTTTTTTTTAAATGAATACTTTTATTTAGCATGGATGCATTAAATTGATCAGAAGTAACTATAAAGATATGTAAAACGTTACAAAATATTTATATTTTTAAAAAATGCTGAAATTTTGAACTATTTAAAAAATATATCATGGTTTCCACAAAAATATTAAGTAGCACAGCTGTTCTCTACATTGATAATTAGAAATGTTTCTTGAGCAGCAAATCATCATATACTGATTTCTGAATGATCATGTGACACTGAAGACTGGAGTAATGATGCTGAAAATTCAGTTTTACATCACTTTTAACATATATTCAAATATAAATAGAAAGCAGTTATTTTTCAATTGTAATAATGTTTCACAATATTACTGTTTTTACTGTAGTCTTTGTACTGTATTTGTAGATCAAATAAACACAGCCTTGCTGAGCTTGACTTCTTTAAGAAACATTAAAAAATCTCAACACCTCCAAACCTGGAACAGTAGTGTATATAACTCTTTTCATCTTTACACTGCAAATATATCACTACATTTCTTCATATTTTCATATATTTTAAATATTTAAAATTTTGTATCTAAAAACATTCATAGAACACTCTTTAAAAATTATTTGATAATTTGCATAATGGTTTTACCAAACCAAATAAATGCACACAATATGATTTTGGTCTAAATTTGTATTATTTTTTTTTTTATTAATTGGCCCACTCTCTGCTCCAAAACACTGCTGTATGATCTCAGTGCAACGTAACAAACACAAACACATAATACTGAACAACATCAGCACACTGGCAGATAATGGTCAGTCAAGCACAAGCTCGCATGATTATCTTGTGCGCCTGAGGCCTTCTTCTGAAATGTAATTACACTGAGAGAAGATCAGCATTATTACTGCATGACAGTTAATATGCGCAGGCTCTGGTGTGGCTGAAGTGGGATGAGACTGTGTATGTTAATGGCATATAGGTGCTCTGCTGTGTAGTATGGACTTGACTTGAATGATTCTCTTGCTCATAACAGAGCGAACACCGCTGTGTGTGTGTGTGTGTGTGTGTGTGTGTGTGTGCGCGCAGGGCAGTGTTATCTGTATCTGATCATTTGCTAGTGCTGGCCAGGATATTAAATGACACTTTCATATAACAGTGTGTTTTTATTCTCTTCTGCCTTTGGTAGAAGTCTGGCTTCATTCTCAGGTGGAAGGAACTCGAGGTGATGTCGACCCCAGATAGGTGTCGTCAGATGCTGCCAGCGCTGAACAGAGAAACACAGAGTCACACAACAACAGACCACAGATTCATACAACTACTGCTGAGTAACTAAAAGTCTTTTGGCATCAAGTGAGTTATCAGTAAATAAAACAAAAATTATATTTAAAAAAAAAAAAAAACAGTTTTGTTACTTAAAACGAAATGAACATTTACTGAAATAAAAGTATACTACTTTACGTACCACTAAAACTACTTCAGATCATGAGTAGCTTTTAGCTTGATATGCTCCAGAGTAGTTTTTTTGCATGATAAGCAAAGTAGTAACACACACGTGACAATCGTACCTCCATGAGAGAGCCTTTGCAGTGCAGCAGTTTGTAGAGGACGGTGAGAGGAATGCAAAGCATGGATGAGAGAGCAAGAAACCAGCCCAGCACCTCACCCCACCACGGGTACACATACACCGCATTATACACTAATCGCTTGTAGTTGACCACATGAAACAAGAAAACACCCTGCCAAACACACAAACACCCCTTTAATACCCTCTCAAGAACATGAAACCCCATGCTGATCCATTACTGCATGAAAAAACCCACCATACACACTACCGGAGTGACATAAGACCAGCACCACTTCATATACGGCAGAGGACGATAGCCAATCATACAGGCCACATTGTCCATGAAGCGATCAGCACCTTCAGAGAGAGTCAGAGACCGAGAGTGAAGTGTTTTTATGGGTTAACACAAAGACTCTGTATGTGTATCTGCATGCTCACTATGATTTTCCCAGGTATGACATGTTCCTGAATCAATACACTTGTTGGAATGGGAGAACATTCATATAAAACAGGGCTTCTCAAACTTTTTAGTAGCCAAACCCCTTCAATGCAAATATTTACTTCAAATAAGCGTGAAATTTTAAGTTAGTATTTCAGTAATTTAATATACATTTGCATATTCCCAGCAAGGTTGTTATAGTCGACTTAAAATAAAACCATAAAAAATGTTACTTGAATTAAAATAAATGTTTATTGAAATAAAATAAGATATATATAAAAATGTTTTTCTAATGTAGTTGCCAAAGCAGCATTTCTCATTTTCATTTAGTTTCATTTGATGTACTAAAATAACTAAAACATAAATAAATGTAATAAAAATTATGTAGACATATAAAAAAAAACAATAATAAAATGACAAGAACACAATAAAATTACTTTACTGAAAATTGACCTAAAATTATAATGAAAACACTGAAAACAGAAAATACAAAAATGAACAAAAAATAATAATAATAAATATATATATATATATATATATATATATATATATATATATATTTATTTATTTATTTACACACACACACACACACACACACACACACATATATATATATATATATATATATATGAAATGGGGTCGTGACATATGGGTGAACATAAAATATTTTAGGGGTTTTTTTGTATTTTTTTTAGTAAAAGTTTTATTTTGGTTGATTGTTTTCATTTTAAAATGGTACATATATATATATATATATATATATGGTGAGAAAAAGAGAGCGAGAGAGAGCTGCACAATTTGTCCAAAAAAATTGTATTGTGATTATTTTCTCATATATTGTAATTGCAATTTGAACTGTGATATGACAATTCATTTCATATGAAATTGTCTCATATTGCTACTGCTGAAACATCCAGACACAGAGAACAAAGACTCTACAGCTAATGGAAATAATTAATTTTAAGGGTGTTCATACTTGGGTTCAGTCTTTAGAAGAAACAACTATATACAAATATTTAATTATTCACTTTCAAACATTCAAACCAGGACAAATGCAGTAAATTTAATCTTTAAAATTTTTAATTTAAATTTAAATAAAAAAAGTTAATCTCGCACACTCACAGCTGCTCTGAAAACACTGTGTTATAAACTGGACATGTGTAAATGAACACAGTGCCGCATTTCACTCTGAAACAGGATTGAATTTTTGTTAGAATTATGTTTGCTAGGAATGTTGTTGCAGGACCAACAAAATATGTTGATTCAGGAACAGGTCCTACTTGGGAAAATCACAGTCCCGGTGTTTGGATGGCTACAGATTTTTACCATACACCCAGGCAACCACCACACACTCCCAGAAGGCTTGCCAGAGCAGAGTAATCCCACTCGCGGAGTAATAATCAAACAGCTGAAACACGTACATCCCTCCCTGTACAGAGAGAGAACGTAACCAAAAACACAATCAGGAAACTGATATGAACTCTATTGTATGATATACCTCACCATCAGCCTCAGACATACCTGTGTTACCATGGAAAGATCAATAGTAAAACAGGTAAAGCAGCATATTGCCACAACAACTTCACGACGCTGAGAGCAGAGGAATGACTTTGGGGGCAGCATGTCCATTATTCCAGTAATAAAGCCTTCAACACCAACAAACTGAGAGAGAAAAAGGAATCTAGTTTAAAAGGAAGCTGATGATCTGAGAAATATGTAGGCAACAAGGACAACTGAATGTGTTTGACCTTGTTAGACACTGTTGCTAATCTATTTGCGCTACGGCTAATCCAAGGCATTGTGTGAACATTAAGGTGCCATTCGCACAGGATGTGTTCTTGCATTCCTGTGCTATTTTTTAATGGTTGCTTTACGTATGCATGCGTCACACTGACAGAGATTACATAGCCATGGTGGGCTGCTGTACTGTTACTGGCTAATATATCTTCCTACTTGACTTTAACATGTGAAATTTCTGCATTTCATCACTGCATGTAAGGTTACACTTGAGAAAAAGACGTGTGCTTAATTGTACTGAATGTGCACTTGTAATGTACTTCAAATCTTAAAGGTACATTAAAAAATGTCTTGCAGATAATATAAGTTTAATGAAATAAAAGGCTACTTAAGTGTCCTTAAATAGAGTTCACTTTCATGACTATAGCTATGTTTCCATCCACCTATTTTTACGCGCATTTTGGACTAGCACGTTTAAAAAAAAAATTAAAAAAAACGCTGGATGGAAAGGCCAAGATGCGCATAAATTCTAAAAATACGCATAAAAAACTTGTGTGCACAATTGAGCAGGATAAACTTTTTATCCGATAAGAAAAAATGTGCATAAACTACGATGGAAACAAATTTACTGAATAAATTCCACCATACGCATAAAAAAGACATCATAAATGAAAATTACTATATTAAGTGGCTTCTCCTATTTTTCTTAGTGATATTTAGTACCAGTTTATCAGAAAGTGGTGATTTTGTTCTCTTTGACTCGTTGGATGGAAACGGTGCTTTATTCATGAATGTTTTATGCGATATTCCAGTTTTGTGCACAAGTTAAATTTGAATCTTTGGATGGTACACAGCTTATGTCCTGTGATCCATGAACGTTTTTCTCAGTTAATGTATGCAGTCTCAGTCTGAAGCGTCTGTCACACATGCTGTTGTGAATAATTAAGCGAAGCATCTTCTCACTGGATAAGAACACGCAGTCTCATGAATAAGTATGAGACACCGACGCGTCATTGAAGTAATATTGCTGCGTTCCAGAAAACTCGAAATTAGGATTTTTCCCACCTAATACTTGGAAATAATGTCTGGAACACCGCTTGAAGTCAGATATCCGACCTGTGAACTCGGGGCAGATTGATCTACCCCAACCTCAACAGCACGCATCATTTGACGTCACTGCATCCAACGAGCATAAAATAGAGCTACCATATGTCAAACTTAAAAACATTAGACATTAAAGTTTATAAAATGATACTTTAATTTTAGCTTTTCAAAACGAAAGGCAGCATTTTGTTCTTCTGTTTTTGCCATAATTGACAGAAATATATTAACATGACGTGTGATTGACTGGAACTCACTGAAGTTGGAAGTGGGACATTTCAACTCGGATGTTTCCTCTTCCAACCTCATCTGGAACGCGACAAATAGTCCTTTGCCACGTCACAAACTGTGACATCAACACGATGTAGGTTTTAAACCCAGAAAATGAAAATAGTGCAAAAAACACTATAAAACCCATTTTCTCCAACAATTAAAATTAACGGATGCTAACATTGTCTTCTATGATGTGCAACACAAACACCTCTGTCAAACAAAATCTGTCTGGGGTTGCATTACCCTTTAACACACTTCAGTACACTTTTAAAAAGTGCACTTAATATTTTGTTGTGCTTTAATGTACACTTATGTGTTGACTAACATACTAAAGCGCATGTAAAGTACCTGATTATAATTTTAACTGTAGTGTGTTACTTAATATTACATTTAAAGTTAATATATTTTAAATGTACTAACTTGCAACTTAATAATTATAAATGCATAATTACTCATATTTAAATACAAAAAAAATTCAAAATACAAAGACATATACATTTAAATAGTAATTTAGACAGTACATTTTATAGTATAATTTATATATATTTTATTTATAAGTATATTTTAGTTATAAATACTTGTCAGTACATTCAGCAAAACCATATTTCAAAGACAATAGAATTAATTATGAAATTAGATATAAAGATGTACTTAAGTCCTACTTAAGTGTAATGTAATATACTTAAGTCCTACTTAAGTGGGTCAAAAAAGCAATCTAATTGCATTTAATATAAATTTACACTATAATATATATTTCATTTAATTGCAATTAACATGCAAGTGTCTGAAAACACTCCTTATATTATTTTTAAAAATTTTAAGTATATTTACATAAGTACTCTATTTAAATGTATGCTAAAGTGTACATAAGTTGTAAGTTAAAGCTGCTTTGCTGAAGTTCAAATTAAAAATAGATTTAAAAAATGAAACCTTTTGTTTGATTTCTATGTGCTCCACCTTGCTGTTTTTGAGCCCAAGAATGCACCTTGTGTGAAGTAGTTTGAGATAATAGTTTAGACAATGAACTCTTCGTTTAATATGATATCTTATCAGAGTTTTTCAGATAACTTTCTATCAGAACATTCCATATAAACTGGATTGTAACAATTTAATCAGTTTGATTACTCACTTACTGAAAACAGCAGCAGGATTTTTCAAATCTTTGTCATAAATGAGTGGGTGGAGCCTCACCTGACTGTCCAATCCCAACACCAGAAGCATGAGAAAGAACAGCACCGCCCACAGCGGCGCTAAAGGCATGAGCGACACTGCTTTTGGATAGGCAATAAACGCTAAACCAGGACCTGAGAAAAGTAAGACCCACATGTTTATGTACCATGGCATGGTATGGTATTCCAAGGTGTTTAAAGAATACAATGGCACTATTATAGTACCATGTCCAAAAGTCTACTATAGTAGTATGGTATGTTTTGTTCAGGCAGTCAAGGAGAATGAAGGAACAGAGAGTGTGATGAGGACAGAGGTATATCTCACCACTTTCTGCCACATTACTGATGTCAACGCCTTGTTCGGATGCCATGAATCCCAAAACTGAGAAAACCACAAATCCTGCAAAGAAGCTTGTGCCGCTGTTTATGAGAGCCAGAACGAATGCATCCCTACAGTGGGAGAGACAGAAATCATCGTGGGATTAGCATGTAGCAGAACACGCAGTGCACAGGGTTAAACTGGGTGGATGTTGAACTCACGCAACCTCTGATCTCTGATCTGATCACATGCATGCAAACACACACGCACTACTGGCCCACAGGGATGCTGTGGGATTATGAAGCCATACAGAAAAAACACTGAAAAAACATTTTGGCCGGGAGGCCTTTGTTTCGTTACTGTGTTTATTTACAGACAAAACAACAACACAATACCACACATGCAATGAGGTCCAAAAGTCAAACATTGTTAGACTGATCATATCATTTGCAGTGAAAAATTCATATAATTTATAGTGAAAATTATTATGTTATATACTACATTATTTTATAAAAGTTTTTCTTTGATGAACAGAAAGTTCAATGAAAAGTATTTACTTGCAATACAATTTTTTTGTAACATTATAAATGACTTTACATCACTTTTGATCAGTTTAATGTATACCTGCTGTATAAAAGTATTAATTTATTACTGTTTTCAGCACTGATAATAATAATAATAATAATAATAATAATAATAATAATAATAAATGTTTCTTGAGCAGCAAATCAGCATATTAGACTGATTTCTGAAGGATCATGTGACACTAAAGACTGGAGTAATGATGCTGAAAATTCAGCTTTGATTGCAATAAATTACATTTTAAAATATATCCAAATAGAAAACAGCTATTTTAAATTGTTATAATATTTCACAACTACTGTTTACTGTGTTACACTGCACTGCACTGTAACTGTTTTTTTTTTTTTTTTTTTTGCTGTATTTTTAAATCTTAATTATTCCAAAAATTTTACCTGTACCTAGGGGTGTGCGATATTGACAAAAAATAATATCTCAATATTTTCTTAGATTTTATCGATAACGATAATTAGACAATATTTTGCTGAGTGTGTTATCGGACTACCGTGGACAGCTGACTCCTAATGTTTTTTATATTCTTCATATTCTGTGTGGTGGTCAGTTCACAATGATAGAAATTAATCTTTTCCAATAACTTTAAATTGATTTTTACATTTTATGGGCATTTTTACCTTTATAAAGCCATTTTTCTAAAAGTGTACATTATCTTTTGAGTCAAATTCTTACATTCAATCAGTGATTGAGAATAATAAGACATTTGGGCTGTTACTAAGCACATGAAATCAGTATAAAAAAAAATCATCTTTGCAATGCAGGGGAAACGCAGAGGCTGCATCTGAAGTGGCATTCAGATGTATTTACACAATACTGTTTAGTGCAGAACATGAATGAATTTAACCTGCAATTACAAATGCACAAATAATGTTTGATATATTAAACATAAAATATTGAATACTGTTATTTAAGCTATTTAAATAATAAAAAGAAACTTTAAAGGGGACCTATTATGCCCCTTTTTACAAGATGTAAAATAAGTCTCTGATGTCCCCAGAGCGTATATGTGAAGTTTTAGCTCAAAATACCCCACAGAAAATTTTTTATAGCTTGTAAAAATTGCCACTTTTAGGGTATGAGCCAAAACGTGCTGATTTAAGTATGTTGCTTTAAACGCAAATGAGCTGTTGCTCCCGGAGAGGAGGGAGGAGCTTCAAGAGCTCAAGCTCTGGCATTAGCAGTGCTAGCCTTTGCAAATAAACATTCCACTATTAGTACAAGCCTGTTATCTTTACAGAAAACATACTCTGTTTAAAAGTCAGTCATCTGATTTTACTGTGCATAATAAATTTGCGTTTATGAATTACACAAACGGGGAGCACGGCGGGATAAAAATAACAACATAGCTGGTCCCATGCTATCACAAACTTTATAAGTCCCACTTCTGATTATGAGCTCGACAACTTCAAGCAATCGACTCACATTGCTTTCATATGCAACTTTTAACTACCACATTCCTATTCACGATCATTCTGGTAGCACTTGAAGGCAGCATCAGTGAAAACAGGCAGAGACAACGATAGCTTTAGCAATTAGCCTTACAGAGTGCCAAGAAGCTCTAAACAAACGCATGATACTTACTTTGTCTGAAGCTGACGTTCACGCATGAAGCGTTGGTATTGATTCCTAAACATTACCGATTTTTCCCGGGATATTTCCTTTGAAAATGAAATTTAACCACAGTGTCCTCAGCTCAGATGGGGGGAGATTATGGCAACTCCTATGTTCATTAGTGCATGCCAAAACACAACACTTGGAATGCCGCTTTGGCGCTGACATTGTATATATCTCCAGTAATGGCGGACCGCAGCTTCTCACTCAGGGCTGTGCTTATGCTAATAGGGCAGAGAGCGTCACAAATGGGCGGGACTTTTTCCCCTCGGTGACGTGAACAGAGGGAGAATCTGAAACATCTCTTTTGGAGAGACTGTTCGTAATTTATTGGTTTTATAAAAAAATGAGTTGGTGGATTTTTAACATTATAGGCTGGTTGTTTTCACACACTGCAGCCACACAACTGTGTTCAAACACCTTATAAAAATGATTTTTGCATAATAGGTCCCCTTTGAATATGAAATTAAAACCGCCAGCAGGTGGCAGCAAGTCACTGCTAATAAGTGAGTCATTGTGATTGAACCGAATCATTTAAACGGGTGATTCATTCAGGAACGAAACACAGTCATGTTCCTCAGAGACGCAAAACAGTGTTGTGGCTGTGTTTGGAATTATTTTTGTTGTCGAAATAAAGCAAAAACAGTCAATATGGTGTCTAAAACGTAATTCTCTCAATTAACTTCTTGTTT
Organism: Spinibarbus caldwelli; assembly: GCA_039654775.1. NCBI lineage: Eukaryota > Metazoa > Chordata > Actinopteri > Cypriniformes > Cyprinidae > Spinibarbus > Spinibarbus caldwelli. The sequence continues at coordinate 23,545,111 of CM077260.1, forward strand.
TTTGAAAATCAAGATTACGTTTGTAATCATGGTAATTTTTGGAGAAAGAAACGTCACTCTTTGTGTGATATTGATTAACTATATGAAATGATATAAATATTTACATTTTCTGTCCCCATATCTTGAATTTTGTGATCATTGTAAATGTATTATAATAGACTGAAACATGCAGTGAAAGAACTCACTCTAAAAATGAGCAAACGCCCTAGTCTAGACTTCACGTAACGTATGCGTGGACTCGTAGGGGTGTTTTGAATGGTTTTTGCAAAATACTCGATAATGTCAAATCGCACATCGTTAAAACAACAATTACTATATTATCGCAAATGATATATATCGCACACCCCTACCTGTACCTACTATATATACAAAAAATAATATTGCTTTACTGTCGAATTTTTATTTTTTTCATATTATATAATGTAATATAACATTATGTTACATTAAATATTAGAAACGTTTAAATAAAGTACTTTCGTTAAAAAGTTTACATTGTTAAAAATGTTAACATAAATATATGTCTCAGATTCATTTACAGTCCTCACGTCCATCTATACATTATGCAAATCAATTGAAATTCACTCTAATCTACTCTTATACAGTATAATGATCACAAATTTGAAATATAACATTATGAAATTATCCCTGTGTGCGTGTGATATTTTGCTCACTGGTAACAGTTGTTGTTGAATCGGTTGTAGCTCCCAAGAGCTGTCAGGGCCCCCAGACCGATAGCATAAGAAAAGAAGATCTGTGTGGCAGCATCAATCCATACCTGCCATCATAATCATCATGACAACAAGAATTATAAAACCATGTCACTTGGCTCTAGTTTTTGCTTTAAAAAACACAGTACACGAGTGAATCTTTGCTTACTGTTGGATCTTAGTGCTGTTTACTCTTGAAAGCACTTGCATATTTTACTTGACCAGCCAGAAATATAAAGTCTGTAGCATGTTTTGAGATAAATTATTAAATAAATAAATTATTAAATAAGTAAAGAATTTTTGTTGTCACATTGTTTTCGCCAGATTTGATTCACAATTTATTTGGGCCAAAAAAATTCTTTTAAAAAATCCCATCTCTATTACTGTAAACACGTGCAGCCATGCTCTCACCTGTGCCTCTGAGAGTTTGCTCCAGTTTGGTTTCAGGTAGTAAATAATGCCATTAAGAGCTCCTGGCAGTGAGACGCCATGAACAAACAAGACCACCAGGACCAGATATGGGAACACAGCGGTGAAATATACAACCTGCACACACATACAGACACAATACTGTACTGCTCATATTTTTCCACCTAAATGTAAAACCACTGTAGCTCCTGAAATGAGTATTACAGTATGAATCATCATAGATTTATATTTATTATCACAGTTCAAAATCGTTTCTGTGACAGTCAAGCACTAGAACTAAACCCAGCACACACACACACATCCGCGGGGAGAGCTAATAATCAGCTTACATGGCCAGTGCTCTGGCTTTTGATCTATTTTCTCATGTTCTCAACAAACATTCATAATGGTTCGGCTGATATGTGCACAGTAAGTGTATGTAAGGGATAATGTAGAGCCAGCCATCATTACCGCAAGATAAACCCTAGCAGGGTGATCAGGACCCTGACGTGAAGCAGATAATGAGCATCTGACTGTACATTATCCCACTTATTACACAGCTACTTATCAAATAAATACGCAAAATATTGATTTGAGTACTTGTTGATTAGCTTAAAACTTCCAATAACAACATTACAAACAAGTCCATTACAAACAACAGACCATTACAACATACAAAACAATAAACAAAGGAAACGCTGCAATAATGTTACAATATTTATTTATATATTAAATTGTATATATATATATATATATATTTACAGTCAGGTCCATAAATATTGGGACATCGACACAATTCTAACATTTTTGGCTCTATACACCACCACAATGGATTTCAAATGAAACGAACAAGATGTGCTTTAACTGCAGACTGTCAGCTTTAATTTGAGGGTATTTACATCCAAATCAGGTGAACGGTGTAGGAATTACAACAGTTTGCATATGTGCCTCCCACTTGTTAAGGGACCAAAAGTAATGGGACAGAATAATAATCATAAATCAAACTTTCACTTTTTATTACTTGGTTGCAAATCCTTTGCAGCCAATTACAGCCTGAAGTCTGGAACGCATAGACATCACCAGACGCTGGGTTTCATCCCTGGTGATGCTCTGCCAGGCCTCTACTGCAACCGTCTTCAGTTCCTGCTTGTTCTTGGGGCATTTTCCCTTCAGTTTTGTCTTCAGCAAGTGAAATGCACGCTCAATCGGATTCAGGTCAGGTGATTGACTTGGCCATTGCATAACAATCCACTTCTTTCCCTTCAAAAACTCTTTGGTTGCTTTTGCAGTATGCTTTGGGTCATTGTCCATCTGCACTGTGAAGCACCGTCCAATGAGTTCTGAAGCATTTGGTTGAATATGAGCAGATAATATTGCCCGAAACACTTCAGAATTCATCCTGCTGCTTTTGTCAGCAGTCACATCATCAATAAATACAAGAGAACCAGTTCCACTGGCAGCCATACATGCCCACGCCGACACTACCACCACCATGCTTCACTGATGAGGTGGTATGCTTAGGATCATGAGCAGTTCCTTTCCTTCTCCATACTCTTCTCTTCCCATCACTCTGGTACAAGTTGATCTTGGTCTCATCTGTCCATAGGATGTTGTTCCAGAACTGTGAAGTCGTTTGGCAAACTCTAATCTAGCCTTCCTGTTTTTGAGGCTCACCAATGGTTTACATCTTGTGGTGAACCCTCTGTATTCACTCTGGTGAAGTCTTCTCTTGATTGTTGACTTTGACACACATACACCTGCCTCCTGGAGAGTGTTCTTGATCTGGCCAACTGTTGTGAAGGGTGTTTTCTTCACCAGGGAAAGAATTCTTCGGTCATCCACCACAGTTGTTTTCCGTGGTCTTCCGGGTCTTTTGGTGTTGCTGAGCTCAACGGTGCGTTCCTTCTTTTTAAGAATGTTCCAAACAGTTGTTTTGGCCACACCTAATGTTTTTGCTATCTCTCTGATGGGTTTGTTTTGTTTTTTCAGCCTAATGATGGCTTGCTTCACTGATAGTGACAGCTCTTGGATCTCATCTTGACAGCTGACAGCAACAGATTCCAAATGCAAATAGCACACTTGAAATGAACTCTGGACCTTTTATCTGCTCATTGTAATTGGGATAATGAGGGAATAACACACACCTGGCCATGGAACAGCTGAGAAGCCAATTGTCCCATTACTTTTGGTCCCTTAACAAGTGTGAGGCACATATGTAAACTGTTGTAATTTCTACACCGTTCACCTGATTTGGATGTAAATACCCTCAAATTAAAGCTGACAGTCTGCAGTTAAAGCACATCTTGTTCGTTTCATTTGAAATCCATTGTGGTGGTGTATAGAGCCAAAAATGTTAGAATTGTGTCGATGTCCCAATATTTATGGACCCGACTGTATATAAATCCTAAAAGTTTGGGGTCAGTACAATTTTTTTGTTTTTGAAAGAAGTCTCTTATGCTCAACAAAGCTGCATTTATTTGATCAAAAATGCAGTAAAAACAGTAATATTGTGAAATATTATAACAATTAAAAATAACTGTTTTCTATGTTAATATATTGCAAAATGTAATATATTCCAGTGATGCAAAGCTGAATTTTCAGCATCATTACTCCAGTCTTCAGTGTCACATGATCCTTCAGAAATCATTCTGATATGCTGAATTGCTGCTCAAGACACATTTCTTCATATTTTTGTGGAAACCGCAAGTCATTTGTTCAAGTTTCTTTGATAAAGTTCAAAAGAACTTTACTGATTTCAAATGCAAATTGGTTGCAACATTATGAACTGTAATTTTTGATCACTTTAATCCATCCTTGCTGAATAAAAGTATTAAATTAAATTAAAATTAAATTAAAAGTATTAAATTAAAAGTATTAAATTTAAAGTATTATTCTTTTAACATTTTTCAGCCACCATCTTTCACAAACATATATTTGTACCTTTCCAGCGGACTTAACACCCTTCCAGATGCAGAAGTAGACAATGACCCACGTAGCAAGCAGACACAAGACCATGTAACCGCTGATGTCACCCACTTCCTCCAAACCACCAGACAGACGTAGGACTTTACGCCTGATCAAGAAAGAAACATTTTGTCAAACTAAAGTAATGGCTAAGTTAAACATTTTGTCAAACTAAAGTAATGGTTAAGTTAAAGTAAAACACTTTAACTTAGCCATTCCCAAAATAAAGCAAAAAGGTCTGAATGACCATGCTATAATACAAATGTAATCACAGCTAAAGAACACTGATAGACACAAAACAGCAACTGACAATGTAGCAAGGCCTTCTTGCTTTCTACAAACAGTTAATACATAAATAGATAATACATGCAAATGGTTAATACACAAACAGTTGACAGCAGCCATTGACTTCTATAGTATTTTTTTTCTATACTATTGAAGTCAATGGCTACCGTCAACTGAGTGACTCTTTAAAATCTTATTTTGTGCTCAACAGAAGAAGCTCATTCAGGTTTGGAGCAACTTGAGAGTGAGTAAATGACAGAATTTAAATTTTTGAGTGAAGTATCCTTTTAAGAGCTTCAATAGCTCATCTGATGCCACAACATTTTCTCATCAAAATAAATAAAAATCTGGAATAGGGCCTAATCAGATTGGAAAACATTTCAAAGACACTTACTCCCAGAATTCCAGAACAGATGATCGCAAACCCGTGTGCTCCAGACAGCTGGCACTGGTGTTGAGGGAGGAGATGTTGGGAAGGGAAGGGGACAGTGACTGATTGAAACACGCACGGCTGAAGTTAGTGGTACAGTTGACCGTGTTCCACTCGTGTCCACACGTGGCCCACGGCAGAGGGGAAGTGAAGGAGTGAGCCAGAAAATACAGGCCCCAAACCAGAACCATGATGTAATAGGTGTTACAGAAGAACACGATCACCATTGATGCCAATCCAAGCCCTGGAGGAAAGAAAGATACTGCCCTTCTTCACATGCTATGTATCACACTGGACGATATTAAAAGCCAGACAGATCAATATTCTGTTTTGCCAATATTCTGTTTTGCCATTAAAAAGATAATTGCTGGCAGGATGAGATATGGATCTGTTTAACTAGAGGTTGGCAAGGGTTGGGATGTAAAATACAAACATTTTTGGCTGTTAATAATACTCCACCTTTAAAAAGAGGTGCGATGTTCCATGTAGCGACCCCACCCTGTTTCATGAACTGACCCAATGCGATCTCCAGGAAGAACACTGGAACACCTCCAACTAACACCATCAGGACATAGGGGATCAGAAACACACCTGCAACACACAGGAAATGACAAGAATTAAGCAGGCTTTTAAAATGCTTATTACAGAAATAGTATACTTAAGCTTGAACTGAATATAATTCCTTCGGACACTTAATTGCAATTAAATGAAATGTATTATATGTTATTTTTGTCAATACACTTCAAGGGATAGTTCACCCAAATAAAATGACCCCATAAGTTACTCACCCTCAAGCCATCCTCGGTGTATATGACTTTCATCTTTTAGACAAATACAAAAAATGTCCTGGCTCTTCCAAGCTTTTATAATGGCAGTGAATGGGGGTCCAGATTTTGAAGCCCAAAAATATGCATCCATCCATCATAAAAAGTACTCCACATGGCTTTGGGGGATAATAAAGGCCTTCTGAAGCGAATCAATGCTTTGTGTAAGAAAAATATCCATATTTAAAGCTTTATAAATCATAATCTCTAGCTTCCACTAACTGTCGTACCGCGTTCACAAGAGAGTGGGGTCCAGCGGATGACGTAGGATGTAGGCGTAGCGTAAGCTCCGGTGAGAATACTACGACATTTTTCTTTACCAATCCTCGTTTTGCACTTCTAATTCCTGGTGTTTTGTTTTGCTTACGCTACGCCGACGTTCTACATCATCCACTGGACGCCACTCTCTCGTGAACGCGTGTACGACAGTTAGCGGAAGCTAGAGATTACGGTTTATAAAGTTTTCAACATGGATATTGTTCTTACACAAGCACATCGCTTTGCTTCAGAAGGCCTTTATTAACCCCCCGAAGCCATGTGGAGCACTTTTTATGATGGATGGATGCGCTTTATTTTGTTTCAAAATCTCGACACCCATTCACTGCCATTATAAAGCTTGGAAGAGCCAGGACATTTTTTAATATTACTCCGATTGTATTCGTCTGAAAGAAGAAAGTCATATACACCTAGGGTGATTTGAAGGTGAGTAAATCATGGGGTAATTTCCATTTTTGGGGCATACTATCCCTTTAAGTAAACTCTTAAAATGTAGTCTTTGTGTATGTAAAAGAGAGAGCAAGACAGATTAGTTCTCCATTGCAAATCATGTTGTTAACAGACAGATAACAAATCCAACATTTAGTATCAGCTCTATAGACACAACTGACCCTGTTCTTGACATCAGGCATCTGATGACACTGATGCTGACTTATTGACACGCTTCAGCTGGCAGTAAAGGGGAAACAAAAAAAGCTTATAACTCTGAGCGACATACATCACCACCTACATGCATCAGAAGAGCTGCGCAGATGGTTAATGTTACGAGAGAAGGAGAGGAGAACAAAGAACAGAGTGTCATTTCTTCAACTTTGATAAACTCAGGCCATGAACAGTAGACAGCCATTGTCCTTCCTCTTTCTTCCTGTCTGTCGGGCCCACGTTTATTTTTCTCAGTGCTTTGACCTTCTGATTTATCTCTACTGGCAGATACCTCATTACACATCAGATGATTTAGTTAATTAGTGTTAAAGGAACAGTTCATCCAAAAATGGAAATTTGCTGAAAATTCACTCACCCCCAGGCCATTCAAGATGTAGATGAGTTTGTTTCTTCATCAGAACAGATTTGGAGAAATGCAGCATTACATCACTTGCTCACCAATGGATCCTGTGCAGTGAATGGGTGCGGTCAGAATGAGAGTCCAAACAGCTGATAAAACATCATAATAATCTAAAAGTAATCCACATCCACACCACAGCACTCCAGTCCATCAATTAGAATCTGGTGAAGTGAAAACTTCAAATGCATTATTAAGATGTTTGTAACATTCTGTCCATAATATGGACTTTTTTGGACAGAAGCAATGGTTTGAAGTTAAAACGTCTTGATGGATTACAAATAAGACAAACACTTAACAAGACTTGGAATCGTGTGGATTATTGTGATGTTTTTATCAGCTGTTTGGACTCTCATTCTGACGGCACCCATTCACTGCACAGGATCCATTGGTGACCAAGTGATGTAATGCTACATTTCTCCAAATATATTCTGATGAAGAAACAAACTCATCTACATCTTGGATGGCCCGAGGGTCAGGAACATATTATTTTTTAAATTCAGGGTCACTAATTGGTCAATAATTGAGTATAGAAAGGAAAATCTAACATTTTCAATTTGGTCTCAAGATATTTAGACCCTCTATGTATCTGTTTGGTTAAATATCATATATCTGTGCCTGACTGTATATATCTCACCTCCTCCATTCTTATAACAGAGGTAAGGAAATCTCCAGACGTTTCCAAGGCCAACAGCAAATCCAACACAGGACATGATAAAGTCCATCTGTCTGCTCCATGTTTGTCGCTCTGAATGTCCCAGTTCTGTGCTGGGGTCACCGGTCTCCATCAAACCCGCGCAAACACTGGGCTCAGCAACCTCCGTACTGGAACCCTCAGTCTCTGACACCAAAGGACGGGCGACTTCTGCTTCCTCCTGAGATTCATCCTCACACGTGCCGCCATCATCTGAGAGAGAGACAAACACGACTTTGTGAACACTTGACCCTTTTACTTTTACTTTTACTTTTACTTTTATGCATTTAGCAGACGCTTTTATCCAAAGAGACTTACATTGCATTCAAGTTACAGTTTTTTACATTTTATCAGCTCTTGCTTTCCCTGGGAATCGAACCCATGATCTTGGCGTTGCTAGTGCCATGCTCTACTATTTAAGCTACAGGAAAACTTTTTTTGCTTTAATAACAGCATAATTTTAACTGATATGAACTCCAGTAGTTTGAAGTAGTGTAAAAATCTGATATCACAAATTTGCATATTTGATTTAAATAGTTCATATGTGTGTGTGTGTGTGTGTGTGTGTGTGACCCTGGACCATAAAACCAGTCATAAGTAGCACAGGTATATTTGTAGCAATAGCCAACAATACATTGTATGGGTCAAAATGATCGATTTTTCTTTTATGCCAAAAATCATTAGGATATTAAGTAAAGATCATGTTCCAAGATCATGTTTGTAAATATCCTACCATAAATTTATCAAAACTTAATTTTTATTAGTAATATGCGTTGCTAAAAACTTCATTTGGACAACTTTAAAGTCGATTTTCTCAATATTTTGATTTTTTTGCACCCCCAGATTCCAGATTTTCAAATAGTTGTATCTCAGCCAAATATTGTCCTATCCCAACAAACCATACATCAATAGGAAGCGTATTTATTCAGCTTTCAGATGATGTATAAATCTCAATTGACCCAATCAATCAAAATAGACCCTTATGACTGCTTTTGTATTTCAGGGTCACACACACACACACACACACACACACACACATATATATATTGCACCCATCCAGCATGATGATTGATTGTTGTGTTCCTATAACATCATTGGCAGTTTTATGTATGTCAGAGATGCAGCTGGATCCAGATTGGAGCGGATTGAGGGACTGTGTGTGTGTGTGTGTGTGTGAGAGAGAGAGAGAGACCGTCTGTAAGGAAGAAAGTGAAGGAGAGACATTTGTGGAGAGCCCAGATCTGGATCCTGTTCAGATTAACTCGAGAGTTTTTAGAGCAGTCCTTGTAATGGAAAGATACATTACGCCAAACACCGATCTGATTCAATCAATTTATAGATTAACCTACATTTTATATCAGGTCTATGTAAATACACAGCTATTAACGTGTTATTCCTGTTATTATGAAACAGGTATGTAAACAAACAAGCATATAAAGTCATTCTTACTGGAGAAATGCTCTTCTGGCGACATGCCGCGCGCTGGCCAGCAGGAGCGCCGCGCGCCCGAGAATTTACAAATAACGGTTCCTCACGGTTTATTATTTTTTAATTCGCGTTGTTCAGTATTTTCCGTGCGGTTGCTGTCTGATTGTTGTGTGAAATTGATCCTCAGCAGAACGTTGACGAGATTGAGCTCCAAATTATAATAATTGACGTGCGTCGCTGGCAGACGAGGAATAAAAGGGTCTCAAAAGCAGTCGACAAAGCACTTGAAGGTAAGCCTGAAGAATCGCATGGATGTTGGTTAAACGCGAATGATAGTAAGTCTTAAAGAATCTCCCGGTTTGGTTGAGTAATTTAACGGGAAAGCAGGTGTGAGGTTGCGCCTGTCTCGTTGGATATAACACTGCTCTAAGCATCAGCGCTCCGCTGCAGCGTCCCGGTTATGACGCTCGGCGCTGCGCTGTGATTGGCTGACGAATGTACGGTCGTCTGTGATTGGCTGATGTCCGAGGTTGTCACACACAAACGCGTACCTGACCAAAGTCGCATACTGAAACTAACTATGCATGCATCTGCACTCCCCAAACGTACATAGCGATGCACTATTCATCTGTTAACGCGCATGATATTCAAAGTCATCGGATCACTGCTGTTTTCACACTGCACGACTATCTGGGGCAGCGCTCAGTCGCTGCTGTGTTCACACTGCATGATGGATCGGCGGCGAAGAGAGAGTCCACACTGCATGACTTTACAACAGGAAGAATCACCGACGACTCTGTCTGATCCGCAAACTACGTTTCAACCAGACGCACGCGGAAAATGATAAGGAAATAACGCAAGATCACGCTGATATTGTGGTCTCCCCCACAGACATGTCTATGGTCTCCTCCCCGATGAAACAGTACCAAAGATGACTTCCTTGTTAACAACATACTTCTGCTGGGAAACATTTATATACACAAATCTAACTTCTTGAAAGTGAAACCAACGTTTTGTGCATTTTATAATGAGTTTATTTCTTATACAAAGGCCCTCAAAGTGATGAAAAAGAAAAATGCAATAAATCTTTTTTTCCTTTATAGAAGAATATGATTTAACCCTAGCTACCTTTTATGTTTAATTTTATTTTTTATTATTATATATCTATATCTATATATATTTCTTCATGCACCTGTTCTTTACATTCTAATGCAAAAATGTATGTATGTATGTACATATGCTTAATAATAATAATAATAAAACGCATAGGTCCTCCCTGACCTTCCCGCTGCCCTGTAGGCCTATCTTGCTCTCTCACTAGCTGTAGCTCATTGCCCATGTATGTTTCAGTCAGAACTCATTTCACACAGCAGGATTTTGAATAGCCGACAGGTCCAGATATTTAGCATGCCAATATTGAAAATCGGGCAGTGTGAACTCGGCATGTGTTGGAGAGTTACAGAGATAAATGCTAGTCAGCCTAAAATCTAAACAGAAATAAGTCGAGTGATCCACTCATGATCAATGCTGGGTTAATTTGAGTACACTGGGTTGATTATTAGCTTGAGGACCTGGTGAAAAAGGAGGAATAAATGTGGTTTGGCAAAAGGAACCTGACTTGAACTGATGTTCCTTGGATTTAAGCTTACTGTTGAATTTATCATGGCCAATTACCTTTAGACTTTCAGCATGTTATGCAACTTTATTTATTTAAATCTGTTTGTAAAATTTGACTCTACACTCTAAAAATGCTGGGTTAAATACAATCCAGCGCTGGGTAAAATATGGACGAACCCAGCAATTGGGTTGTTTAGACCCAGCGGTTGGGTTACTGCCTAGAAGATTGGGTTAAACATTTAACCTAACTGTTGCTTGAAAACAACCCAGCATGTGTTCTGTCCAGTATTTACACTGGGTTGTATTTAACCCAGCATTTTTTAGAGTGTATTTAAGTGGGTGCATATGAGTGGATCCACACAATTTGAAGTTTGTGAAAATTATGTAATATTTAAAATTATTTTAAAAATTATTTAAAATATTTAAGTAATTTTAAAGTATGTTTTGGTTATTAAGTGAAGTATTAAAGTAGCTTTTTTATTTTTGAAGTATTTTTTTAATTAAAGTAATTTTTAATTAACCATTTTAAAGTTTTTAAATCTTTAATTATAAATTACAATTTTAATTAAGTATTTTTTATATTTAAGTCATTTTTAATATTTAAAGTAATTTTACTCAATATTAATTTTTTTTTTTTTTTACCTGCCATACACTCCAGTTTGATACCAAAACACATTTTAAGATGTGTCCATTCTAACTTCTCTAGTAGTTACAATGGACCTAAATAACCCCCTATATCGACTTATTGTACCCTACTATACTATTAAAGTAGTTTGCATCATACTTCAGGGGTTAGAAAAGGTCTTTTGCCTTTGCCAAGCCCGAAGGTACTCACAAAGCAGTATCAAATTTATACAGTACATAATAGATACAAGCATAGCCAAACAGCTGTGAGAAACTATTCGTGTTTAGTGAGTCACCAAAAGCCCCAAAATTCCATAGACTCTGTATTAAGCCTCAAGATCCAGAGGGTATTAAAGGATCTTTTTGCAATAACGGCTTACATGCTGTTCTACTGAGTTCAAATCAGCAGCTACAGCACAGCAGAAGTGTGTGTGTGTGTGTGTGTGCAGTACCTTCAGGTAGCACATTTGAAAGTTTTTTTCGTTTGAATATGGCATGTGTCATCTAAAGTGGCAACATTCTGAGAATATAGTTCTCTGTAATGAAAACAAATGGAAGGTTACTATGAAAGGTTTATCAAATTGTTAGAACAGAAATTGTTAGAATCTCTCATGGATACTTAAGTAATTTACTGTAATTGCGCCTCATGAGTTTGAAATTCTCTAAATGATCACTGCCAGTTCTAAACCATTAAAGTTTAAAATTTAAAAGACATGCCACTAAGTTTCAAAACTGTTTTATGGAGTTTTATGTACTAAAAGTGTTTTTGGAAAGATGTTTTGTCAGCTGAACAATCGGTATGTTAAACAACAGTACAGTCCATTGAACTCACTGTATTTCAAATCGCTCACAGCCTGGCTTTCATACCTGTCAAAAATTAAACATGGCACTAGCTAGATTTATTGACTTGAAAGATCTGCAAGAGCAGTATAGCCCAGCTGCTATGCATAAATAAGCAGAGCCCTTGTTAGTTAGAGACCTTAAGTGAAAACAATGCCCTCTTGTGGGGAACACCTGCACTTGTATATTGGTGAAATCTAATGTGTGATTGCTGAGGTTTAATTCCTACAGAAAGTTGACCAGTGAAATCGAAAACACCACCCATTCACTCTTCTATAAGTATGAATTTATTTCATAATTAATTTAACTTACATATCTGACAATTTCTTTGCTTGAAATAGCACATTAAAATGGAAAATGACAACCTGTGCTTAACCAAACCTGAGATAGACACATTATGTGACTTTATATATATATATATATATATATATATATATATATATATATATATATATATATATATATGATTCCATATAAGTGCTGTCAAACGATTAATCGCGATTAATCGCATCCAAAGTAAAAGTTTTTGTTTACATATGTGTATTGTGTATACTGAATATGTATATATAAATACACACACATACAGCATACATTTTGAAAATATTTACATGCATTTACATGTATATATTTATATTCATATAATTTATATCATATAAAAATATATTTAATATATAAATGTAACATATTTTTCTTAAATATTTCCATGCATGTATTTATATAAACAGAATAAATATACACTACACACATATGTAAACAAAAACTTTTATTTTAGATGCGATTAATCGCGATTAATCGTTTGACAGCACTACTATATATATATATATATATGTGTGTGTGTGTGTGTGTGTGTGTATGTACACACCACACATTTGATATATATGAATAAATAATTAAATAAATAGCAATATCACAAATAAATAATAACTTCAATAAATATGCCACACTGAATAAAACTCTTTCATAAATAGGGAATAAATAAGTTGTGCAACACCAGCAAACTATATATAAGTGAACATTTAGCTATTATTGAAAGCAATTTCCCTGTTGAACTCATTAATATTAAATGATATGTCACCAGAGCAGGGGCTGACAGCTATATAAAGGTAAAGCTCACGTATCTCTTACTGCACCAGCTTTTACTTTCCTAAACAAAGCTTCACATTAGCAGAAACAGATTCTAGATCAGCTGTCTGATCGTCTGGTTCAGAGGTCTTGGTGAAGGTCTCCATGCTCGGGCTTTTTGCTTTGCCCGTCTGGATGCCATGAGACCAGGCGCTGGTAACGCTCCTGCTGCTGCTGGTCAGGGTCAATGTTCACCCACACAGTTCCTGTCCATTTGAAGCCCCGAGTGACTAAGCAGTCGCCGTGCAGAGAGAATTCATCCAGCTCTCCAACCCAACCTGACGGAAATACGTGAAGAAGAACAATTATGAGCTCATTAATATTCATTATGCATATGCTACAATCAGAGCTGGGAAGTAAGTGATTACATGTTATCTGGATTACGTAATCAGATTCCAAAAATGAAGTACTTGTAATTAGATTATATTACATTTTAAAATACTCATAATCAGACTACAGCTTCTTTTTTTTTTGCATATTATTTTCACAATAGCAATAAATTATTCATAATTTATTGAATCTCCCTAATTCCTCTTTTTCATATTTTAAATGTTCTTTCTAAAATAGCCTACTGCTCATATACAAAGTCTTCCAGTTTGGACATTCACACAGAGATTAGTCATTAGTCAGGTGGCTACACAGCATTTGACCATTGGATTTACAAAAATCATTTCAGGTTTAAGATGTGTTTCTACATTACATCAACTACTGATGGACACATAAATTTTTATTTGAATTATCACACAATTGGTTATTTTACCATGTATTACTGGTACTTTAGAAGGCGTTTGTCTTTCAAACACATTAAAATGCACAAAGATTCACCAACTTTTTTGTTATCTGATCCTCTTTCACCCCCTAAGTACCCTGAGATTTTCAAATAAATATTTTAATAATTAAGTATCACATTTGTATGTTCATGTTTCTCTGACATTGATTATGGTCACGTGAGATGCAGGTAAACAAATATTTTTTTAGTAAATGTTTTATTTTGATTGATTTTAAAATGACTTATTTTAATTTAACATTTTTTATGATTTTTTTTTAATTAATTAGCTTTTCATTAAACTCATAAACCCCCTGCAGTTTCTTCTAGGCTTGCTGCGATAGTGTTGACGGTGATTAATCCACAACACCGGTTACCTCATTTGCCCACTGCAGCACCATCCCCCATCGTCGTTTTGATTTTTTTATAGTAATAAAAATAATTTAGTTCAGTTAGAGAACAGACACTACAATTAAAAACTGAATGCGGCTGCTCAATGCAGCGTGCCGAACAACAGTCGCATCACAGATCAGATTTCATTTGTCACACGAGGAGAGTGAGTCGAGCTAAAGAGTGAGGTGAGATTGCCAAGACGATAGCGGATGATTTAACGAAATGCAAAAGTGCCTGTTTGACAATATTTTGGATTTTGAAAAGCCTGTTGACTTTTGCTGTGATTTTGTACGTTTTTTTTAAACATTCATTTCTTATTTTTTTGGTTCCACAGTGTTTGCTGATTTTTACTTTATTTAGCCTAAACTTTGTGTAATTTATTTATTTTATTTGACATCAAGGTGTTTGCTGTGCCTCCAAGCTTTCTTATTCGTTTTGCTAATAAACCTACTACGTTTGGTTCCACAGTGTTTACTTATTTTCAGTTTTGTATACCTATTTAAACATTGTGTAAGTTATTTGTTATTTTATATTAGGCATAGCCTATAGCATGTTGTTGTATTTTGTTGTTGCTTGAATTGCATTGCTTGAATTGCATTCAAGCAATTGACGCCGAATTGCCGCTACTTTGAAAATGTGCAAGGTGCTTTTAAAAGATATTTAAAAGCAAAGGAAAGTGAGGAAAAGAGGGACATAATGTAATGTTTATCGCACTTCATGTTGCTAATAACAATGAATAGAATATATTTTCTTACTCATTTATATTTTTATATTAATATGGTGCAAGATTATCCTATTTAAATCAATGTGATGAACGAGTTAGGTCAAAAGTAATCTAAAAGTAATCTAAAAGTAGTCTGATTATACTACCTAAAATGTGTAATGTAATGGATTACATTACTAACTACAATTTTTGTCATGTAATTTGGAATCAGTAACGGATTACAATTTGTAAGTAGTCTACCCAGCGCTGATAACAATAATAATAAAAAACATATAGTCACAAATACAAGAAATGGAGGCATGTGAAAAAGAGAAACTCACCATTGCCATCTGAGAGGTGGTTATACCACAGCAGAGCGGTTCCAGCTACAGGTTTGACCTTCAGATTACCTTTATCACAGTACTGCTGAGAGAGATCACCTAAGACCTGAAACACACACACACACACAGACAGAGTTTCCAAGTGAAGCTGCAATAACGTCAAGTGCCTAAGATAGCTATCATAATTCAAAACCTTCTTCCTGTTGCTGCCTGGTTGCCATGGCAACAGAGCTCACCTCCCCCTGTTGCCATAGAAACAGGAAATGGCTCACCTCCTCCTCGTATGTCCTGTTGTCAGCCACAGGAAAGCTGGTCTCTCCACCTCCATCCGCCGAGTTCAGATGCAGCAAGACCGTCAGATACCTGCGTATCAGGTCAGATACCGCCTTTTTATTATGGCGTAACATTTTTAAGAGTCAATCAAACAGATTTCAAATGTCTTATACAGTAGATGTACCTGCATGCGACCTGCTTGGAGGCGGAGTTATTAGCTGCCAGGTGTGTGTGGGCGCAGCTGTTGTCATGATTGGTGAGGCTGCTGTCATGGTGGGCATGGCTGTAGCCACCCTGCTCATAACGGACGACTTCCATTGGCTCGCTGAGATCGACCAATGAGGACGGCAGTCTCGTTAAACGGGTCACTCTGGAGAAAATAATAAATAAATAAATAGTTTGCCTATGCTTTTATCTGCATGTCTTAAACTAGCTCTACTTTGTACAATGTCTAGTACACAAGTAAGTAGCAGATTTTTACCCCAAAGCAATGTTATTTCAAGAAAAATCTTCCTGCGGTGACCAGGGACTAAAGTTCGCCCAAAAATGAAAATACTGTCATCAATTTCTCACCCTCATATCACTCCAATCCTGTATGGGTGTCTTTCTGCTACAGAACACCAAACTCCTTTTATTTCTTTTTTTCTCCCTCTATTTTCGGTTTTGTTTCAACTGGTTTTGTCAGTGAAAGTCAATAAGGAAGGCAAAAAAAAAAACAAAAAAAAAAACAAAACAAAGAAAATGTTTCAATTGTTTTTGTCTGAGCATGCCAAAACAAAATGAAACAAACTGAAAAAAAAAAAAATAACACAAACAAAACAAAATGTTCCAACTTCTTTGTCCATGCAATGAATGTCAATGAGAAGTCCAAAACCAAACAAAACAAAGAAAAAAAGAACAAAAGAAAATGGTTCAACTGTTTTGCTTATAAAAACAAAGTCAATAAGGAAGGCAACCCCCCCCAGAATGAAAATGATCCCCGTTTACACTGGCGTTTCCGCTGCATTTCAGAAAAAATCTCCGTTTACACTATACAACTGAAAACGCATTCTTAGCGAAGGGAACATGCGAGAGTCACTTCACGGAAGTTATTTCCATTTGTGATCATGTGATCTTCAGTTAGGAGATCTTGCGATGCATTTTAAAGCAAAGTTGGGGTTGATTTCGACTTCACATACAAACGCAAGTAGAATGGGCTGATTAAATTTGTCTTTATTTTAACGGAATATAAAATATTTTTTGTCAATTTTTCGGCTCTGCCCTTTGAAGGGAGTAGGGCATAGGGATGCTCACTTCCCTTTGGAATTCGCCCAGTGAATGTGGGCAGCCACGCCATCGTTTTCAAAAGTCACCGTTTTGGTCCGTTTACACTGAAACGCAACCCCGGAGTTTTCAAACTAAAATGGGGTCTGCAGCGTTCTCAAAAGTCTCTGTTTTCGACCTCGAAAATGCCGGAGTAGTGTAAACGATAGGCGTAACCATAGCAAAAGTTATGAGTTTTAAAACGAAAACGCACTAGTGTAAACGGGGCCTGAGAAACCAGAATTTCCTTGATCTTTTGACAAATAAGAGGTCATTGTACTATAAAAACATCCTGTAAGTTTCATAACTAAAAACTTTCTCAGTCTAAAAACAGCTTATATTAAAGGCAGACTGCCAAAAACACAGCTTTTGGAATGTTCCTATCTATGATGTAATAGTGTGGATAAGCACCGCCTCCACAGAAGATCATCAACGGCTGCTTCTACATCGCTGCCTGTTTAGCCCCGCCCACAGATTCGCGCATGTAGTGTAAATAATGAGAGGGACAAACGCGCAGGTCTACGCAGAAACCAAACGATAAAGATGGCTCTGAAGACAACAAGATGCTGTGTAGTGCCAAGCTGTGGAAAAACAGTGCTTGCTTTCAGGCCTGTAGCCAGCTATGAGGTCACCGAGGTCTGGACCTCGGTAAATTTTTTATGTTCAAAAACAAAATTTGTTCTCTGAATGACTAATTTGCTGTTGCCTCATATGAATATCTGCATAACATGTATAATTCAGTTTAGACAGTTTGCAAAAATGTTTAGCGTCCGTGGTATGAAAATGATCGCTGCGAGACGCTGGCGGAGTGAATGAGTCTTGAGAGGGCACGGGCACAGCCTCCGTGTTGCCAGATCCAACTATTATAAGAGTCTCTGGACTTGTCTTTTTCACTTAATTTGACACTTTAAAAAGTTAATAAAGTGGCAAGTTGCATTTTAGGGTCAACAATATCTTTATCTTATCTTATTTGCAAAATAAATAATTAATAATTTTGGTTTATTTTTCGTTTTCTTGTTTGTTTTAATAACAATATCTGGCAACGCTGCATCACCGGCACTTAAACTGACAGTAATCAAAAAAGCCCATGGACATGTTATTGCTGAGAGGATACGACATTCGGTAAGGGAAAAAAAAAAAATCATGATGTTATCTGTCAGAAACGTTATCAATGTTGTCAAAAAGAGTAGCATTTAACACTAGTACACAGATCTGTAGAACAAGTAGGTTACAGAATGAATTTCACAAAGTCATGCTAAAAACAGTCATAAGAGCACTAGACAAAGTTATCATCTATACAGCAATGATTAATGAAAACTATAACAGTAATATGTATTGTTGCATGAACAATAAGCAACTGATAAAATTATCCACCCCACAGTAAATTATTAATAAATTTTGATGCAATAAATATAGGATATGATTTAAAAATGAGCATCCCTCTAAAACAGAGAAAATATCTTTCACAAATCACAAACATCTACATGCCTGTCTCTTTTAAAGTGTTTATAGTGTATATAATGAGTTGTATTTGTAGGGGTTATTACAGCACAATTCTTTAACACCCAGTCTACAATCCTCTATGCCTATTCAAACAGAGTGTTCTGATGAGGGGGGTTAAAAACAGGACAGAAAAAAGCCTATTACTTCTAAATTATGTTTTTTGATGTAAAAATCTTGATAACATTATAAGTGGACCTCAGATAACAATACCAACTAAAAAACAAAGGCAGTTCATGACCCCTTTAAAGTCAATAAGGAGTCCAAAACAAAACAAATTGTTCTACAGCAGAAAGACAGCCGTACAGGATTGGAAAGATATGAAGGTGAGTAAACAATGTCCGTATTTTAATTTCAGTGTAAACTATCTCTTTAAGTGCCTTGCTCAAGCGCATGATTGTGCCGGATCGAACCAGGAACCTTTTAATTAGCAGCCCTGAGCTTTAAGCACTACTCCGTCCATCAGAAAGCCTTACCTGTTTCTGATACTCTTCAGCAGGTGGTGTGTGCCCTCTCCGAGGTAAAGTCGAGTGTGTGTGCTTCTCTGCCTGACCTTGGCATGTCCATCCAAACCTTGGTCAGCGGCGCTGTACTGCAACACTCCACCACTGACACGCTTAAACTCCTGCAGAGACAAAACTCCTGCAAACACACATCACTCGAAATCAGCTATAGCATCCATGTATCATTAAGAAAGTTAATGCATCTATTTGACCATTTAAAGCAGAAAGTCATGAAGAAAATGTGAGTGGTGCAATGCCAGTATATTGTGAGAGATATATGGTTGCTAAGATGCTCTGAATATTTTTAACACATTTCTATGTGGTTGCTAGCATGTTCTAAGTGGTTTCCTTCAGGTACAGGTCAACTGAGCCCATTTGCAAGTCTCTATGATATTCTGGTCTCTATATATGGCTTGGACTCTTCCTTCCTTGTAAGTCTTTGGGATTTGTCAACAAGTCGCATGATTTGAGGTATCATTCACGTATGTAGCACAAATCACAAATGATGCAGGACAAGTTACATCCAAAGGTTTACTATTTAGGTTTAGGGATGTGCTTAAATCCTCTACCTTAGGTATGTGCAACAGTAATAGAGATGCTCACCTCAAAAACACCACAAGTAAAACATAACTGCTGATGGCAGTGTTACAATGAGCAAGGCGAGAAAAACAAGAATAGCATTTCTCTATTTTTCTCCTTTATTCGCGGGTCAGTGAGTCTTCACTCTTTCCCCTCCGGAACCGAACCACAGCGGGACGCTCTCCAGACAATAGAGCAGGGGGACCGGAAGAGGGGACACTACCTCAGTGAGACCGTATGCGACCGGATGTGTGTGTGTGTAACCCTCATATTAATGAGACTTTAATGAGTGATGATAGGATCCATCCGGAAGCTGCTAGAAAACACTGCATGTTGTGTCATTGTGTCAGACCCACCACTCTCTCTCACACACAGACACACACACACACACTTCACTTACCAGAAGGGTTGGTCTCAAGCCCGGTGTGGATTTTCCGTAAATTGTATGAGCTCAGCCAAGATCCATCAGTTGAATGGGACAGACTCAAAATCTGCAGCAGAACAGATGCTTTTAATTCTGGGAATATTCATTTTATTACTGTTTCACTCAGTATTCCCAAGAACAGAATTCTGTCATCATTTCCTCACTCTCTTATTGTTCTGTATTGTAACTGTATTATTTTCTTTCATGGAACAAAACTGAGTGATTAAGCTTTCAAAGAAGAACTAAAAACTACCATGTTGTTGAAGAAAATATACAATGTATTTATATACACCGAATGTAGGGGTGTGCGATATTGACAAAAAAATAATATCTCTGTATTTTTAGAGATTTTGTCGATAACTATTGTTAAACAATATTTTGCTGAGTGTGTTTATGTGCTGGTAATTTGACTGGTTTAGGTCTGTTACGGATAAATAAATAGGACACAAAAACTGCCAGTAGGTGGCGGCAAGTCCATCTTAATGAATGATTCATTGAATCATTCATTCAAATGATTTGTTCAAAGCAGCTGATTCATTAAGAAACGAAGCAAGTGACTGACTTTCCCTGCGTTCCATTCAGAAGGGCTCATCCCTAGGGGTCTCCAACACATGGCTCAGGAGCTACCAGTAGCTCGTGGCCTGATTGGAGGTAGCTCGCCAAGACATACTCGACATATCGGTCGTGAGGTTATTTTCATTATCCTGTTTCGTATTTTAATTATCATTAAGCCCGTATTTGATTATCGCGAAAAACTTACAGTAAATACTGCTCTGCTTTAATCAAAGTTATTAAGAGTCTCACGCAGGCGCAACAAGCAGAGTAGTTTCGTTTTGTGTGAAAACATGACTGAAGGTAGACTACTGAGGGAAATTATATGAAAGAATGTACGATTCAATTATTTGTTGAATGCATAATACGAATTCCCTCCGTGTAACGCGTAATAAAGCAGTGTTTAGAAGCGTTCGTAGGCACCACCTGCTGTCCAACTGTGGATTTACAAATTCATTCAGTCTGTCTGCAATATTTTTGTTCAGACCAATGTGAAAATCGTACCAATTTTTTGTTGTAAATCTTAACCGGTCGATGGAAAATAGGCTACCTTGTTATCAGAAGTGTTGAGATTTTTAGAATGCACATTAGCTTATGTAGAACTGTTTATGGAGCAGATAAATATTAATTTTCCATTCTGACTCATCCTATTTATTACAAAAAAAAAAAAATTAAAGGCTGAAATGTTATAATTTTATTTGAAAAAAATGGTCAAAACTTGATTTGAACATGTAGTACATGTCAGTAGATAACATGTTATGAATATTTTTTGTTAGTTTAAAATCCAGCCATCATTTTTTTATGTTTTTATTTCACTGTTTAAGCAAACAAAAAGTGCATAGTGCTGCTAATTTTATTTGTTGGCTTTTGTCATAAAACTGTATATCAGTTATTTTTTAATATTTCCAGCACATTTTAACAATGCAGTGTATAACAGTTTGAATTGATACTTTATATAAAAGATTTAAGTATTGTATAATATGGGTAGCTCTCAGCCGCTTTCGTTTTTAAAAAGTAGCTCCCGAATTAAATAAGATTGGAGACCCGTGAATCCCTTCAAAGGGTTTACTCTCCGGAGTGAGAGCTTCGAAGGGATGAAGGGTGTAGGGGACCAAACAACTGTTTCTTGAAGTGCCCCTCTGCGTCATCATCCCGTGCCCACACGGAGGCGCCGTCATCATGAAAAGAACCTGTGCAAAGAATCATGGGGGCCGAAGGGTCCCACAGTTGTACCCTTCGAAATCCTTCACTCCGAATGGCCCTTTGAAGTGGCCAGTTTTGAGCACTTTCGGTTTGGAATGACCCTTCAATATGGCGGCCATGACTGTTTTCACTCCGAAGAGCCCTTCGGTTGATATATCCAGTTTGAAACACACCATTTATGAATGGATCATTGAATCACTGACTCAAATGATTCATTCAAAAATGAAACACTGAAGTGTTGCTATGACACACACAAATGTTCTGCTCCAGCTTTTCGTTGGCAAAATGTAAAATGTAACTCTCTAAATCTTAACTGACAGAATTGTCTTTTTTTCTGCTAAAGCCACTGAGCTTATACATTTAAGTGGCAGCATTAGCAGAATGACTGTCTGACCTCCTCTCTCTGCAGAAGGCCGTCCTGGTTGAGGTCGAGCAGGCTGAAGAGCTCTTCTTGAGTGAGCTGCTCCTCCTGGCTGTCCGGGGCCGTGAGGAGAGAGCTGTGGGTCAGGCCCTTCAGCTGGGCCAGCTGCATCACCACACTGCTCTCCTCCACACTCAGGAACCCTGGGATCTCTGAAATACACATCAACATGCCAATGTCAGTCTGCATACTCCATATACACCTATATATCCTATACTGCATAATACAGTGGTATGCGAAAATTTGGGAACCCCTTGCAGAATCTGTGAAAATGTGAATAATTTTAATATAATAAGATAAGATATTTTAATAAAATAAGAGAGATCATACAAATGCATGTTATTTTTTTATTTAGTACTGTCCTGAGTAAGATATTTTACATAAAAGATGTTTACATATAGTCCACAAGACAAAAAAAAATAGCTGAAATTATTAAAATAACCCCATTCAAAAGTTTGTGAACCCTTGGTTCTTAATACTGTATGTGGTTACCTGGATGACCTACGACTGTTTTTTTGTTTTGTGATGGTTGTTCATGAGTCCCTTGTTTGTTCTGAACAGTTAAACTGAGCACTGTTCTTCAGAAAAATCCTCCATGTCCTGCAGAATCTTCAGGTTTCCAGCATCTTTTGCATATTTGAACCCTTTCCAGCAGTGACTGTATGATTTTGAGATCCATTTTTTCACACTGAGGACAATTGAGGGACTCAAACGCACTATTAAAAGAGGTTCAAACATTCACTGATGCTCCAGAAGAAAACATGATGCATTAAGAGCCGGGGGGTGAAAACTTTTTGAATATGAAGATCAAGGTAAATTGTACTTAATTTGCCTTCCGGAAAACATGCAAGTATCTTCTGTTGCTTCTGAAGGGCAGTACTAAATGGAAGAAATGCTATTTCAACAAAATAAGAAAAATTTGGATCTTCATCATGTTCAAAAGTTTTCACCCCCGGCTCTTAATGCATTGTGTTTCCTTCTGGAGCATCAGTGAATGTTTGAACCTTTTTTAATAGTTGTGTTTGAGTCTCTCAATTGTCCCCAGTGTGAAATACACACTACTGTTCAAAATAAAAAAATTTATTCTGTTTTTTTTTTTTTTTTTTAAATAAATTAATACTTTTAAGGCAAATTAACATGGCAAATATTCCTCCATGATGCTAATATGGTAAGGTGAATGCCAGAGTGTTGCTATGTGATTGCTAGGGTGTTGCTTACAGTCTTCTAAGTTGTGGGTATCAGCTGAAGATCCCAGCACACCTCCTAACAATGTGTTAAGAGAGTCTTAAAGGCTGGCATGATTTCAGAGTATCTGTGTTTGATCTATTGTAGCAGTAAGTGTCTGTGGGAGACAGACAGAGAGAACGTCAACGAGGGGAGAACATTATGAGATTAGACTCCAGGATTAAAGGATCACACTCACACTATGCAGGCTAATCAACAGACACTGCAAATAGGTGTTAATGTAATCAATTCTCATTTGGTGAGAACCATCATTCCCAGGTGAATGTGAAGATACAGAAGTTGGTAGTAAAAAACAGTACTTGTCAGTCTGAGTCCAGTTGCATAAACACACCTACTATCTTAAGACGGTTTACCTTAAGAACTAGTTTGACCAGCTAGTGGTTAGCCAAGGGCAATCAGTCTTACTTTTCAGATTCAAATTAGACTAATTTTCTGTTTCATGTAACTGACTTGAGTAATGACCAGCCTTTCAGAAAAACAATTAGATGATTAACTTCTATGACTAGTCTAATCAGTTTATGCAACAGGCCACAGACGTCTGGGCTAAATCTCACCATCTTAAAGATTTGAAAGTTGTATGCTTAAATGTTTGAAATTTGTTTTGTAGACAAATGTAAATGTAAGCATATGAATATATTTACAAAGCAAGTATATTAATATAGGAAAATGTTTTTGGAGATAATAAGCAAATAAATAAAAAACAACATATTTATAAATACTCTTTATAAATAAATAAATAATTTTCCCCCATAAATATAATTTACAAATAAGTATTTTTATAAATATTATTTTATAAAACATAAATAAACACAAATATTTTTATAAATATTAATATGCAGTTAAAAGGGTTTATATAAATATTGCTTGCAATAAATATTTTTTAATATTGTTTACAAATAAATAACTAAATATTTTTGCAAATAACTATTATTTGCAAAAATAGATATTTTATAAATATTCATCTGCAATTAAATAACTATTTCTATAGATATTATTTGCAAATAAACTGATTTTATAAATATTATTTGAAGATAAATACATGTTTTATACATATTATTAACAAAAAACTAACATATATGTTCTTTGTTTTGGTTTACTATACAATACTTCGAAAATAATTTGGAAAATAATAATAATAAAGAATGAGTGGGTGTATCCAAATGTTTGACTAGTACTGTATATATTAAAACTGGTTTAATCTGGGTAATGGACACATTTTTAAATGGCTAAGATTAGAGGCCATTAAGTTGGCAAATATAATAAATTGCGCCCATCCCCCTCTTTGAGACTCATGGTATTGCCTGACCCATTGAGAGTGTTAATGAGACTGTGCCATTAATGTGGTCCAGCGGGGGCCATTCTTTCTCTGGGATGGGTGAGAGTGCTCAGTGATTTAGATCACTGTATATAGGTTTCAGCATTATCTACCACTGTTATTGTTCAGCATCATTCAAATGCAGACAATGCATAAACATATACATGCACAGAGACGCGTGCTCTTCATAAAGCTCTTCCGCATGGTTTGTCTGCGAGAGATGCGGTCTCTCTAATTCATTAGATGGGACGAGAGGAAAGAAAGGGTCCTGGGAATGAAGTGGACAGGAAGTGAGGGCCATTTTTGGGGTAGACATTGTGTAGTGCTCCCAGCAGGGGAAGAAAAACTCCTGAGCATCCAGCCCTCTCACACTTACACACTTCCTTTCACACACCTCTGTCACAGCCAGGCCTTCTTAGAGCTTTACACTTTCACTGGTTCACCGTTCCCAAAAACAACTTCTCATACAGTGAACACAAAAAACATATCGAAGTATATTTACCTATCCATCTAACTATGAACATCTAATCATCTACTTATCTATCCAACCATTTATCTATGCAACGTTTATCTATCCAACATCTATCTATCTACCTAATATCTATCTATCTATCTGTCTGTCTGTCTGTCTGTCTGTCTGTCTGTCTGTCTGTCTGTCTGTCTGTCTGTCTGTCTGTCTATCTATCTATCTATCTATCTATACTGTAAAAAATAAAAAGTTGAGAACTAAAAAGTTTAAGCCAACCAACTTCAGCAGATTTTTGTGTTTTCTCTACTTCTTGTTATCAGTTTATACAACAAAAAGTTGAGAAAACACAAAAAAACTGCTGAAGCTGGTTGCCTTAAACTTTTAAGTTCTCAACTTTTTATTTTTTACAGTGTATCTATTCATTTATCTAACATCTATCTGTTAGTTTATCTATCCAATAATTTACCCAACATCTATGAATCCATCTATCTAGAAATGTATTTCTCCATTGATCTATTTATATTGAAATTTATCTATCAATTTATATATCTAACCATCTATCAAACATCTATCTCTCATCTAGAAATTTATCTATCCATTTTTCTCTCACAATCAATCAATCTATCTTGCAATTTATCTATCCATTTATCATCTATATCTATCTATATTGAAAAGCATCTATCATTTTATATATCTATCTATCAAACATCTATCTTGAAATTGATCTATCCATTTATATATCTAACCATCTATCTCTCTAGAAATGTATCTATACATCTATTTATATACCTAACATCTATCTATCGATTCATCTATCCCATCTATCTATCTGCATCTAGTGTGTGTGTGTGTGTGTGAACACCTCCTCTGACTTGTGGGTAATCTGTTGTGTTATATTATCATAATCACACTCCTCAGGAAAGAAGAGAGGAAAAGGAAGTGTGTGGTAAAGTGGAACTCACTGTTCATCATCTCCAGCAGAGAAACAGAAGAATCAGCACTTCACACACAGTCACACATACACACCCTCCCTAACCAATCCACTCTCACGTCCTTAAAAGTCCCGCCCTCTCCCAGATGGGCCACAGGGAGTGGTGTATAAATACACCTATTACTGATTTACTCTGACACTACCTTACACTGACCCTCCAGCTCTCTGACGCTCTCTGGACTATGATGCTGACAGTGTCTGCTCTGCTGCTGCTCCTGCTTGGCCCTGGCATCGGTGCCGTGCCCAGCGGACTCTGGGAACACCAGGGATCCTCTCGTTGTGTGCCCATCCCAAGCAACATGGCCCTGTGCCAGGGTCTGGGCTACAACAGCATGCGGATGCCCAACTTGCTGGGACACGAATCTCCAGCTGAAGCGGTGCAGCAGAGCACCAGCTGGCTGCCGCTCCTCGCCCGAGAATGCCACCCGCACGCCCGCATCTTCCTGTGCTCGCTCTTCGCTCCTGTGTGCCTTGAGAGGTAAGACTTCCTTATAATAGACTGACTCTCAGGGATCAGTTGTGGCTTGTGTTTAGCATTACATAGCATTTAAATTAGTTAAATGATGCCATTATCATGCAAATGTGTACTAATATGTATGTTAAGTGGAAGTTAAAACCATCTGCAATGAAATGACAATATAGCAAGACAATACCCTTGCTTAAGCAAGAATGTGTTTTAAATGATTAATCCTCTTGTTGTGGTCATTGTGATTCATGGATAAATTTATTTTTCTAGTTGGTAGTTAATGTTATTGCATTGGACTTAAACTTACTGACTTGGCTCACTCATGGTATAACACCATTTAATTAATAAAATAAAAATACATATCCAAAAAATTTATATATATATTTTTTTTTAGGGTTTTACCTGCCTTATCACTCTAGTGTTTCTGGTCAGAAATGACTGTCCTACAAAAATTTGCTTATAAATATCTCTATTATGCTTTACTATCACCAAATCTTGGATTCAATTTTTTCTCAACTTGTTTTCTTTCAATAATTTTTCATGTTTTGCATTTATTTTTTGAAACCGACTGATCATAGGCCTCATTGATCTGAGCTTATGCACCTCAGTTTTTGACTGAACATTGCCAGAATAATCCACAAATACTGTTTTTTTCCCCCATGTTTTTCACTCAATCTGAGGTGCATAAACTCAGATCAGTGAGCCTTATGACCAATAATTTTCAAAAATAATTACAAAACCTGTGTTGACTGAAAGAAAACAAGTTGACAAAAAAATTGAATTCAACATTTGGTCACAGTATAGCAAAATATGAGATTTACATCCTATTTTTAAAAGGTCATTTTTGATCACAAACAAAAAATTAGATTTTCAGCAACTAACAAGGGTAAAATCAGTTCAATTTAATTTAAAAATATAAAATAAAATATATGTATTTAAAAAACGTGGTCTACTAGCAAAAATTATATATATATATATATATATATATATATATATATATATATATATATATATATATATATATATACACATACACACACACACACACTCATACCTTACAACTTTTTTTGTTTTTTTTTTGCTATTTTGTAATATCTTACTGCAATTGGCCAAAAGTGAATGTATTTGTCAGGCTGTGAGCTAAGAAACCTCTCATCATTATGCTACTTTTCTGCATCAAATCATAACAAAGCTCTTAACAGTGAGTGAATTGTAATGTTTCTCTCATGGCTTCGCCTCTGGCCTTTCAGGATCATTTCACCATGCAGGAGTCTGTGTGTGTCGGTACGGGACAGCTGCGCCCCCATCATGAACTGCTACGGTTACCCCTGGCCTAGAATACTACAGTGCGACCAGTTTCCCAAAGATCACCTAATGTGCATTTCCTCAGTTGCGCATATGCAAAACGGCACCAGCAATGACGGCCGAGGTGAAGAGAGATCTTTCTTTTTTTAACATGCATATTTTTTCAAAGCAATGCAGAGAGAAACTGGGTTTTCCCTGTCAAACTTATTTTTGTGGTTGGTTTCAGTGGTGCCGCGTGCGAGCTGCACAGACTGTGAGCTGGAGGAGGCCACGTCATCCAAAGACCTGCTCGACCTCTTCTGTAAAAGTGACTTTGGTAAGAAACTCTACTTTTTGCTCATTCGCAACGACCATAAATTGTTAATACTGAAACTCCCTGCTCATGTCTGTCTTTCTCTCTCTCTGCTAGTGGTTAAAGTGCGTCTATCCAAGCTGAACTCCAGTAGTTCTATCCTGACGATGTTCTCCTTGGGCTCTCGGCTGGAGGTCCTAAAGCACGGCCCGCTGCTGGGAGGGGAAATGAGGAGTCGCCTCACACTGTGGCTGGAGCGGGACGCCACCTGCGTGAGCAACCTGACCCGCGACCATCCCGACGGGGGGACCTTCCTGCTGACGGGCACTGTGACGGGCAAGAGACCGCTGGTCACGAAAGCGTTCAGCTGGGGAAAACGCCAGCGGCACCTCAACCAAGCAGCACGCAAGTGGAAAAGCCATCGGTGTAGAGGGTAGAGTTTCAGAAAACGTACCTCAGAGTGTTCATAATGTTGTAAATAATAGAAGAGCCTTGTACTATATTTTTAAATCTTAAGATATTAAACTTTTTCAAAAGTTTTTTCTTAAACGAGAGTCTACGTGTCCATTTTCTGTCATAAATTTCATGGTCACTTTTACATCTGTAATTAATGAGAGTTAGAGTTATATAAAAATGAATCTCTACAGATGAAATTGGAAACTCACCGAACAGCAGTGGCTTCAAGCTGAGGGTGCGCATGTTATGGGTCCGGTCAGGAACCAGAGAAACTCTTTGCACGTGTCCAACCTGAGCAGAAAAGATATAACATCCCCCGGATTACACACACAGAAACAGAGCAGTATTACTCCATGAAAAGAGTGCCTTAAGTGATGGAATAAAGCTAACATCAACTTTAATGTCATTAAAGGCATTTTTTAAAACTTATCAACACATTTTTAACACGATTTATAAACATGTGATTATTTAAATTCTAGATAGTAATACATTGCCTTTGTTATTTAGACTTGTGTTGTAATCGTTAAATAAAATACAACTTTTACCATTAAAATTGTTTCATTCATTTAAATAAAGCTGAAATAATATAAAATGTAAATATTAAAATCATAAATAGCTCTCTCTCTCTCTTGGATGGCTCTCTTTCTTGTCAGGGGTCACAATAATAAATAACTAAAAAAATTAAAAAAAATAAATGTTGCCTTAGATACTAAGTGAAATGAAATAAGCCTTTGTTGTAGTACTACAATTTATAAAAACAAAATCTGAAATAAAGTCAAAGCTACATTGATATAGCTTTAAAGTTTTAGCAATAATAGACTGTAAACCTGATATAGTTTTACCATATAAGTTTCTCGCATATTAGCCACAAAAGCTAGAATTGTCAAAAAAACAAACTAAGAAAAAATAAATGCTATGTCAAAATCTTAATAAATACTAAAACAGCAATGCCCCCAGTGGGATGCATTTAATAAAAATGTGAACATTTTCTGTGTCTGAAAAAAAAGCTTAAAATTGCAAAAATTTTAATTTAATGTTTTAATTTAATTTAATTGACTTTAATTTATATTAATGTTTTATTGATTCCTGTGTCTCCAGCCTTATTGTATTAATGTTTTGAATAAAAATGTTTTTCTACATTTAAAATGAAATGAGAGCGGAGGTGGTGATGGGGGATACATTATTAATTATTTTAAAAATTTAAAAACTCCATGTTTTCTATTAGTATTACAATTGGAAGTGCGCTAGGTTGTAAGAACAGCACTCTCTGTACTTGACATTAATTTACACAGTTCAGGGATAAGCTGTATATTGCAATATAATACTTTAATTTGTAACAGACAAATATAGGAATGTTATATAAAAATTTAAGACAGTGCAAAAAATAAAATAAATAAAAACACCCTGCTTTCTCATATTTTTTATTATTTTTTTTAAAGAATAAGAAACATGTAACAGATATCAGTGAATAACAGTGAATACCCGAATGCCCTCCAGGCGCGGCAGGTGGAAGGAGAGCTCAGGGCTCAGGTGTGCTGAGGACGGGGTCTGGTGGTGCTCAGTAGGCATGGGTCGAGGGGCACTAGCACTCTTCTCCAGGGGTACATCCTGCTCCCCAGAGCCCGTGTTGTAGTGCACATAAAGCAGCAAAGCTATGATGTTTATTATATAGAGGTGGAAGAAGGCCATGACCACCGCGAAGTACGCCCTGGAGCAGACGCTGCTCTTCTGGATGTGGATCCGCTCGCGGCCGCCCGGGTGTCGCGGTGCAGGGGGGAAGTGATGGGACTCCCCCTCGAGCTCACGCAGAAGGTCCTCATACTCATCCATCTCCTAAATCACTGCTCTACCCTCTCATTGGAGCAGATCAGCCGGGGTTTACAGCCAGCAGAGGTTACCTGGTTTGACAGCGGCTCACAGACATCACAGCGGCTCAGATGCAGATGTTGGCCACTCGTTTATAAAAAGGGTCCATCGTGTGAGATGATGAGCATCTGCGCAGGAAGGTCTTCCGATTTAGGAGGATGTCAGCCGCTTCACAGCGCTCGTGTAATCCAGTGGGCGATCAAATCTGACCAGTCATACACATAACAGATCAACTATACCAATAAAAGCGGGAAAAACGCACGATTCCTTTATAAACGATGAAGGAAAATAAGAACATTATTTATTATTATATTCGTCTGTCATTTGCTTTACAAACAACGCGAAGCGACCGATGCTAAGCTACAGATCCCGAGTCATAGGGTCATTTCAAAATAAAAGCTGGGTGGTTTGTCTTAGTTTATTTATTTTTTGTTGACAAAATAGCTAGATTTTGCGTCGTTCTTATTATATAATAAATAAAATGCCGATGAGAGTATTATTAGTAAGACAATTTATTTAAATGGCCTACATAATAATTACAGTGTGAATATGAATATATATATATATATATATATATATATATATATATATATATACACTAATTTTTTTCTTAATTATTGGAGTACGTTTTACAAGAAAATACCGTTTTAAATAGTGCTGTCAAACGATTAATCGCGATTAATCGCATTCAAAATAAAAGTTTTTGTTTACATAATATATGTGTGTGTGCTGTGTATATTTATTATGTATAAATAAATACAAACACATCCATATATATTTAAGAAAAATATATTTATATATTAAATGTATTTCTATATAATATAAATTATATAAACATGTAAATACATGTAAATATTTTCAAAATATATACTGTATGTGTGTGTCTTTATATATACAAAATAAATATACACAGTACACACATATATATTGTGTAAACAAAAACTAATTTTAAACCATTTTAATTCAATGTGTTACTTTCCATTTCTTTGTAAATATTTGTGAAATTCTTCAGCTATTTCTGAGTGAAAAAGATTTAAAGTAAATCCAACACCATTTTTGCAACAAGTGCATACATACATAATGTATGTTTGTATGGTGCATACAAGTGCAAAAACATAAATAAGCAAAAAGGTAAACA
Organism: Spinibarbus caldwelli; assembly: GCA_039654775.1. NCBI lineage: Eukaryota > Metazoa > Chordata > Actinopteri > Cypriniformes > Cyprinidae > Spinibarbus > Spinibarbus caldwelli. Next base: position 23,576,893 of record CM077260.1, read on the forward strand.
TTAGAAAAATAAACAAACGAATAAATAAGCTAAATGAAATTAAATTAAATTAAATTAAATCATAAATGTGATTTTTGTGAATGTGAAAAATAATGAAAACCAATACATTTATAAATAAACAAATCACTGATAAGCCGAAGAAAGCAAGCTAAACCTCATCAATAGAATCATCAACATCATCATAAATAAATAAATAAAATCTAATATTATTTTTGTTTTAAGAATTCTTCACATTTTTTATTACAAGTTAAACAAAAAGATTTGAGAAGTGAGTCTAAAAAAAAAATGTTAGAGAGTTGGAAGTGAGCCCGAAAACTTTTGTTTGTGGATAAAAATGTACCAAAACATACAAAATGAGATTATATTACTTTATTAATAAACATGTTGAGGAGGAAGCGTGAAGTAAAGTGAAATAGCCACTGATTGAACTTGCATTATTTTGCATTAAGGGTTCAAACGGAAGCTCTAGAACAGTCCAGCGACTGGAGGGGCGTGGCTTGAGGCTCCGCCCATCGCGCTCCAGGCAGTCACACCAGAACACAGTCAAACCCCGGGAGAACATACCAGAAACCCCGATCAGACACACACACACCCCGCCAGAGTCATGTAAGTCTGCGCTTTCTGTGGAAAATATCTGCTCTGATGTATGCGAAATACAGCTCGCCACTGAAACAACACTGAATCATTGTGTAGACTGTGAAGCTTATCGCTAGCCAGCATTAGCTACTTCTGCACGACTCATTCACTCTCTCCCAGTCGGTAAATTATCCGGTAACGTAGTGGAAATATCGGCAAATTTATTAAACACTAGATCTAAGAGCATTACGTTCAGAAATCTGTATTATTTGTTATAATGTGTGTAATGTAAAAGTAAGTTAGCTCGTTACAGCTAGCCTATATCAGCTCACCAGTGTTAGCATGTTAACTTACCTCCTTTGCCACTCAGGTCTGTTCATAAACGCGCAAATCTTTGTGTTTTTTAGTATCGACAAACTCGCTCAAAGCGTTGTTAATGTGACGGAGTTTGTCGGTTTGTTTTAATGGTTGAATGAATCGCGAGAACGAGCACGTGCTTCAGGGCCAGAATGAATGAATGAATGAAGAAGTTACTATAACACACACATCCCTTTAAGAAGACTATATCTAAACCTCTCATCATAAGTCTGTGTTTTTAAAAAGGTGTTATTTTTTTATGGCAGACATTCCTAGGACTCAGATTGTTATATGAAGAAGTCATGTGATCATTGATTATAAAAAGAAGGTTGTGCCCTGATGGTATTTCACATCAGTTAATTAATTTGGTCCTGTGGGCATGGACAGTATGAGGATTAAGTTTATTATGAGGATGGGATTTAATAAATGTATTCATTAAAATTCCACTGTTGTTAAGTGTTTGCTGGTTTCAGAGTGAAATGTTGAGTCACTCAGTATGGGGGATTTGATGCACCTTCTTTTAGTAAAGGAGCAGAAACAGAGGCAGCAGGTTGAAGTGGTGTGTGTCACGGATGTCCATGCCACCTGCTCTTTACACACTTTCGTATTTGTTGCATGAATTGAGTTTTCTTTGCCTCACCTACTAGTAGTGTTTGTGGGGACACCTAATATTTAAATTAGTGATTGACTTAAGGATTTTATTGGACAATGCTGATACTAGAGAGCAAGGTGCAGTTTTTAATGATAAATATTTTGCCAAGAATATTAATGGTAACCATGTAGGAAAGATTAGGCCTATTAATAAAGTATTTGTAATCTGTAATGGTTTTAAAGTCTCTTATGCTCACCAAAGCCATTTCTAAGACATTTATTAGATCAAAAATACAAATGCTAAATGCTATTTTGCTATACAGCAAGACAAAATGTATACCAAATTATTTTCTGGTAACTTTATAGAAAGAAATATTTATACAAAAATGTCAATCTATGTCAGTGCCTTTAAATTTTGTAAGTCAGTAAGTCTCTCACCAAGGATGCATTTATTTGATGATAAAATATGGGAAAAACAGTAAAATTGAGAAATAAATAATTTAAAAATGTAATTTATTCCTGTGTTCCCTGTGATTACTCCAGTCTTCCTTCAGAAATCAGTCTAATATGCTGATTTGCTTCTCATGAAACATTTCTTATTATCAATGATGAAAACAGTTGAGCCGCTTCTTTTTTTTTTTTTTTTTTATTCTTCAGGATTCTTTGATGAATAGAAAGTTCAAAAGCACAGCATTTGTTTGAAATATATATATTTTTAACATTATAAATGTCTTTGCTGTCACTTTTGATCAATTTAATGTGTTATTGCTGATCCTATTTGAATTATTATATCCACATATAAAATTGTTATCTGTAAATTATCCTATGCTTTTTAGCTTTAAATACAAATTTCCCTTATCAGGCATCCAGCAGCTGCTAAGTGGTACGACAGACGGGACTTTGTCTTCATTGAGTTTTTGGTGGAGGACAGCAAGGATGTGAATGTAAATTTTGAAAAGTCCAAATTTGGTTTCAGGTATGTTGCTGTAACACCAAAGGCTTTTTATTGTCGTTGCCTTAGATTGTATGCTGTAGTATGAGTGTTTTGTGGCTCAGCTAATGCTGTCTTCTGCTCTCTTTCAGCTGTCTCAGTGGGACGGATAACATGAAGTACTCAAATGAAATTGACCTTTTTGAATCCATCGATCAAGATGTGAGTTTAGCATAAAGTTGAGAGATCCCGTTTCAGATTACCCCCAGTGGGATGCACATCTCAGGATGAGCACATTTTCTTTTACTTTCTATTCTCAGGGATCCAAACACAGGCGTACAGACCGGTCGATCTTGTGCCGTTTACGGAAAGCGGTGTCAGGGAAATCCTGGCCCAGGTTAACAAAAGACAAAGCAAAGGCAAGTTTTGTTCCCTATTTATTATCACTGCAGTATTTACAATTATCACTGTCATTATTTGATTAAGGACTATGTCAGATATCTTGACAATTTGAGCTCAAACTGTATTAAAAGTGTTGGTTTTAACAATTATCTTAAAATGTCAGTGTTCTACTTTGTATTCTCTTTACCCCAAAACTGAAAATATGCCTCTAGATAAGTACATTAATCCAAATGCTTCTAACTATGCAAGTGCGATTTTGTGCATTATTGTTGCAAAATGTGTTAGTAATGAAATTCAAGTACACACTGCATTCTCAGCGCTGTCACAAGAGGCGCTATATTGTAAATTGTGTCTTCCATGGCCGGCTTTCTGAAGAGAATCTTGTTGAGCAAGTCTAATAGTAACACACGTGTTTGCATATTTTTCTGGGTTTTAAAATTAAATGGTAAACCTAGCAGTAGTTTGTGGCATCGTAAGTTGTTTGGCAATGTATCTAGTTAACTGTTAGTTTTTCCATATTACCTGTTGTATAAAATAATTCTCAGCTTGTAGTATCAGCCGGTGCATCCGTACTTGCATTGTTGACTGATCAAACTTGATATATGTGTATTTTGTTTGTCTCACTTGAATTTTGTCTACAGCTCAACTGGCTTAGTGTTGACTTCAACAACTGGAAAGACTGGGAGGATGATTCAGATGAAGATTTGTCCAACTATGATCGCTTTTCAGAGGTTAGTACTTTTTAGTTTAAAAAATAACTATAATTCATCCTCCCGACAGTATTGCCTATTATTATGGGAATTTTGTGAAGAATATGTCTGTAATTAATGTGGTGTACTGACTTGCTTTGTTGGTTTTAGATTATGGGCAACATGGGAGGAGAAGATGATTTACCTGACCTAGATGGAGCAGATGATGTAAGACTTAATAGTTTCTTCATATGTATAATAAAGTTTAATTTAATGGGATAGTTCATCCGAATCTTTCACTCAGCCTCATGTCATTTCCAACCCAACATGTTTTTGTTTTTGTTTTGTTTTTTTCCATACAATTAATGTGGTCCAATGTTTTTGTTTTGACTTTCATATTATGTTATTTTGAAAAATGAATTTGTCCATATTATGAAAGTCAGTGTGGTCCAAAACATTGTATGGACAAAAACATTCTTTAGAATATCATCTTTTCTGTTCCACTGAGAAAAAAAAGATCATACGGGTTTGGAATGACATGAGGGTGAGAAAACTTCACTTTTTTTAAGTTTCAGCTGAAACTAATGACGTGTAAAACCACTTATTTTTAATTAACTAGTTGTTTTACTAGTTGGGTTGTCTGAATGATTAGTCATCACTTTGAGGAATCCCAGGATAATTAGGATCATTTAGGGTGGGTCTCGTCCAATCGGGTGGAGCGTAACAGAATGGAACAGAACACAGAGGTTTCAACACACTTTTGGCAGGAGATGTTTTTAACTTGAAAGGGGATGAATTTAGAAACAAGTATTTACTGTGCTGACAGTCTAAAATGCTGACATCAGGCTAAAACAGCTGCATCTCTAAATTGATCCTCTTCAAAGCACAGTAAATAGTAAAACTAAAACAAAAAGTATCTAGATAAACAAAACTGTATCACTACTGTATCACTTAAAACATGTAATGTCATTTTCCTGCTATTTAATGACTCCTTGTTGATTTTATTTTTTTTTCAGGAATTGGCTGATAGTGATGATGAAAGTAAGTTTTCCTCTTTTTTTTCTAGCTTGTATGTTCAGAGCCATTTCAGTTTTAAAGTGATGGTTCAACCCAAAAATGTCTTTACATCTTTTACTTACTTTTAAAATTCTCTCATAATTTTTGTCCAACTATTAAAATCACCTAATCAAATTTCAAGCCAAAAAGTACTTACAGACAATAAACAATCCATATGAATCAAGGAGTTTGAAGTCTTTTAAAGAAACACGACAAGTTTATATAATGAATATATTTAGTTTATTCACATATAAACACTGATCAACACACATACAAAGAGCACTTTAAATGTGGTAAACTCAGCTGTGCTTGCTTGATGCTTGAGAACAAACCTCACTGGTTCTTGCATGTCAAATAAGCATGTTTGAGATGCACAATTCATGTAGATTAATTTTACATTGCATGTCAAATAAGCATGTTTGAGATGCACAATTCATGTAGATTAATTTTACATTGCATGTCAAATAAGCATGTTTGAGATGCACAATTCATGTAGATTAATTTTACATTGCATGTCAAATAAGCATGTTTGAGATGCACAATTCATGTAGATTAATTTTACAATGTCATTATGTATTTTTTGAAGCTTAAATATTGTTTACCTAGACTTACGATGGATGGATACAAAAATTGAAGCATTTGTTCTTAAGTTTTGAAGATGTACAAAAGTCTCATGGTTTTGAAAGGCTGTGAGGTTGAGTAAATGATGACAGAATTTTCATTTTTGGGTGAACTGTCCCTTTAAGTGCTTTTGTAATATCTTAACTCATTATGCTGAAAAAATATTGCAAATGATTTACTGTCCTCCTTGATTTTCCAAAGTTGTACGACTGTTTCTGTTTGAATACAGAGGCGAATTTATGTCCTGGCAAGCTCCAAAAAGAAACAAAAACACTATTGAAAGCTTAAACTCTTGTCCTCATTCATTGTAACGGCAAGAAAAGCAACCAGTGAATTATACCAGTGCATAATAGATTTTCTCCATTTGTGTTTTACTGAAGAAACTTATGCAAGCTGGAACAACAAAAGAGTAAAATTATGACAGATTATTATACTTATTAACATGTTGTTTTTCTCCAGAAATGCCAGATCTGGAATGAGCGACTGGCACGTTGTGGACAGACAGAGGAGGAGAGGGGGATGACATAATGAAAAGAGGAAGCTGTCACCTAAATGCTACTTGATCTGAAAAAGAGCAAAGCTGGATTCAGTGAGACCGTTGAGTTCATAAGCATCACCTCTGTCTCAGTAGCTGCACTCCAGAAGATCGTCTTAAACCTCTGTTGGGAGTTATTATGCATATTGTTGTACAGAGCTTCGTTGTCCCTCTCCTTATGACCAATCCTGGCTTTTTTTTTTTGTTTTGTTTTGTTTTGTTTTAATCTGTACTAAAAACATGTATACTTAAACTGTTTGGAAAAACTGCACTGTATTCGTATTTTTTCAACCGAAAAGCAATAGATGTGATGGAAAGTTTCTTTTTTTTATTGTAAGGCATTGAAATTAAAATGAAAAGTGAAATTTTGCAGAGGTGGAGAGGGTTTGTGTCTTGCAAATCTTGTGATTAAATCCTAAGAATGCTTATGGATTTTGGAAACTGTAAGTTCCAGTTATTAGACATAAGACTCACTGCCCTAACATACACTTCTTTTCATATGTCTCTTGAGGTGGTACCAGATTTGTTGGATGTTGATATTTTCTGACTCTCTCCAAAATGATCAGTTTCCCCAAAGTCTATATTAGCACTGTATTTGCTATTGGACCATTAATGTCTTTCATGTTGTGACTGCAATATGAAATATGTCTTCAAATGTAAAAGATGGGAAAACAGAAAGGTATTGTATGTTTCCAATCAAATCTAAAACAAAAATACCAAATAAGTTTACTTTATCAAAATTAGGAGCTAGACAGGGCTATGTTTGTGCATATTGCTAGTTGACTCCTATCAATGTTTTCAAAAGAAAAAAGCTTTCAATTTTGTCTACATATTTCTAATAAACTACTCAATGCTTACCTTTTAATTTTTTCTGCTGAACAGTTAAATTGACAATTCACCCAATAATGAAAATGGCCAGCATTTACCATAGTTTCAATCCAAACTTGAGTAACACACACACAAATAAAACTAAAAATACAATGAAAGTCAAGGTGGTCCATTGTTGTTTTTCAAAATATTTTTTTCTGCGTTTCATAGAAAAAAGTACATTATACAGGTTTGAAATGATGTGAGGGTGATAGATGATGACACAAGTTCAATTTTAGGTGAACTGTCCAAGATGTGAATGAGTTTGTTTCTTCATTGGAACAGATTTGGAGAATGTAGCATTACATCACTTGCTCACCAATGGATGCTCTGCAGTGAATGGGTGCCGTCAGAATGAGAGTCCAAACAGCTGATAAAGACATCACAATAATCCACAACACGACTCCAGTGCAGTGAAAAGCTGTCTTTGTAATAAACAAATCCATCATTGATGGACTGGAGTCCTGTTGTGGATTATTGTGATGTTTTTATGACTCTCATTCTGACGGCACCCATTCACTGCAGAGGATCCATTGGTGAGCAAGTGATGTAATGACACATTTCTCCAAATCTGTTCACATGGACAAACTCATCTACATCTTGGATAGCCTAAAAGTGAGTATATTTTCAGCAAATTTTCATATTTGAGGTGAAATATTCCTTTAACAGATACAACTTTAGATGTTAAAATTAGTAAATGTTGAATTGAGCATTAACTAAGATTAATAAATGCTTTAGGAGTATTTTTCATGTTAACAATGGAACCTTATTGTAAAGGCTCCTCCCTCAGGCAACCTGGCTTCAGTAACTTGTTCAGGGGAATAATGGTGATGGGATATCTGCGCAAGCATGAGGCACAATTGTTGTTTTTACCTGCCAATTCCATACCTCCAGAGGCGTATTTAATAAACGCTTTCATACATCATTTCGCCTCGAGGTCAAGAAGGAGGTGCTAAAATGATGATGGGTTCATAACGACGCGCACCATGTGGACACCTCTCACTTCACACCAACCCTTAGCAGGGTGTAGCCTATCTATCACTTGCATGTTAATTAAGCATATACCATAAATGCCTATTTAAAAAGGGGATATTCTGGATAAATGCAGTCGTGTACATATTATGTACCAATTATTGGATGAATGGCATGGCCTCTACCTATCAGTGGCGGACCATCACTTCCTACAGCCGCATTGTAGCTGCGCATCCATTCCTCTCCAGTGACTTCAGACTGAGCTTCACCACGCTGGGCCCTAAAGCCTGACTTCTTTCTGTTGCGTTCGATACACACATGAAGTCTTCCCCTCAGCAGCAACAAATGTGGGTATAGAAAAGGGAATCAATAATGGCAATTTGTTCATGATTTTATATTACTAGAGGAGTTTGTTTGTTGCAACCGGCCCTGCTTTTTCATTCATCAGACCACAAATGTGACCCTGGACCACAAAACCAGTCATAAGGGTCATTTTTTTTAATTTTCAGCATGATTAAGTAAGCTTTCCATTGATGTATGGTTTGTTGGGATAGGGCAATATTTGGCCGAGATACAACTATTTGAAAATCTGGAATCTGAGGGTGCAAAAAAAAAAAAAAAAAGAGAAAATGTGCCTTTAAAGTTGTCCAAATGAAGTCCTTAGCAATGCATATTACTAATCAAAAATGTTTTTATATATTTAAGTTAAAAGTTTTTATATATTTATGGTAGGAGATTTACAAAATATCTTCATGGAACATGATCTTGGCATAAAAGAAAAATCGATAATTTTCACACATACAATGTATTTTTTGGCTATTTCTACAAATATGCCCGTGCTATAAGACTGGTTTGTGGTCCAGGGTCACATATTTACATGATGGAGCAAATAGCTGCAGACAAATGTGGTTCCTTTCTAAGTTTTTTGTTTATACCGCTGTTAGAGCTGCTGTATAAGTGATTTTTTTGGAGTGCCACATGTGTAAAATGTGCGTAAAACTGACCACACACTTGTGTCTGTGTGACAGCCCTAGAACATGTGAGCAGCAGAAATGACGCCCTGTCCCAAATGAAACCTAAAATGTTACATGGGACACCCGTCTTATGGAGTTGTACAGTCATGATGCTCATCAGAATTCCTTAAGAATACAATTTGAGACAGGGCCAGAATCTGACTGGGCCCCTGTGTATTGGCCAATCAGAGGCAATATTATTATATAAATTTACTAGCAATCTCATAGTGAAAATTCTTACTATTATTATTATTATTTTTTTTTAGCGTGTTGAATTTTTAGCATCATTACTCCAGTCTTCAGTGTCATATGATCCTTCATAATTTTTTCTAATATTTTGATTTGCTGCTTAAGAAACATTTCTTATTATTATCAATGTTGAAAAAAAGTTGTGCTGCTCTATATTTTTGATTGTCCTTTTTCAGGATTCTTTTATGAATAAAATGTTTAAAGGAACAGAATTTATTTGAAACAAAAATGTTTTGAAACAGTATGAATGTTTTACTGTATTTCTTTGGCCAATTTATTGCATCCTTGCTGAATAAAACAGAAATGGAAGACAGAATATTTGGGAAAGCTTTCACATATATTTGCAACTGAATACCAGAATATCATAATCGATTTTCCACCAATAGGGTCTTGGGAAAGTCAACCAGTTTTTTATAGGTATTCAAATTTAACTGTCTGTTCAGAAGCTGCTTTGCATAATTTTAAAAAGAGTTATTTTTTATGGAAAATAATACTTTAAAAGAATATGCAAACTGAATGTAGTGTTTTCTGATACTTAACTGCATGTTAATTAAATGAAAATGTATTATAGTTTACATTTATATTGCATGCAATTAATTGAAAGTAAGAGTGATTTTGACCCATTTAAGCAGGACATCTTTATAATTTTAATACATATTTGTAATTTCATAATTAAATTTAAGTACATATTTGTCATTTCATAATGTGTGTGGAAATATGGTTAAAGTGTATGGCTGAATGTACTGATAAACATTTATAAGAAAATATACTTTAATGTCATTTCTATTGAAACTTCTATGTCATGTAGGCTTATTTAAATATATTTATAATTACACATTTGTAGCAAAAGTTTCAATTTGGTATTTAAAACAGCCATCCATCCATTCTCCAAACAAAGCTTACCCTCTGTAGGGTCACTTATGTTTTAAAATACATTAACATTAAATGTAAATGTCAAATAACTCTACAGTTAAAATAAAAATCAAGTAGCCTACTTCTCTGAAGCATGACTAAAGATGATTTAAAACAATGATCTGAAATGTAAACCTTTCAATTTGGCATTATTACAAATGACACTTTTTAAAAGTGTATTTAAGTGTTAAGAAGCAGTCATGAAAATGAACTCTCTTTAAGTATTGGTCTTCAGTAATATTAAATGTGACCCTGGAGCACAAAACCAGTCGCACGGGTATATTTGTAGCAAAAGCCAAAAATACATTGTATGACTCAAAACTATCAATTTTTCTTTTATGCCAAATATCATTAGGATATTAAGTAAAAATCATATTTTGTAAATTTCCTAATTCAAAACCTAATTGATTAGTAAGATGCATGGCTAAGAACGTAATTTGAACAACTTTAAAGGCGATTTTCTCAATATTTTGATTTTTTGCACACTCAGATTTCAAATATTTAAATAGCAGTATCTCGTCCAAATACTGTCCTATCCTAACAAACCATACATCAATGGAAAGCTTATTGACCCTTATTTATGACTGGTTTTGTGGTCCAGGGTCACATATGGCCTTCAGTAATATTACATTATCTGATTTAAGTACACTACAAGTGCACATTCATGACAGTGGTATTCACAGGGGTATTGTGGTCTATGCACAGCTGTTTTGTGTGAGAGACTGGTTCGTGTCAGAGGGCCCCGGGCTCCTCTTCTGCAGCGCATCCAGCCGGCGTTAAGACCCGGAGGCGCGCGGTCCTCCAGCCGTCACTCACTTCCTCTTTCGGCTCGCTCTCTTTCTCTCTTCTTGATCATGGCTGCGCTCAAACATTACCAGCCATGTTAGCAAATCTGAAACCCAAAGGTTAGCGATTTACCCGTTTATTATTTACATCGCTTACACCCTCTTCATCCACACTGGTCCTTTCCCGGGGGGCATACTCTCTGTCTCCTGTGCGGTCGGCAGATATCAAGGTTGGGCAGGTTTATTATCATTTATACGGGGAAACTTTTGAGAGTGTGTTGTGTGGGTGATGATGCTGTCTCATTTTCTCTTAGCGTGTATCTGGAAAATAACCTGAATTAATCAACGACAGATGACCTTCTGAGAGAGATGATGAACGTCTGTTTTTAACATTGCATTTGTAGAAGCGAGCTTTAAAAACATCATAAACTAACCCCTAATGTCTTACAGCTCACAAACCCTCTAGTATTTATATAATCAGCCCGTTTTATCTGTGCGTTTAGTGTCTTTAATTATTTAAATAACGCACAAACCCGTGGTTATGTAAATAAGTCCTGCTGTTTACGTTTACTCCACTTTCGTCGATGATTAAACGCTCTTAAATTAATTTCGAGCCCAATTTCATTCATACTCTAGAATATTGAATTAACATTAATGCTAATGTGCGAATATTGTCTCATAAAGGCTCGCGATGCGGGAGCGCAGGCCTCATTTGATCACGGCTTCGCCGCTCATATAACATTAAACCAAACACTTTAATCAAACTTCATATCTAAATATTATTTTATAAGTGTTTGTATATCCCTATGTTTTCATTATGTACATCACTAAAACGTCTTGCCATTATCTTGATTCGTGGTCATATGTCTTAGTACATAATTAGTCTTCTAGTGTGTTTTTGTTTTTGTGTTGTTTGATTATTTTTCTTCGTTTTATGGGTTAATATATGATCGTAGAAAGAGTGAAATTATATTAAAGAGAACGAAGAAACCGAGTTAGAGCAAATATGAGCTGGTTTACCTTGAGTTGTGGTGATTTAGTGTTGGAGAAGTTTTATTAAATGTGGATATATATATATTCATATTTGTGTGTGTGTGTGTGTGTGATCCAGAAGCAGCGCATGGTCATGAGCAGCGGTTAGCCTCCATGCTAACAGATTCCCACATCTCCTTCTTTTCTTTATTAATATTTCCCGTATAATGTTTGAAATAAACATCACTCTTTCTTCGCATGTGTTGTTTTTTAGTAGCGTTGTGTCGGCCGCACGGTCTTTCTGAATGAAATCGTACAGTTTTGAGTTTAATGTTTACTGTTAGCCGTGCGGCTAATGATGGGCACGCATAAAATAATTAGCGCCGCCGGATTTGATCTAAATGCATAAATCTACATGAGGTCGTTTTAATTAAATTTTATAAAAACCTCCAGGACTGACTTGTTATTATGTTTCAGGTGTAATTGTTGAGTTTGAGGCTGGCGTTCAGCATGAGATCTGAGATGTGTGTTATTTAACGCGATTGCTCGGGCATCTCATCGGCTTTATCTGCGACATTTTATGTTGAGATGTGAAGAGCAATATTTGTGATGTCCGCCACAGCAGTGTTCACTGGCTGCGTCTCAAACCCTCGCGCACCGTTCACCTGCACAGCATTTATGGACGTCATTGCTGCGTTTCGAACGTTCGGTGTGTCTTCAAAGAAGCCGAAAATCCAAATAGAACGTTATGCACGCGCCAGCAATGCTGATAAATGCCGTATAGTGAGGCAGATCGCAGCCACTGTCTTTAGCACTGTGCTTCATAAACGTTAAACGCTCTGTACTTAGGTTGGGTGAGAGTTTGAGTCTGCAGGTTTTAGTACAGAAAGATGAGAAGGATCTGCCTATTGTTTAAAATAGTAATTGTGGTATTGATATAGAGTTGAAATGTGAGTCAGGTTATTTGGAATAATTTATATAAATTTTTCCGTGACACTGTGGGTTTAACTTTTTTTTATTTTACACACATTTACACCACAAAAATGGGTTGTCCACTGATCCAATTTTTTTTTTTTTTTTTGGTAAAGCTGTGTTTTTAATGGTTTGACAGCTGAATGCCAGACACCAAGGTAAACAAAAGCACAACCTATTGAGTTGTTCAAACTGTAAAAGCATGGACCTAGCAACACCAAGGTTATAGGTTCGATTCCCAGGGAATAACTGAACTGATGTAAGTTGTTTTGTATAACACTCATTGGTCATTGATGGATAAATGTAAAGTCCCGCCCTAAATTTACTCGAATAGTTGAGCCAATATTGCTGTATCAGATTGTTAGATTTTTTTTTTAAATTTTTTTGAAAATCACAGGATGTGTCAGAAATCAGGTACTCTAGTAGGCACTACAGTTGACGGGGAACAAACTTTGCAACTGATTAAAAAAAAAAAATGTTGTAGTATGAATGTAATCCAGGCATACTCCTTTTGTCATGTTGGCTTTGTCATGTGACCTACGGCATCAGTTGCATTGCTTCACTGCCATTCATAATCCTCTCCTATGGCCTTTGTTGGATAGTAAAGTGTCCTTTGGATGCGTACTTCAGAATTTCATCTGAAGTAGTAGCTCATCTGGGTACTTTTCGCCTAGTTTTATTGAACACTATGAATTTGGACATAAGGTACATCCCAGTTTGTGTCCTTATGCACTATTTTGTGCCATTTTGTAGTATAAATAGTGTGATTATTGTGTTCACACTGAAAATTTCAATAATAAAGTGCACTTCAAATGTCTGGATGTGCATTTAATTAACCGAAAAAACAAAGTGTGGGATGGACACTTCATGCATTCAGACTCTGATGCTGGACAAGATAACATTGTAAAATTTGTATTGTTCATAGTGTATAGTGTATCATTTGGGAAACACACAATACTGATTTTACATACTGTTTAGTAAGCATATTTAGATGCAGGGATAGTGTTTACACTTTTCAGGGAAATCAGATGACAGTTGTCATATTTACAGTTGTCTGTGCATGAGAACGTGGCATAAGTGAAAGTATCTTAATACTAAAAATACGCCTCATATCATCTTTCAATTGTTTTTTTTTTTTTTTGTTTTGTTTTTTTTCCGCCAGATGGAAGCAAATAACCATTTCAACTACGGGCCTCACTCTTCTGTGTCAGCTAACTCAGGACTGAAGCATTCCTCAGGAGATTCTCTCTATACTAACGGGTCCTCCATGAGCTTCCCCCAGCAAGGGAAAAGTGAGTCTCTGTCTTGTATTTGCATTTTATTTTTATTTTTTATCCATACGTAGTCTATAAATCCATAAACGTGGTGGATTTTAAGCCCTTAAAGGGATAGTTCGCCCAAAAATGAACAGTCAGTCATTAATTACTCACCCTCATGTCGTTCCAAACCTGTAAGACCTCCGTTCATCTTCGGAACACAAATTAAGATATTTTTGATGAAATCCAAGAGCTCTCTGACCCTTCCACAGACAGCAATGCAACTGGCACGTTCAAGGCCCAGAAAGGTAGTAAGGACATCATTAAACTTATTGGTTAAAGTGTTATTTTTGTTTTCTTTGCGCACAAAAGTATTTTCGTAGCTCCAAAATTTATGGTTGAACCACTGATGTCAAATGGACTATTTTAACAATGTCCTTACTACCTTTCTGGGCCTTGATCATGGTAGGATCCTTGCTGTCTATGGAGGGTCAGAGAGCTCTCGGATTTAATGAAAAATATCTTAATTTGTGTTCCGAAGATGAACGAAGGTCTAACGGGTTTGGAATGACATGAGGGTAATTAATGACATAATTTTCATTTGTGGGTGAACTATCCATTTAATGCTGTGTTTTTAACTGATGCTGTTCGTCACACAGATCTGAATGGCGAAATGAATGTGAACGGCATCACTACTGCAGGTGGGAGCAGCCAGCCAGGCGCCCACCCTCCCTCTTCCTCTTATCCTCATATGAGCAACCATCACCTCCCAGGCAGCATGGGGTTTGAGTATCTGTGGGGCCAGTCTCAGTACAACCCGGCGATGGGGCCCGTCCCGCCCCACGAGTTGCACCAGAAACCGGGCTCCCAGGGTGGGATACAACCACAGCAGCCTCAGCACCACTTCCAGGGCCATGGACCGTACCAAGTCAACGGCAGTATGGGACCGTCCCGGCAACCTCCGGGCGCTGGGCTGCAGTTTTGGGGAAGTGGAAATCCTGGGCAGCAGCAGCTGCAGGGGGGATCTTCGATGCCCATGGGATATAACTCTCACGGCATGTTTGGGACGTATCCCAGCCAGGGGATCCCAGCGTCCCAGCATCACCAGCAGCCTCCGGCCTTGCAGCGCCAGTCTGCAACAGCGCATCATCTCCAACACCATTCACACCATCACCCACCTCAACACCAGCAGCAACAACAGCAGCAGCAGCAGCAGCATTATGGTGTGATGCCTAATGGAATGCCGTATTACCAGCATCCATCGCACCAGTCCCAACCACAGGCCCAAACTCAGTCTCAAGCGCAGACTCAGATGATACCACCTGCTGCGCAGAGCTTTACGCCCCCACGAGGAAGCCCTCAGCACCATCACATGGCCAGTGGAGCAGGCAGAAGCAGTCCCCATCACGTTCCGGTCCCAATGAGGTCCCTTTCTGCTGTGCCTGATAGCGGTTCGCCTAAGAGCAGAGAGATGCAAGGTGAGCTACTGCCACAAACAGGCCTCAGAGTGTTGGAAACAGGGTTGTTATGGTTTAGAATTTTTATGTAGTTTTTAATTTATAATTTCAGTTTAGGTTTTATTTTTAAATTAGTCCTGTCAAACGATTAATCGCATCCAAAATAAAAGTTTTTGTTTATATAATATATGTATGCGTACTGTGTTTATTTATTATGTATATATAAATACACACACATTATGTATTTTGAAAATATTTACTTGTGTATATACATTTATATATTTATATTATTATATTTTATATTCTATATAAAAATAGTTGATATATAAACATAATATATTTTTCTTAAATATATTCATGCACGTGTTTGTATTTATATATGTGTAATAAATACACAGTATATTATGTAAACAAAAGCATTTATTTTGGTTGCGATTAATCGTTTGACAGCACTAGTTTTAATACTCTAATTTGTAAGTTTTAATTTATTATTATTATTTATTTATTTAATTATTTTGCAATTAAATAGTATTGTAGGGCTGCCAAAGTTAAAGTGCTAAATATTTAACGACATCAGATTTCTCATCGCAGTCTAGTGTGATTACTGTTAGGGCTGCACAATTAAACGAATTTCTAATCGTGATTACAATTATGGTTTCCACAATTACGTAATCATTCAAAGGTGCAAAAAATAAATAAAAAAATTATCAAGTCCACTTACGTTATTCGGTGTGCTTAAGATGTGTTTAGTTGACATTTAAGACTTAATGCTATAGAAAAGCAATAAAAGTTTTTTTAGTAAGACTGTTTTCAGCTTGTTTATTTTCATATAAAGAAATAGCATGCAGTTGCTTCAAACAATGGTATAAAGCTATTCAAAAATCATTCAATGTAAATTGTGATAATCGTAATTCAATTACAGTTTAAAGGGAATAATCGACAATTATGATTTGTCACAATCGTGCAGCCCTAATTGCTATTGAGTAGCATTTTCATGTTTAATAGAGTTGGGTTGTAAAGTTGTAAAAAAACTAATGAATTTGATATTATTTTAGTTTCTTATTTTAGTTTTAAAATCTCAAAACTGTGTTTTAATTTGAAATTTTCCCATTAAAAAGGTACGCTATGTAACTTCCCTCTAGTGGTTAATGAATAAAACACTGTTTTGGTTGTGCTTTGCCTTCTACTGTAGTGATTTAGGCTAAGGCAAAAACACAGTTTGAAGGGTGGATTTATCATGTACTCACTTATTAAATTTTTGTTAATTAAACAAAAAATTAAATTGTTTATCTTCATCAGTTTTTTTTTTTGTTTTGTTTTTTTTGTTAACTATAAAACAGTGGTTTTAAGTGGTGGCACTCCTGCCCAATTCTCACTTTTTTCCCCCCTATTAAATTAAGCCTTAGTAAAGATCTATGCATACTAGTACATTGTCTTGAATTAATAAACCATTTTGGTATGTTGCACATATGACCAGCTGCATAGTCAGTTTGTTTTATGAGGTCTATAGCAATTCAAAACAAGATTGTCTCACTTGTTTGCAGATAGCTTTGTGGAAACAAAATATAATCTTTGGCATTCATACTGTAAGTAATACGATTACAAGAATGGCAGCGTGTTTTATCATGCATGTTCTGATTTCCTGTACTTAGGTGGTGCTGTGCACTTCCTGAATATGGCTTTTAATATTACCAGCGCTAGTATTCTGTCCTCTGACAAAAGTAACTTTAGGCCAATCAGACGTGTTTTCACCAGTGGTAGTTGACTTTTTGGATTAGGAAGTGATTCAAACTGAAAAATAGTCCGTAAACAGGTGAGATCTTGCCCCAGTTCTCTTTTCTACCCACATTCATCAGAATTCATCAATGGAAAACTGCACGCAGCTTAGATGCAATAAAACAATCAACAACACTGTGCTTTTCATTGAAGATCAAAATGCACTCTCTGTCTTAATTTTTTTTTGCTTTGCTTTGACCTTATTCACACTGTATTCAAATTGCTCAGAGGAGCACGAGACAACCACCATCAGAGTCTTTAATGTAAATTCCACATTGATGCATATGTTGATTTTTGGAATGTTCACTCAGCTTATATTTCATTACATAGATAGTGAGTGTAAAAGAGTGAATTCGGTGCACATGCTATTGCTAAACCCAAGTCGGGTTTGAACTCTAGTTGCCTGCACATTAACAGTATTGTGCTCTACATTCCAAGCCACATCTCTGACCTAAAAATCCAATTTTAGTTGCGTTTCAAACCATGTACAAATGAATGTGGATTTTTGCTACCAGTCTGAACAGTTTTATGTTCTTACATGTCTTACTAACAGCTGTTGTGGGATTGTTTTTTTTTTTTTGTTTTTTTTTTTTTGTTGTCTGTAGTTCCTATGAATGAGTCCTTCAAAGAAACGGATAAAGGCTTCAATGGAGTGGAGAGAAGCTCTGTATCCCAACGTTTGCCCAAAACTGAGAGTTTTCCTGTAAAGCCCCCTGGCCCCGTTTCCTCCACCGACTATAACCAGGGCGTGCAGCATCCAATCGTGGACCTGGAGAAACCTGTAAAACAATGTCAGGAGATGGGAGCTGCCACAAAAGAGCTTAGTTCTTCCCCCATCTCTGGACCTCCTCCACCACTAGCTAGTCCGCCTCGGAAAACGGTCTCTGGGCAGGATTCACATTCTCCTTCATCTTCAGGATTTGCTTTATCTACAGCTTCGGGTGTCGGCGCAAATGCGTCCATTTCTCCACCCTCTCCTCTCACGCCACCGCTTCAGACGTTCCAAGGCCAAAGACCTGGATTCTCTGGACCTTCATCAGCTGAAGGAACACCTGCAGGACTTGGTACACCTCCTACAATGTCTTCTCCTAAGAGCTCCAGAGCTCCACCTGCTGTTTCCCACAACCAGCCTATGGTGTTTTCTTCAAAGACCTTGATGCATCCTCCAACGGTGCCTGCTGCGCTGCCTCTGGTGGAGGCCCAGGGGTCAAAAAGTCCACAGGTCTCTCCAACACCTCTATCTTTAGCTGCATCTCCATCTGTTGTCTCCACTCCTCCTGCGTTGGCACCACTTAAAGGACCCCAAGAGGCATCACCTCTAACAGGCCAGAGTCCTAAACATCCTGCTGCTTCCTCAACTCCAACATCTGTTGCCGATAACGTCTCTCTCCCCACAGTCTCTGCACTTCTGTCTGTGGTTGCTGGTTCTCCTCAAGTTCCCGCTTTGGCTTCATCTGCACAACCTCCTGTTGTTAGCTATTCTTCTCAGG
The DNA here is from genome assembly GCA_039654775.1 of Spinibarbus caldwelli. Classification (NCBI taxonomy): domain Eukaryota; kingdom Metazoa; phylum Chordata; class Actinopteri; order Cypriniformes; family Cyprinidae; genus Spinibarbus; species Spinibarbus caldwelli. The sequence continues at coordinate 23,595,372 of CM077260.1, forward strand.
CATCTTCAGCAAGTCTAAATGTTTCTGCTGCTCCAAATGTATCTCGTTCCCTCATTGGTTCTGCAGCTCAACATTCAGATATGATGGCAAATGTAGATGTTTCTTCTCACAGTCCAGGGCAGATGGGTTCTCATGGTGTATTACGGCACGACTTTGGGGAATTGCACTCTAGTCTGATTCATGGTAAACATGAGGCCTGTGGTTCCCAGAGTAAAGTTGGAGCCATAATGGGCACATCCAACAATGAGGCTCAAGCTGAGATGCATAAGGTGCAAATTCATGGTCGAAACCTTGAACCGGCTTTCATTGTTCCAAAGGAACCTGAAAGAGACACTATGGCCATCTTTGGCAGAAATGACTCTAATAGTATCAGAGATCAGGCTGCCCCGAGGAAAGGAGAAAGTGAGATTTTAAATGATTCTTTTAGCACTGACACGTCACTGGACTATCCGTCCTTGGCTGAGTCAACCTACCTTGAAAGCTCAAGAGCTGAGGATGGGAGTTCAATGATGGACACTTTTGATAATTCTTATAGTCTTTCCCAGACTGGAGACCAATCAAAGTTTACAGAAGGATCCATGATTGATGACTCCAGGGTCTTGCAGGACACTTCTTGTGAAGAAGAAAACTTGAACAGCTCCATGACCTCTACCAGTTCCACCGAGGAGGTGTCCCTCAAAGATAAAACGTCTCTACTGGATGACTCCTCTTTAAACGACACCTCACAAAACAGCTCCTCCCTGCTTTCTGCATTGATTAATGCCTCTACACACTCTATCAAAGGTGAGATTTTCAGTGCACTAATAATGGATTAATAAACAAACAAATCGATGTTCATTTTCTGAAGATTACATTTAACAGTGATGTTAAATTATTAGTGTCTTTGATTAATTTTAACCCTCCAAGCCCCTTCATTTTTGGGTCACTCTTGGTACCTTGCTGGTCTAAAGTGACCAAAGCCTTGAATTGTTTTCTTTTTTTTTTTTCAGGAAAATCGATGTTATATATTTTTCTTCAATAAGTTTTTTTTTTTTTCTTTTTGTATTTTGAGAGAATTTTATGGTATCAATTAATAATTATGCAATAATTATGAATTATGATCCATTTTTTCCAATTTAAAAAAAATTAATTAATGCAGTAATTTAGGTTAAAATAGAGACTAGCTGGGCAATTTTTTTTCTGTATCATGGCTGACTGTACATGCAAATCTTTTTCTGTATTTTCTAGTGCTGTCAAACGATTAATCGTGATTAATCGCATCCAAAATAAAAGTTTTTGTTTACATAATATATGTATGTGTACTGTGTATATTTATGTATATATAAATACACACACATACAGTATATATTTTAAAAATATTTACGTGTATATACATTTATATTTTATATTATACATAAATATATTTAATATAAACATAACACATTTTTCTTAAATATATACATGCGTGTGTTTGTATTTATATATACATAATAAATATACACAGTGTACACACACACATTATGTAAACAAAAACTTTTATTTTGGATGCGATTAATCGTTTGACAGCACTAGTATTTTCCCATTTTCCGATGATTTCCTACGGTGGTCATTTCTTACAGCGAAGACCACAAGCGTGACAATTTTATTTTATTTTTTTGTAAACGTCCATTTAGCCTTTTCGAATCATGCCCTCAAAATTTGTGTTCACATACCAAATGCCATTAAAGTTACCAAGTTTTGTACCATTCCGATGAAGTTATGATTTTTAAAATTTCAAAATGTAAAACTTTTCAGGTCAAAAGTGACCTGAAGAGGCCCAGAGAGAGCCTTTGATGACAGTAATGGTAATGGGCATGTACCAAATGCATATCCAATATCGACCGACTAGATAAAACAAAATAAATAAAAAACCGATATTGGCCGGTAACCAATATGGTCCCAAAGTATTATACATCCCTATATTTGTCTTGGGATGTAAAATGTATCGGTATAATAAATATAATATGTGTAATTTTAGCACGTATTCAGGTGTATTTGAACACTAAAGTTTCAGATGGTGATCTGAATGCTTGGCAGATGTATTGTTGACATCTTTTGATGTCTTTTGTTTAAACAAAACACATTTTATTCCCCACAGGTGATCATATTCTTGGCAAAGAGAGTGGACCTGATACTTCAGGAGGTGACAGAAGATCTGCGCTCTCTGTAATGACTGTTAAAGCGCTGCAAGCGGTCGTAAGCGGTTCTGTTGAAGGCACGACCACACATATGTCTGAAAACCTTATCGTCATGCCAACAAAAAAGCCACGGAAGCCTAAAACCCCAAAGACGACAGTTGCTACCGCTGAAAGTAAATTCATTGCTCAATTTTACTATAATGCTACATAGCTAATGGTTCACAGATTTTTTTTTTAAAGATTGTCATTGTCTTTAATGAATCAGATGGGCAAAATTAAGTTAATGCTGTCTTAATTGTTTCCAGTTGGCTCTCCTGATTCCAAGATCAAGAAGCGAAAGTTAACACCTGACGGCCCAAAACAAGAAAAGGTTAGAAGGAGAAAGAAAACAGATGATAATTCACCAACTGCAGTGAAGAAGAGGAAACTCTCTAAAGAGGCAAAAGAACAAGAAGGCGTCCCAACTGATACCTCAGCTCCTTCAAATGCTCAGCCTCACCTTTTAATTGAGCCAATGACCTTCGTCCGTGACTTAAGCCTGAGCAATAGCGAGAGCCCCATAGTCCGGCCCAAGAAGATCTGGAAGCGCAAGATGAAAGAAGGCGTGAACGAGGCAAAGCCTCCCAAACCAGCCAAAGAGTTCTCCGAAGGAAAAACTGAAGAAGATGACGATGATAACAGCTCTGCAGCAGGTACCTACATGTTTGAGATTTGCTCTTTGTTCTTAAGTAGTGTTCAGTCTCTTTATATGCATACTTCTGGCACTTAAGGTTAAAGTAGATTAAACTGTTGTTTGTGTGTCACAGGTGATACTCCAAGGCGTCGGATTGCAACTGAAGAGCAAGTCCAGTTTCCTTTGCAGCATGGGTGAGTAGTCCTTTATCTAAAGTATCCATAGCCAGGTCTTGATGCTTCACTTGTCCCAAGGAGCCCATGTGCTCCTAATTTGAAAAAAGAAGTTTTGGGGTGCATTGAAAATTGATCAAATAAAAATTGTAACGTAAAAACATTTATAATTTAGTTAATATTTAATTTATTTGAATACAAAAAGTACACTAGATTGTAAGCTTTTCTGCTTCAAACTGTATTTATTAAATAATTATGGAATAATTTACATTGTAAACATTGAATTAAATGCCAGATATTGTTTGTGTAACCAAAAAAGCAATAATAACCAGAAAAAAAAATGTTGGAATGTCGCCTAATGCAGGCCAAAATACACCAGGGCTCTTATTTTGAAATATATTTACTACTTCCAGCTGCTTATTCAAACAGATGAAGGAAATCAAATATGCACTCCTACAACCTTTCAATCTAAATCTAACATGTAATCTAAAACATAAAATAAATGGCATAAATGTGCTGTACTCATTGACTGTGAACTTTCTGAAACCAAGAGTCTATAGAATGTGCAAGAGTGCCACATTTTTACTCTGAAACATGCAGGGCTTGCATATAATGAAATCATTTTTTATTACCTTTAAATTTGGGGGAAAAAAATTAAAATAAAAATAAAAATTGCAGCGATCTACTCCTAATTAAATGTTACAGCTTGCACATATCTAATGAAATGCCTGCACTGCCTAGCCCAGATAACAGATTATTTATTTATTTATGTATTTTTAATTACTGATAACAAAAACCAAGCATATATGGTAGCTAATGTACAAATAGAAATCAGCTCTTCTCAAAATAATAATAAAAAAGGCAACGTTTTAGATTAGCAAATATCTATTCACTATTATCTAAGAGTTTTCCCTCAAACTCCTAATTTGCTTCTTATTGATAGTAAGGTAGTTGTTTATTTGTTAAGAGGTTTAGGTATAGGGTAGAGTTAAGGGATCTATAATATGATCATGCAAAATAAGTCATTAAAATGTGCTTTTTAAGTACTAATAAAGAGTCAATATATGCTAGTAATTTGCATGTTAATAAGCAAATAGTGAATAGTATTCCCTAATCTAAAGTGTTACCTTACTTATCCAGCAGTTTCAAACAGCTTGAAATGTGATGGATATTCACTGGTATGGCAGGCCTGTTTCACGTGCTGTGTTTCCCATGTGCTAGATGGAGGCGAGAGATTCGAGTCCGGAGGCTCGAGGACCGCCTGAAAGGAGAGACGTGGTACTATAGCCCCTGCGGCCGGAGGATGAAGCAGTTCCCTGAGGTCATCAAGGTGAGATCTGTTATACTTGCACACTAAATGATTACACACAATACCACTGTAACCTAATCTGCATGAGTGATAAAAAGGCTTGTCTTCATCCAGTTGCTTTTGTCTCCCTTCATTCTCCAGTATCTGAAGAGGCATCAGGATGCTCTCCAGGGCGTTACGAGAGAGCACTTCAGCTTCAGTCCACGCATGCCAGTGGGTGATTTCTATGAGGAGCGGGAAACCCCTGAGGTGTGTATGAAGATGTCTACAGGTGCTACAGGCAAACGTGTTTTGTGGTTTCAGGACAGTTAAACTGTTTCAAGGCATGTCATTGCTTTTTAATTTGTTACAGGGTATGAAATGGTTCCTCCTCGCCAATGAGGAAGTGCCCTCCATGATCATGGCTATAACAGGCAGACGCGGTCGTCCACCAAATCCAGACAAAGAGCCTCGTTCCCGTGGCCGCCAAGCCAGAGGAGCCCAAGGTAGACGGCCAGGCCGACCTCCCAAGCCCAAGATGGAGGATCTGCTCAGCAAAGTGGACGCCAGGCTGCTGAAGAGACTGGAGGCAAAGGGTGAGTCTGAATATTCAGATCAGGTGGTTTATTAAAGATGTACTTGTTGCAGAAGTACCACCTTTTTATTTTTCGTCATTTTGTACTTCGTTTTTTTATGTGAAATATAATGAGCATTTTAGCTCAGTTCATGTTCATTGTTTTACAGAGGATCTCACAGAGGAAGAAAAAGAAAAACTGATTAAGATCAAGAAGAAAATGAAGAGAAAGGTGAGCTGACTTGTTATTTATTACAAAAAGTGTTTTGGGGACCAGCTGATCATCTGATTTTTGTCATGCAGGCAAGAATGAAAAGAAAGGAGGATGCAAAGATTAAAAAGATCCGGCAGGAGAAACGGAAAGCTAAAGTAAGAAACTCCATGTGTTCAAATATGTTTAGAACTTAATATCAAGGGTTCATGATGATGAAAAACCTGAAAAATCTGAAAAATGATGCATTTTAATACAATCTTGAAGTTCAAAAAATTGAATAATGATAATATATCTATGTAGCACCCGTTAAATTTTTCCTACGTACGGTTTGTAATCAATTATAAATTAATAATGTTTCTTTAATTAGTTTAAAGTTACTTTTTTAAAACTTTAATTAGTTTATTAGTTTAAAGTTAATTAATAAAGTTCTTTAATGCTTTTTATTTTTTTTTTTTTAAATATGACAGAACAAGGTAAAAAAAACTAAAACAGCTAAAAGATGCAAGCTGCAATCCTGTTTCTTATTTTAATTTGTTCTTTTAACAACTGTCTTTTTTATTTAACAACCAGAGTTCTAATGATGAATTTTTAACTGTATATTTTACATATAGACTTGGAAAGATCATGAAATTTAATACATTTCAGTTTTTATAATTAATATATATAAGCCAAGTGGAAAAGTCATCAAAATGGGCTGAAGGTGTAAGATATGCACTAGTGATGCGCGGATGAGCTAAAACGTCACCCGAATCCGGAGCTTCAAATAAATTATCCACCCGCCAACCGCCCGCACCTATATTTTTGTCTGATTTAGATAACCGCACCCGACCCGCACCCAATCGTCACATTCAGGGTTCATACGGTCATGAAAAACCTGGAAAAGTCATGGAATTTTAAAACAGCAATTTCCAAGCCTGGAAAGTTTTGCAAAAATTAAATAAACCCAGAATGTTTTGGAAAAGTCATGTTTCACAATTCTCTGTACAATAGAATTATGTTTAATCAGGTCCTGAATTTCAGTGCGGTATTGCGCATATATCGCGTTACTTATTCCCGCGGCTTTCGACTTTAAAATGATGGAAATTCCTGCAAAACATTTATTCAATATAGCGTGTAGGTTAGATGAGTAAATAAATTCACACAAACCATCAGATCAAATCAGTCATTTGAAAACAGCATGAGTGACCGCGTCTTCTCTCTGACTTTCTCTTCACATCGGCGCATCTAGAGCTGCACGCTGCGATACAAGACTTTAGCTCACGTTTCGGTATTGACAGAATTGTCAATTGCCTATCTGTCAATCGGTCATTGTTGCATCATCACAATTTATCATTTGCACGTCTTTTTAAGCCTTTCGGTACTTGTGCAATCCAGAGCCGCTTTTCTGTGCGCTCACAGTCACATCCAAAGCGTGCGCTTATAAGTGGCCAAATACACACAAAATGACGTCAAAAAGGTCGTCCTGGCGAGTATTCTCATAAGCACTACTGTCGGTTTTGTCTTAAGTTAATGTAAACAGCTGCGAATGAAAACGCATGTGTATCAGTATTGGATCCGTGAAATAGGTCTTGTGACAGCAGCCTAATAAAGTTGTGCCGTTTTTCATTAATGTTAATCAAACAACAAAAGACAGAGAAAATCCCTCACTGCTCTTGACTAAATAATGTTTTGTTGAATAACTTTAATATTTTAATTTACAGTTTATTCAATTTCTGTAGCCTATTTAACACGTTCATATTTTAGAAAATGTAGTTATTATTTACATCATTAATGATTTATCTTATCCACCCGCGACCCACCCGCAAATGATCAGAATGCAAGTTTTTATTACCCGACCCACGGATTATCCGCAGCGCCCGTGGATTTAACCGCCATCCGCACATCACTAATATGCACATAATTTTATTTAATAGTTGTAAATCCCAGTGTTCTGAGCTCATTTCTGATGTGTTTGTGCAGCTGGAGAAAGCCAAAGAGCAGGAACAGGGTGATGAAGACCAGACTCAGACTCAGACTCAGAGCCAGGCATCTGAAAGCCCTCTCTCAGCCGCAGAGGGACCCAAGAAGCCCGGCCGCAGGAAGAAAGACACAGCACCACCTGCAGCAGAGGTGTTGGACCTGGAGAAGGCCAGTCCCATCAAGAAAGTGGCCCGGGCCCGCAGCAAAGCCAAGGCTCTGGCCAAAGCCCAGGCTCAAGCAGAGGCCGAAGCGCAGGCTGCGCTGGCAGCAAAGAGGCAGGCGGAGAGGAGGGCGCAGGCTCAGAGACGAATGGAGGAGAGGAAGAGACAGCAGATGATCTTAGAGGAGATGAAAAAGCCTGCAGAGGACATGTGTCTCCCCGACCACACGGTGAGCCTGATGTGCTGGTGGATTCACACGTACTACACAAGTAGGGCTGTCACAAATCCTTGTATCGAGTACTCGATTTTAAAAAAATCGCATTTTGCCCATGTCGAGTAACCGGCAAAATACCAGAAATGGCGCATCCCATGGACGAAACCCATTTAAAAATCATGACAAAGCAAAATGCTATTGTAAATTCTCAAACGCTATGATTCAGTTAAATAAATATATACGATGCAGGTTTAATATATGTGCTTTTATTATTTACATGCGGGTAGTTCACGTATGTGCAGCTCCATTCGCAGTAAATGCTGCTCCACATGAACTGTGATCATTTATATGTGTGGAGCATCTCAAACTCCATCTCTGCATATTGTTGTGAGTTTGGGTTTATTATAACGTTCATCTGGGAATGCAACGTGCGCCATTTCATCAGATTTACAAGGTAAATCACTTATAAACCTAAGCAAACACAGGAGACTACATCAATATCTTTCTCATAATGCTAACTGTTCATCGTGAGTTTTAAATAAAAACTCAGACCCTCGTAAGTTTACATGCGATGCCCACATATTTGAAAATTACAGTGGCTGTAGCATTTCTGATTACTCGATTACCAAAATAATCAATAGTAACAGCCCTATACACAAGTTTAGTCAGTTGGAACTTAAGTTTATTTTGGAAGCCACTTTGATACTTTCTGTGAGTTTCTTGGGTTAATTTTTCCAGTTTGAAGTACCAAATCACCAACACAGCGTTATTCACCCAAGCAATGCCTGCCGTTTTTTAACACAGTGTCATAACCAGAGTAAAATGATACATTTACAGGATCATGTGATTTGTCTTCCCACACTAAAAGAGACAGGATTGTGTGGCACGATTAGTGTGTGCCTACAGCTGAACACATAAAAAAATAATAATAATTTTCAAAGTATACTACATTTATTGGTGCTCAACTCTGCCACTCCACACCAGTTGACACTAGGGATGGGTGATACCACTTATTTTGTTTTCGATACGATACCGATACTTTTAAAGGCCAGTATCGTCGATATCAGTACCGATACGATACTTCTAACCTGAACTTTAAAATTATGAAATTTATTAAATTGTAAAATTACTAAGAGTAAAATGGGTAATGATACCTTCTTAACTTTAAGTTTGAAATGCATTTTAACATTGAATACGCCTTAATTGCAACTTATTAGCTTATATTTTTGTTTACAGATGGTAAAATATATTTACTGTAGTGGTAACCATGGAAATCTATACAAAAACTATAGTTGAACTACGGTCACTTCAGTAAAACCATGGTTCATTTTCATAAGGGACTGCAGTGACAGGCTGCTGCACGCATAAAATGCAACCTTTTTATTCTGACAGTGTATGATTTATATTAACATTACAGAATAGATCATGATCAATATGAACTTTTCACGTTCTGTTTAAATAATGTATTACGCAGTCTACACAATTACTCGCTAACATAGGTTATTTATCCAATGCGGTGCATATTGTACGCATTAAATTTTTTTGTTAAACAAAATCACTGGTAAATAAAACGCACCTTTAGTATTGATATTTTTTTATTTGAGTATTCATACTTTCGATACTCGCATCACTATTGATATATATTGATACTTCAGGATCGATACGCACATCCCTAGATGACACACACCAATAATACATACTGTTGTTAATACTTTCATTTGAGGGACTTGCACTAGTCTACTACTGTTTTTTTTTTTTTTTTCCTCTGAGTGTGTCACTGAGTGTTAGATAATTAAAGTGAGCTGTCATATCTGGGATGGTTTATTCCATTACTCATTGAGTTGTCATCTCTCTCTCTCTCTGTAGCCCCTTCCACAATTGACACGGATACCAGGACTGGTGCTTTCGGGTTTGGCCTTCTCCAATTGTTTAAGGGTGGTTGAGTTCCTGCATGGTTACGGAAAGATTCTGGGGCTCCAGGTGCCCAAGGATATTCCCAGCTTGAGCACCCTGCAGGAAGGGCTCCTCGGCATGGAGAAGAGTCAAGGCGAGCTCCTGGATCTGCTCATTAAACTGGTGGAGGCCGCTCTGCATGATCCTGGACTGCCCTCATATTACCAGGTTTGTCTTTTGAGTGATATCAGTTTGGACTGGGACAATAAATCAATCACCATGCATTTGGAAAATCTCAGAATCAATGAAGAATCATTTCTCGATTCGCAGTGCATTGATTTATTGTCCCATCCCTAATATCAGTGTATTAAGTTGTTTTCTATTTATAATTTATAAAAGTCTAAATCTCATCTGTTGCTGTCTAAAACAACTTTGAACTAGGACAAAAAATTACTAAAATAACTAAACATTAATGGAAAACAGCCTTAAAAACCAACAAGAAACCACATCCACAGCACATTAAACTTAAATAATTTGAAGTCTTATTATATATGTTAACATTGAATATTCAGTGGAAAATAATGTAGGATGGGTTTCACCCTAAATTTAAGGCACGTGATTGGTCAGTGAGTTAATGAAGGTTGGTTTCGTTCTCTTTCCTGTCTCAGTCTGTGAAGATCCTGGGAGAGAAGCTGGTGGATCTGGAGCTGAACCACAGCACTGTATCTGAGGTGCTGCGGATCTTTCTGGAAGCCCATGGCTTTGAGTTGGAGGTGTGTAACAGTCTCCATACAAAGAGCTTCCAGACCCTCAAACCCGACGTCAAAGCCTCCATACTGGTCTTCCTGGTGGAGGAACTCAACGCCAGCAACATAATCACCAGGTCAGCAGGAATTCAAATCATATTATCATCATATTTTAAAAGAGTTTTGTAGATCTGCATATGTAAACATCATTTTCATTTTCCAACCGTTCTGCTTCTGCAGGGAGATTGATAACACACTAGAGAATATGGCAACCTACAGGAAAAACAAGTGGATTATAGAAGGCAAACTGCGCAAGTAAGACCCCTGCTTCTTATCCTGGCAGCTTATGGTGTGAACCAGAGTCTGTTTGATATCAAACTTTGGGCAACACTTTAGATACTAGTTCTCGCTGTTAACTACCTGATAATTAGCATGCATAGGCTATTACTAGCATAAGCTGTTTATTAGTACTTATCAAGCACATGTAAATGCCTTATTCTGCATGACCATATTTTAGATGACCCCATACCTTAACTTAACGACTATCTTACTAAACAATTAATAAGCAGCGATTAGGAGTTTGTTAAAGCAAAAGTCTCACTTAATAGTTAGTTAACAGTGAGAATTGGCTATGAAAGTGGTTTTCTGAAATCTGGTGGGATTGTGAAACTTATTTAAGCTTCGTATGAAATGCATGATGAAAATGTGTAATTTTTCACAAACAGAACAACACAAACAAAAA